>JAOPHQ010005981.1:90000-345000 GCA_030340625.1 Merluccius polli
ATCTGAGATGACGTTGGCGAATGATGGTGTACAGGTCACTGGAGCCTGTTTTCTCTAGTATAAATGAGTTTGGGACATGGTCATTCCAGCAGACACCCAGTATGGAGTGAAGGCAGCGGAAATGAAAGGCATTGAGGCGGTGTTCATGTCTTCGGTATGTTGTCCATGACTCAGATGCGTATAGTAATGTACTAAGTACACGTGTGGTACACACGGACTTTGAGGAGCACAGAAAGGTTCTTGTTGTGCCAGACACGCTTGCTCAGTTTGCCAAACATTGATGAAGCCTTTCCGATGCGCATGTCAAGCTCTACGTCAAGGTTATTGGTGTTGGAGACTGTGGACCTCAGGTAGGTGAATTTGTCCACCACAGATAGTGATGTGTTGGAGATGGAAACAGCAGGGCACAGGGTTGCAGGTTGGGCAAGGACAACTGTCTTTTTTAAGCTAATCTGCAGGCCAAACTCTTGGCATGCAGAGTCGAAGGATGCGCAGAGCAGTTGTAGTTCTGCCTCTGAGTGGGCGGCAAAGGCAGCATCGTCAGCATAAAGCAGCTCGCGCACCAGGACATGACGTACTTTAGTCTTCCCGCAGTCTGGATAAATTGAACAGTTTTCCTGAGCTGCGGGTATGTAAGAGGATGCCAGAGTCTTCGGAGAAAGCACGACGTTGTAGGGCAGAGAAGAATATTCCAAAGAGGGTAGGAGCAAGGACACAACCCTGCTTTACCCCACACCTTATCTGGAATTCATCAGAGCAAGTGCCTTCAAACTGCACAGTTGCCTTCATGCCGTCATGAAGTTCAGTGATCACCTTCAGTAACTTAGGGGGGCAACCAAGTCTTTGCAGGACAAGGAAGAGTCCGGATCGGCTGATGTAGTCAAAGGCCTTGGTCAAGTCCACAAACACCAGAAACAGAGGTTTTTGTTGTTCAATGCACTTTTCCTGTAGTTGTCGGACACAGAACACCATGTCTACTGTGGAGCGACCGGCACGAAACCCACACTGGCATTCAGGGAGGATACGGTCTGCAAGGACTTGTAGTCGTGGTAGAACAATTCGGGCGAAAATCTTTCCGGCAACACTGAGCAGAGATATTCCTCTGAAGTTGTTACAGTCTGCACGGTCCCCTTTGTTTTTATAGATGGTGATGATGTTAGCATCTCGCAGGACATCTGGGAGATATCCACTGTTCCAGCATGACACAACCAGATGGTGTAAGACCGAGGTAAGGGCATCCCCACCTGCCTTGAAAACCTCAGGAAGGAGGCCGTCAGCTCCGGGAGACTTGTTGTTTTTAAGGGCTTTAATGGCAGATTTTACTTCCTCAATGGTGATATTAGCATCCAGGTCAGATATAGGGGGGAACTCAGGGACAGCAGCAGTTATTGCCAGTGTGTTGGCTGTGACAGGCTTGGCATAGAGAATGCTATACTTCCCTACAAAGCAAAAAGGCAGTAACTGCATTTTTGGTCGAAAATGAGTTATTATCATTTTCATGATATTCAAGGCATCCTTTGTTATGTGACAAAATATCTTATCTCAAATGTGTGTCGTTTTGGAGAAAAATGGTAGTCGTTTGTACAGTAACTGCAAAAAGCCCTAGTGAAACAAAGCAAGAATACAGTAACATCAGTTACTGTATTCTTGCTTTGTTTTACTTCACGTAAAAACACCCGTGTTGCCACACAGTGAAGTTACTGTTTCCATGGTGAACACGAAAACAACCGGGCGCCATCATTTGAAAACAGTCACGATCAGTCGAGCGACGATTGTAGCGTCTCATTTTCTTCTCGCAGCCGGGAAAAGCACAAACACGAACCATTTTCTCCTCTTCTATATGCACACGCACTTCGCACACCTTCTACTAGATCGCACACCTTCTGATTCATGGACATCTCATGTGTTTGCCTCTTCCGGATCATTACGTTGCACGGCGTTCGGCGCTCGACTGGTCGTGACTGTTTTCCAAAGATGGCACCCGCTTGTTTTCGTGAAGGCACTGGCTTTCTAAACTTTCTTTTTAATAAACTGTCTGTACACTTACAAAGTTCTCAATGCTTTGTTTTACATGTAGGGACCCTCATTATGCTGCCGTGGAAGTGTGGTGCGATCTTGAGCCTTCTTAGTGGTATAGAATTGTGATTTATTTTACATGAATATCTGTCCCCACAGCTAGCGTTATAAGATAATTAGCGTTATAAGCTAATTAGCGGTTTTTGATAACGGTCCAACTCGGTGGACATGTGTTATGATCATATGGTCTTATTTTGCCCCGGAATTTTGATTTGTTGTAGGTATAACAGATACATTACAGATACAGAAACACACCCAGATACACAATCTAATATTCACAAATAATAATGTCCCCATTTGGGCCTTGATACAAGCTTAGCAACGTAAGACACTTTAAGCAGCAATTTCAGCACCAGAACAACTTCTGGGTGGAAAATATTGACCTAAAATGGTCAGATTACTTTGGGTTTGGTATATCCATGTTCAGGGAAACAAATGGTTCCAATTAGTCCAAATACCGTGTATCTAACACACCTAGAGCCCAAGTTGTGACAAAATAGTTTTTGAAGAATCTGCAGTTACTGCCTTTTTCCTTGGTATGGTGCCACATGTTTAGTAAGTAATACAAAGCAAGAACACAGTAACTGCAAAATAGGGGTAAAACATCAAATCAAATATTAGGATTAAAATGTACAAAGAATAAGCTAATATAAAGTAACAAAACTGCCACATGTCCATTAATCTACCTACAACTACTTAGGCTGGATGACAGGATAACTTTAAAGTCATTTTTCTCAGTTCTGCACTCTGCGTAGTTACTGCCTTTTTGCTTTGTAGGGCAGTATAATGCTCAGCCCATCACGCCAGTTGAGATTTCAGATCAGTCAGGGTTTCACCTGATAGGGAGCGGAGTGGAGAGGACTTTTTGGGGGGACTGGGCCTAAAGCTTCTTTCAGGCCTAAAAAGACACCTCGGATGTTGCCACTGGATGCACATGACTCGATACGGTCACATAGTGTGTTCCAGTAGTCTTGCATGGCAGTACGGGTGGCCTTTTGTACATTGCGACATGCCTGCTTCCATGCTGCCTTATTTGAGCGAGTGTTATGCTGCAAGCAGGACAGTCTGGCAGAGCGCTTTGAGGCAATTGCTGGCAGGAGCAGGCTGGCATGGGCCTTGAACCAGTCAGGCTGTGATCTGGATAGCTTTCCAAAGGTGGAGAATGCAGCCTTCGTGGTGACAGAGTGGAATTGCTGCCAGGCAGAGGTGATGTCCGCAGGTGGAAGTGGGGAGTCAATGTTGTTTGCAGGTGGAGGTGAGGAGACATAGCTAGACGCAAGTACTTCCTGAAATGCATGCTGCAGCGTAGGGGCATAGGCAGCAGAAACATCCAGGCGAGGAGTCGGCTTGGGCCTGGCGTGATGAAGCTTGATTGGGGTCATCCTTAGTCTGCTGAGTGCAGTGATCGGCAGTGTGTAACTTACTTCAAGTGCTTACGCTTCACCAGCACATGGTCAAGTTGGTGCCAGCGTTTAGAACGTGGGTGACACCAGGTGACTTTGGAGGAGCTTGAGCCCTGGAAGAAAGAGGAGGGGATACAGAGTTTGTGTGTGCTGCAGAGATCCAGTAGACGTTGTCCGTTGTCATTCATGTTGCCATGTCCATGGTCTCCCAAGATGTCAGGCCATGCACTGGAGTTCCCACCCACTCGGGCATTGAAGTCACCGAGGATCATCAGGCGTTCGGTTGAGGGGGTCTCCTGAATAATGGAGCTCAGTTGTTTATAGAATGTTTCTGTCACGTTTTGCTTATGTTTGCACAAGGGGAGTTTTTTGGTGTGTGTGTTTTTCCCCCTTTGTTGTGTGTTGCCCCTGGTGGGCCTTTTCTTCCCCACAGGCATTGGTTGTGGGCAGGTGCGGGGCGTGGCTTTGAAACTCGCAATCACAGGACACACCTGTTCCCAATTGGGACTCCTTTTTAAGGCTGGTGCAAACGTCCCTCCAGCGCCAGAGTATTCTGTCACACACGGTACCAGTGTCTCGCCCTAGCATTCCTAGTCGCATTCTGTTTTGGTTTTCGTACGTGTTTTTCCGTTGGATTTTTACCTTGTTCTGCCCTCTTCCCCAGACCTCGATCTCTCACCTGGGAGCGGTCCTCGTTATCCCGGAGTTTCCAGCACTCCACCTACCTTGCCTACCCGCTCCTGCTTCAACCTTCATCGCGTTTGTTTTGTTATTGTGGTTTTACAATAAAACCGTGTTCTACCAACCCACTCTTTGTCTCCCGCGTTCTGGGATCCAGAAACCATATGGCATATCCTAACAGAATACTCTGGCCATAATGGATCCCGCGGAGACAGAGAGGGTCCGGTTAGCGCTCTCCTCGCTGGGAGTGTGGATCGGGCAACGCAACGCCGATCTCCAGGACGTCTCCAGGTTTTTAACGTCGCTCTCCTCTGGCATGGAACAGCTGGGGAATCGCCTGGAGCAGATGTTCGCTCAGGTTTCGTCCCTCACCGCTTCCACCATGTCCCTCGGACCACCGGCGTCATCTAGTCCCGAACCACCTGCGGCGGCATCCATTACACCTCTGTACCAGCCCCGCGAACCCTTTATTCCAACCCCACTCCGGTATTCCGGGGAGTTAGGTAGGTGTCGCAGTTTATTCACCAATGCGATCTAGTTTTCAGTCAGCAACCCCAAACGTACGCCAGCGATAGAACTAAGACGGCGTACGTTATGAGGTTCATATTCGGATTTCATTGACAACATGCGGGGGGTGTTTGACCACCCGGTCCAGGGAAAGGAGGCCGGCAGCCGATTACTTTCTCTTATTCAGGGGATGGACTCAGTCTCCCAGTACGCTCTCAACTTTCGCATTCTCGCGTTAGAGAGCGGCTGGGACGACACGGCCTTGCGAGGAGTGTTCCTTAGAGGCTTGTCGGACCGGCTAAGAGACGAACTCGCTATACGAGACGAGACTCTTTCACTGGAGGAGCTTATTGCATTGGCTACACGGTTGGACAATAGACTCAGAGAGAGGCTTCGGGAGAGACAAGACCGCACTTCCGGGCGTTCTGAGGCCTCTGCGTGGCCCACGGTTCGGGCTAGGTCCTCTCACCGACGGACGCATCTCGATACCTCCTCCGGTTCCGATCTGGGAGTTGAACCCATGCAGGTAGGCAGGACGCGTTTGTCTGCGGCTGAACGCCGTCGTCGTACTATTAACGGACTATGTTTGTACTGTGGGGAGGGAGGACATATGGTGGAATCCTGCCCGCTTATGGGAAAAGGAGGGGGTTCATCAATGTCCAGTGGCGCGTTGGTGAACCAGACTGTTTGCTCCGCCACCTCTTCGTCTCGGATCCTAGTCCAGGCTCACCTGTTGGGTCCTCAGTCACCCATCCCTCTGTCGGTGTTTATTGATTCGGGGGCGGACGAGAACCTAATTGACTCCGCGTTTTGCGCCAAGGTCCAGTTGCCTCTGGAACCATTACCGACGCCCAGAGAGGTGCTAGCTTTGGATGGTCGACTACTGGCTTGCGTTACTCACCGCACTCTCCCTGTTCACCTTCAGCTATCCGGTAATCACCACGAGCGCGTATCTCTCTATGTTATTCCTTCTCCTACGTCGCCTATTGTACTCGGTCTGCCGTGGCTCCGTCTTCACAATCGGCACATCGATTGGGCAACCTCCTCCATCGCTAGCTGGAGTGTTTTTTGTCATTCACACTGTCTTCGTTCTGCTATGCCTCCTGGCAAACTTCCGTCCGCTTCACTCTCGGCTAGTCCTATCGACCTCACTAATGTACCTTCTGTTTACCACGATCTCCAGGAGGTCTTTAGTAAGGATCGAGCACTGTCTTTACCTCCTCACCGTCCGTACGATTGCGCGATCAACCTTCTGTCCGGTGCTTCTCTACCTTCTAGTAAGCTCTACAATCTATCTCGACCGGAGAGGGAATCCATGGAGGCCTACATCTCCGAGTCGTTGGCCAACGGCCTTATTCGCCCCTCTTCTTCCCCGGTGGGTTCAGGGTTTTTCTTCGTGGAGAAGAAAGATAAGTCCCTGCGTCCTTGTGTGGATTACCGAGGCATAAACGACATCACTGTTAAAAATAAGTATCCCCTTCTACTACTAGACTCCGCGTTTACACCACTTCACCAGGCCACTGTGTTCTCCAAACTAGACCTCCGAAACGCTTATCATTTGGTGCGTATACGGGAGGGGGACGAGTGGAAGTCTGCATTCAACACTCCTCTCGGTCACTTCGAGTATCTGGTTATGCCCTTTGGGCTCACTAACGCGCCGGCTATTTTTCAAGCCCTCATTAATGACGTCCTCCGGGACATGTTGCATCGCTTCGTCTTCGTCTACCTGGATGATATTCTCATTTTCTCCAGAGACCAAGCCGAGCACGAGCAACATGTGAGGTTGGTTCTCCAGTGCTTACTTGAGAACAAGTTGTTTGTGAAGGCGGAGAAATGTGCTTTTCACACCAAGTCTGTCAGTTTCCTGGGTTTTGTGGTTAAGGAGGGTCGACTACAAGCGGATCCCGAAAAGGTGCGTGCGGTCGCGGAGTGGCCGGTTCCTTCCTCTCGGAAGCAGCTCCAACGTTTTTTAGGGTTTGCAAACTTTTACCGACGTTTCATCAGAGACTATAGTCGAGTTGCGGCCCCACTGTCCAAGTTAACCTCCACCAATGTGGTGTTCAGTTGGTCGGAGGCGGCAGACTCTGCGTTTACGCGTCTCAAAACATTGTTTTCTTCCGCCCCGGTCCTTAACCATCCAGATCCTACCTTACAGTTCGTTGTGGAGGTGGACGCGTCTAACACGGGGGTGGGGGCCGTACTCTCTCAACGATCTGCACGAGACGGTAAACTGCACCCTTGCTCATTTTTCTCTCGCCGTCTGAGTCCGGCAGAGGAGAACTATGATGTGGGCAACCGGGAGTTGTTGGCGGTAGTTCTGGCTCTCCAGGAGTGGAGACATTGGCTGGAGGGAGCCGAGCATCCTTTTCTAGTGTTGACCGACCATAGAAACCAGGCTTACCTTCAGACTGCGCGTCGCCTAAACTCTCGTCAGGCACGTTGGTCCCTTTTCCTGGGGAGATTCCGGTTTACCCTCACCTACCGTCCGGGTTCTAAGAACGGGAAGGCTGACGCTCTCTCCCGTCAGTTCGATTCCTCTGGGGCACAGGCGGTGGAGAGGAGCATTCTCTCTCCCGCCTGTGTCATCGGGGCCGCCCGGTGGGAGATTGAGCAGGAGGTCCAAGATGCCCAGCAGAACCAACCCATCCCCGAGGGTTGTCCTCCTGGTCGACTGTTCGTCCCACCGGCAACACGCAGGGCAGTCCTTCAGTGGGGGCACGAGTCCAGAGTGGCGTGCCATCCGGGGGCTCACCGTACTCAATCCCTCCTACGCCAACGGTTCTGGCGGCCGTCGATGACCTGCCGACATCAAGGAGTTCGTGGCGGCCTGCTCCGTCTGTGCCCGTGGCAAGTCTTCCCATCGCGCACCGGCTGGTCTCCTGCGTCCCCTGCCGGTTCCTCACAGACCCTGGTCTCACATCGCAGTGGACTTTGTCACGGGACTTCCGCCATCTGAAGGCAATACAGTCATTTTAACCATTGTTGATCGTTTTTCGAAGATTGTACACTTTGTTCCCCTACCCAAACTACCTTCTGCCCTAGAGACTGCGGACCTGCTCGTGCTACACGTATTTCGTCTCCACGGCATCCCCCAGGATATCGTCTCCGACCGCGGACCGCAGTTTTCATCTTGGGTATGGAAGGCGTTCTGCCGGGCGTTGGGGGCATCAGTCAGCCTGTCATCAGGCTATCACCCTCAGACAAATGGCCAGACCGAACGCGCCAATCAGGATCTGGGGTCGGCGCTGCGGTGCGTCGCGGCTGAACATCCTGTCTCCTGGGCCACCCACCTTCCTTGGGTGGAGTACGCCCGGAACTCGTTGGTCTGCTCTGCCACCGGTATGTCTCCTTTCTCTGTGGCGCTGGGATTTCAGCCCCCACTGTTCCCCGTACAGGAGACGGAGGTGGCGGTTCCCTCCGTCCAGGAGCATCTGCGGCGCATCCGCCGGGTCTGGCGGAACACCAGGGAGGCGCTGGGTCGTACGGCGGAGAGGAACCGCCAGATAGCGGATCGTCACCGCACTCCAGCCCCCGACTACCAGGTGGGACAGAGCGTTTGGCTCTCGTCCCGCGATCTGCCTCTCCAGACGGAGAGTAACAAACTCACCCCTAAATACATCGGTCCCTATATCATTTCTAACATCATTAACCCCTGTGCTGTCAAGCTGAAGTTGCCTCCTGCTCTCAACATTCACCCCGTATTTCATGTTTCCCTGTTAAAACCAGTTTTGGTCAGTGCGCTCAACCCTCCGGTCGAGCCCCCACCCCCCCCCCGGCTCGTCGATGACCACCCGGCCTATTCTGTCCAGGAACTGTTGGACGTACGGAGGCGGGGTAGGGGGGTGCAGTACCTAGTCGACTGGGAGGGGTACGGGCCGGAGGAGCGGTCGTGGGTCTCCCGGTCGATGATTCTGGATCCTACCCTAATCAGTGACTTTCATAGACGCTATCCGGATAAGCCGGGTCGGCCGCCAGGGGGCGTCCGTTGAGGGGGGGGTACTGTCACGTTTTGCTTATGTTTGCACATTTTCTGCATTTTCTGCAAATGTAACAGAAAATATATATATATAGGTTGGTGTGTGTGTTTTTCCCCTTTGTTGTGTGTTGCCCCTGGTGGGCCTTTTCTTCCCCACAGGCATTGGTGGTGGGCAGGTGCGGGGCGTGGCTTTGGAACTCGCAATCACAGGACACACCTGTTCCCAATTGGGACTCCTTTTTAAGGCTGGTGCAAACGTCCCTCCAGTGCCAGAGTATTCCGTCACACACGGTACCAGTGTCTCACCCTAGCATTCCTAGTCGCATTCTGTCTTGGTTTTCGTACGTGTTTTTCAGTTGGATTTTTACCTTGTTCTGCCCTCTTCCCCAGACCTCGATCTCTCACCTGGGAACGATCCTCGTTATCCCGAAGTTTCCAGCACTCCACCTACCTTGCCTACCCGCTCCTGCTTCAACCTTCATCGCGTTTGTTTTGTTATTGTGGTTTTACAATAAAACCGTGTTCTACCAACCCACCCTTTGTCTCCCGCGTTCTGGGATCCAGAAACCATATGGCATATCCTAACAGTTTCCTTTGAATCCAAGTCAGAGGTCAGTGTAGGGGCATAAGTGGCTATGGTTGTGACTGAGCCACAGTTTGTGTGAAGGCGCAGTGAGGAGAGACGTGAAGAGATGGGCATAGGTTTTTCCACTGAGGACAACAGCTTGTTTTGAATTGCAAAACCAACGCCATGCATTGGTCTGCCGCCATCTGGGAGTCCATTCCAGAATAAGGTGTAGTTTTTTTCCCGGACAGAGCCAACGCCTGGTCAGCCAGGTTTCACTCAGGGCAGCAATGGAGATGTTGAGGTGAAGTAGTTCAGTATCAATGAGGGCTGATTTGCGAGGTGAGGCGCAGTCCATCTCAGATCTAACGCCAAGGGAGCGCACATTCCAGCATGCGATGGATGTATATGTGGCAGTTGCAGGATGACGACCAGGTCGCGCCTGCCGTACACGCAAGCCCTGCCGAGCAACGACAGCGCTCTTAAGGACAGAGCGTTCCCGAGTTGCCAGTCGTTGAGGCTGAATATAAGAAGTCATAATGGAGAGAAGAGATGCTCATACGGAGAGCGCCGGGGCAGGATTTTGTGAAAGCATGCGTGCCCAGGACAAACTTCCACCTCTGGACTCAATGCTACAGGACCCAACGGAACACAGGTGTGACAGTTGGTGTAGTTGCCAACACGCATGATCCACGTCAATACAGTCATTCAACAGAGATTCTGTTTGTTGAATGGTTTTAATTAACTGAGCTGTAACAGTTGGCATACATACATACATACATACATACATACATACATACATACATACATACATATGAACATACATACATACATACATACATACATACATATATACATACATAAATACATATATTGTTGCGTGTGGCCATGACTCACTCAGACACTCAATCACTGTGCTGTGCCTAAACCCCCATGTCTTTCCTTCCTCATCAGGCTGGCACACTCAGGCTGACACACCTGCAGCAGATCTGAGATCGTTACTGCCCAATTACCAGCCTGTTGTATAAAGCCAGCAAGTCAGTTGCTTGGGGAAGACAGACCCACCTTAGTCCCACAGCATGATTTGTTAAATACCCTTTCCTTTCAGTAATCTTTGATTTAGTTGTCATTTTATTTTGGCCTGGAGATGGCCGGCAGTCCTACTTTTCGGTGTAGTTTTAGTTTATAATCTGGTTTTGTCAGGCAGGGAGGGGGGCCAGCTTCGACGTCCCTATAGGGGGTGGCCTGGCCCCCCTCCATTTTTGCTGAGTTTGTCCGGCGTCTCCAGGTCCCTTTTGGTTTGCAGACTTCTTTATTTGGTAAAGTATTTATATTGCATTTCAGCTATGGTTTCATTTAAGGATGTTTATTTCCTGGTGGGAAAAGTTGGTTAATAAAACCTGTTAACACATCCTATTTTCTGGTGTCCTTCTTTTATGTTGAGGTCTCCAATTTGAGCCACTGAGTATTTTATTTAATTGTTTGGAGGCCGTAACAATATACATACATACATATATATACGAACATAAATACATACATACATACATACATATACATGAACATACATATGTACGTACGTACGTACATACATACATACATACATATATACGAACATACGTACATACATACATACATACATACATATATACATGCATACATACATATATACGAACATACACACATACATACATATATACATACACACATACATATATATATATATGAACATAAATACATACATACATATATACATACATAAATACATATATACATACATAATATGTATGTATGTATATATGTATTACATACATACATACATATATACAAACATACATACATACATACATACATACATATATATACGAACATACATACATACATATATACGAACGCACATGCATACATACATACATACATACATACATACATACATCTTCTATGTTTCCCCTAATGGTAGAGAATCAAACATATGACGTCCTGAATGACAAACCAAGCAGAAATCTGCATTTGAGTTGAAGTTGTACGTTGCAAATTGTTTTCTTCAACGGTGGACAGTTCGGGAATCCTTGCTTGTTTTCTTGTACATAGTAGTTGGTGTGGTAGTGCGGCTGGTAGGTATACCAATGTAATACACGCTTTATGTGTATTAGTAATAGTATTAACAAAACTATTGTGTTAATGGGTCGAGTGGGGAGTTTCCTACAAGCAGGTGATTTATTATCGTCTTTGACCACTTCATTTAATTTCCCCAGAGGCCATTGGAAATTGATTCCTTTTAACTGCCTTATATCTATTCCTCTCATCTACAGTGTGTCATAACAAGGCTAAAAGTCTAAAGACTACAGACTCCAGACATGCAGGGCTGCATTTGTGCTCAACTGCTGAGCATCGTCGCCTACAAATAAGGAAACATGAGTATGGATTAACTTGACCGAGAATCTGCCAACAACACCATCTGATCTGATGTGTTGAATTTGTCGTGTGAAAAAAACCTAAAACATGATGAACTAAAAAAATAATTCATTGAATAAATTAATTAGCATAGTGTCTTATTGTGATACATACATACTGTATATCTCAATGTACAAATGTATTATGCTGAGGACAATATACCTAAATTCACACTTCTAATAGCCTTTCTTGGATTCTTTAACTTGGGGTTTTGAATTTACAATGAGAATTCATCATATGTTCAAATTGTAAACAATTCCCTTTGATTTCCATGATAATACATTCTTACATATTGGCCAGCCATAGCACCAGCATTTCCTACTATATTTCCTACTACATTTCCCATGAGCACCCTGATCTGAGCACAGCAAATGTAACAGAAAATATATATATATATTTTTTTGATAATCAATTAATCAATTAATTAAATTACATTGGTTATTGTTTTAGGATTACTTTAAGCCTTTAAGCCTACAGTAAGCCTTTTTAAAACTGTAATGTGTTTTCTTTTAACTAACCTGTTACTAATTGTGATTGTCTCTCACACATAGTCTCTATTTAAATTAATGAAAGGTGTTTTTTTTATGTAGGCTGTTGGTGATAATAGCTGTTCCATAACAACGAATACAAAAAACACCAAATGGACTGGAGAAGCTGGAAACACTTCCCCGTTATTGGCAAGGGTTATAAATCAAGCTCTACTACCCATAGTGCCTCAGTTCAACGATGCAATGAATTTGCCAAATGGCGGAAGATTGATATATATCCTCCTGCCCAGCTTTAAGAGGGAGCTTCAAGACATTGCTGGTTTACTGCAATGTGCAGCTTTCTCTTTTCTTCCCCACAGCTGGGGTTGCATAACAGTCTGCAATATGCTGAATCAAAGATTCACCTTGCTGTCCCCCGCCCGTTCCTAATTGGTTCAGAGATGGTGTGTGTGTGTGTGTGTGTGTGTGTGTGTGTGTGTGGGGGGGGGGGGGGGGTTACTGCCTCCAATAGTCCTAATATAATAGATGGTGAATATGATATCAAATCCCCAAAAAGATTTGATATTGATATTACATATTTTAATTAATTTCAGTTAATATAACACAATACAAGGATATTATTTAGATTGTATCAGGGACGAGACAGAAAAAAAGGGTTGAAATTCCCAGGGCTACTGTTTTTCACCCACCAACCACCACTACCACCATCACCAACCGCCAGACAAAAAATAAAAATAATGATTAATAAATACAAAAGAGTTTGAGTGGATTGTAAGAAGGAAGATAACCGTGATGATTCCCTGCCTTCTCAGGAAAGAAACTGGACAGGGCGGAGAGGAGGAGGGACAAAGGCTTTCATGACATGTGTGTGTGAAGCAGCTCCATGCTAACTGTTTGCTACATCATGCCAGCATCGTCGACAATTATGGAAGCAAATCTGTACCATAATTCAAATTAAAGTGGATTAACAGAAATGCTTTTACATTTTCAGAATATAGCTGCATTTTTTGACACATAAATAAAAAATGTTGACACATAAATAAAATGAATAATAAATCATCCAAACTGCATTTTTTGTAACTTAATTAAAATGAAAAAGAAAAGGACATTTAAGATTTAATTTTCAAAAGATGCCCTGGGAAATAGTTACCAAAATTCAATTTGAAATGACACATTTGAAAATTAAAATGCATTAGCAGAAAGGCATTTTCATTTCAAGGTCATTGCTGCATTATTTGACTCATAAATAAAATGAATAATAGATCATCCAAACTGCATTTTCATTTTCTTCTTCAAGACTGCTCATTTTATGACACAACTAAAAAGAAAACAAAGAGGACATTGCTTTTTCGTTTTCATGCCCGCCCCCCGCAAAAAAGAGTCCATAATTCAATTTGAATTTGCAATCCCAAGCGGCGCAGGAGAGTGACGTCAGTGGCCTCTATTCTTCTTCAGTTCAGAGTCTGACCGTGATACGCATCTAATACGTTAGGGGGCGGTGTGCATATTTGACGCTGGGGCAAGAGGAGAGTGTGAAGTAGAGTGCGCTGGTACAGAGGGAAATTCACAAGCATGGCGGCGAAATCGATAGGCACCTGGCTGCAGACCTCCACTGCGAGGACGCTTCCGGTGCAGGCTCCACTGTCAGAACACCTCCACTGTCAGGACGGGAAGTGAGCACATTTAAATCTCGATTTGACATGCCTTTTAATTCGAGAGTGACCAGCGAGTGAGCGTGTCCCGAGTAGCTGATTTGTATTATCCACAGAAGGTAAACGCATGATTACTTGTGTTCTTCGTCAATATAAGTGCCGTAAAAATAGTAATGTAAAGTCATTAATGATGCAAATTGCCAAATGTTACAGGTCGGTTTGGGTTGTCGTTTTGAAGCTAAGTTGGATAACGTCAAATGTAACTTTCCCCAATGGCGGTTAGCATCAACACCTTAAATTCTCATGGATAATTAACTTTTTAGTGCATAACGTAAAGTAACTGTGCATTTGTTTGTATGTAACGTTAACGGTATAAAACATTTTAGTAAAGTTTAGCAAGTTTTTGAATGCCGGACTTTAACCCGTAGTGCAGTATTTTCGTTGTCATTATTACTTGTTTTACATAAGTAAGGCCTCATTTACACTACCTGGTGCAAGTGGCCATTTTACCTGTAAGCAAAGGCAATCTAAGTTTGCAGGCTGTATACATTAATTTGATTTGAAGTTCATGTACTATAATTCAAACGCATGAAGCACTTTCTATCCTTTTTAGATGCATCATTCAATTATTCCATGTGGTGGAAAGCCTCCAGTGGAACGCTGCACAACATGCTGCAGTCAGTTCCACTGCCCCCTTTGTCCCAAAGGCATGTTTAAACCGAGCCAACCAGCCAGACTTCAGCGGCATTTGGAGGTCCACATGAAAAATGCAATTGCGTTTGAAGGTAATGCCATTGTATTTTAGATTAAAGATACACACATGTGCGCACACACACAGATTTGTGTGTGCGAGTGTGTTCATGGGACTTGTTTGTCATCGCTAATATAAACATTTTGTTGACTTGCTCTTAGATAAAAAGATCTGCCGCTGCAATTTGAACTGCAGGAATGGGGGACTTTTTAACCAACTTTTTTTGAGCCATGGAAAGCTGTTCACCCACTGGACAGATGCATCATAAGCCCTCCTGCGAGGTGAGGTGCCACCAGTGTTTAGGCTGATGAAAAGGAAGGTTGGTGACATTACTGAGGTCAGATTTTAATTTTGTTTGTGTTCATCTGAGTTTTTCTTTTGTTTCAGGTCAGAAACCAGCATTTCCATATCCCTATTTTTTTTTTTACAAATGTTTTTTCCAATTGTACTGCAATTGTGGGGTCGCTTTAAAGAATATGCCATTCACAAGTTAAGGTAAGACCTGCTGTCTGCAATTAAAAAAAAAAAAAGGTATCTAGATAATGCATGATTGGAAAATTAACATTAACAATATTAACATAACAAGCTCTATATCTAGGTGGACATATTAGAGGAGGGCACTGATGGGATCTTTTCTTTTTGAGCTTGTGTTTTGAATATTCCAACTAATCATTTTGCTTATCTATATATTTTCAGGAAGAAGAGCAGCAGGCTGAGGTCGATGTGGACACACCAGTGGAAGGGGTAAGCTTTGTCACAGTATCTATTGGTCAGATACTGTTGGTGGAGCAGCTATGGTAGACATCTTTCTTTCTGTCTTTTCCATAGGACTCGGTTGAAGATCGCATTCTTCATGATTGCATACATGCAGCAGAGTGGGTTGAGGCCAACAAACAACTGTTCTCTGCCAAAGTGGACCTGCCTGATGTTCTGTGCATGGAGGAGGAGGAACAGGCTGAGGCTGCTCCACAATATGGGAGGTTGTGGAAAGAAGAAGTTGATGAGCATGAAAAGGAAGTAATCCTGGAGCCCTTCAACTTCATGTTTTACTACACTGAGGACATGTGGAAATTCTGTGAAGAAATAATGGACCAAAGAATCTATTTGGCCTATTGTGAATGTCACACAGATGAGTGACTTAATTGTGTGCGAGAATAAAGGGCTACAGAACATTTGATCATGTTGTGACTTGGTGTGTTTTTAATGTTTTTCCTCATTGATCACTTAATAATTCACTTGGTTTATACTGTAGATATTGTAATATACCTAGAACGCGAGGTCAGATTGTTGCGGCTGGAGGAATACGACAAACAACCAAGGCAGCGCCATCAGGATACAAAAATGATATTTATTTGATATAATAAGTAGTTCCACTGCGAGGCTCAGAGACTGCTTCGAGACAACAGACTGGGAAGCACTCTGCAGCCCCCACGGCAGTGACATCGACAGCATGACCGACTGCATCACAGACTATATTAACTTCTGTGTGGAGAACACTGTGCCCTCCAAGTTGGTACGGTGTTTTCCCAACAACAAACCCTGGGTGACCTCCGAGATTAAGGCCCTGCTGAACGAGAAGAAGAGGGTCTTCAGATCGGGGGACAAGGAGGAGCTGCGTAGAGTCCAGAAGGAACTCCGGCAGAAGATCAGGAAGGGGAAGGACAACTACAGGAGGAAACTGGAGAAGCGGCTGGAGCAGAACAATGCCAGGGACGTCAGGAGAGGGCTGCAGAACATCGCTGGCCACGGAAAAGGAGTGGGGAGAGATCAAGCCGGCGGTGACAAGGACCGGGCAGATGAACTGAATCTGTTCTTCAACAGATTTGATTCTGCCTCCTCTCCCTCCCTCACCCACCCTGCCCCCTCTTCACCCCCCCCCCCCCCCCTGCCCCCTCTTCACACCTCCCCTGGCCTTCACACCTCCCCTGGCCAGCCCCCCCTCCGCACACAGCTGGATCCCCTGCAGTTTGCTTACCAGCCTGGGATTGGGGTGGACAACGCAGTGATCTACATGCTGCACAGATCACTGCTACACCTGGAGGGCAGCGGGAGCACTGTGAGGGTCATGTTTTTTGACTTCTCCAGTGCTTTTAACACCATCAAGCCTTCACTGCTCAAAGTGAAGATGGAGAACGTGGGAGTGGACCGACACTTGGCTGCATGGACAACAGACTATCTCACCAACAGACCACAGTTTGTGAGGCTCCATAACTGTGTGTCTGACGTGGTGCTCTGCAGCACAGGTGCCCCTCAGGGTACGGTGCTCTCCCCCTTCCTTTTCACCCTCTACACCTCAGACTTCACCCACAACACCACCCACTGCCACATCCAGAAGTTCTCCGATGACACAGCTGTTGTTGGTTGTGTTTCTGAGGGGAACAAGCTGGAATACAGGACGGTCATCAGGGACTTTGTCAGCTGGAGTGAGCTCAACCAGCTTCAGCTCAACACCAGCAAGACGAAGGAGATGATCGTTAACTTCCGGAGGAAAGCATCCCACTTTACACTGGTGAACATCCAGGGATTGGACATAGAGGTGGTGGAGAGCTATAAATTCCTGGGTGTTCACCTAAACAATAAACTGGACTGGACTGATAACACCCATGTGTCCCTCTCTACAAGAAGGGCCAGAGTCGCCTCCACCTGCTGAGGAGATTGAGGTCCTTCGGAGTGTGCAAGGCTCTCCTCAGGACTTTTTACGACTCTGTGATGGCCTCAGCCATCTTTTATGCTGTGGTCTGCTGGAGAGCGGGCAGCACGGACAGGGACAGCAGCAGGCTCAATAAACTGATCAGGAGAGCGAGCTCTGTCCTGGACGGTCCTCTGGACTCCATAGAGGAAGTGGGGGAGAGAAGGATGTTAACTAAGCTGACATCCATCATGGACAACACCTCTCACCCCCTACATGACACTGTGGGGTCCCTGAGCAGCTCCTTCAGCAGCAGACTGTTACACCCACGGTGTAAGGAGAGGTTCCGCAGGTCCTTCATCCCGGCCGCTGTCAGGCTGGTCAACACCTGCACCACCTGATAATGTTGTAGTTTCTGCTCCTGTCTCTACTTACTACTACTCAACATGGCTGTATTTTTATTGTTATTTATCTGTATTTATATTTTCAACACTTACAATGTACAATTTATTTATATCATCACCGATACACCTGACCTTACCACAGTATCTATATCATGGTCACTTTACCCCTGCAACATTATTTATAGCATGGTCTCTTACTTGTAATATTATTTATATATGGTCACTTTACAGTGCATTACTTTTATATCATGTATACCTTGCAGTATTGTTTATATCATGGTCACCTATTTTTGCAAAATCTTCATATCATGGTCACTTACTTGACAATACTTTTTATATCATGCCAATTTTTTCTCCTCAGTACTTGCTTTTGCACATTGTCTGTTGCAGTTTGTTTTTTCTGTTTTATTGTGTAGAATATAAGATATTTATGTCTGTTCGTTGTGTTTCTGCCCTTTCGACTTTTTAATTCTGTAGTGTATACTACACTGTTCTGCTGCTGTGATAAGTACATTTCCCCGTTGTGGGATGAATAAAGTAAATCTAATCTAAGACCCTCCCCCAGGGTCTAGGCTTGGGTGCTGGTAGGCCAACAGGAGAAGGGAGACGCCAGTCTAGCACTCTTGAGGCCTCCGATTAGTGACGGAACCAGAGCACCCGTCGCTGGGAAGCCGCACTGCAGCCACACTCCTACTCCCCGGCCCTAGCTCTCGTGCAGCCCGCTAATCTATCTTCGCCGCCGGCAGCTCTATCAGCTTGCGAATGGCACCCACCCCAACCCGTGAGTGCAGCTCGGCGGTAGCGTTAACAAGTCCTTCCCAGATTTCAAAAACCCGTCGCTGTCCCTTCCCTTAAATTCAACCTCAATCACCATCACCTGTTCACCGGCTCCTTCCCCCTCATCAGTGATCCAGTGCGACCAATTAATTATTGCAACCAGCTCTTTGGACCCTCCCCCCCCCCCCCCCCCACACAAGACAGTCACCACCCTGCCTTCACACAAATTCTTCATTACACTCCCCCCTCCCATAAAGCAGACTCGTCCTCGAGTCGCAGTCACATCAAATCATAGTCCCGGGACCATACCGGGGCCCTCCTTTGTCGTCCTCGGCGTGAGTCTTGAGAAAGGGCTGCACCTTGCTGCCACTCCCCTGCCATTGGCGAATGGCTAGTTGTGGCTGTCTGCCTGGGTCCAGGGTCGGAAGATTCTTGACCTCGGTCCTGTGTAGCTGGAGCCGGCCGGTTCCCTGGTCCTTGGGATCCCACTGGAGCAGCGCAGCGTCCTGGCACACTGCTTTCACCTGCTGTAGGTGGGACTGGGGGCCCCCCGGTTCTGGCTCCTGGCACTACCACCTCGCTCTCTCGGTCCACCGTCGGAGCTAGGGTTTGCAGCCAGGTCTCACCAGGTGGGATGCCAGCTGTCAGTGGTCTCTCTGCATCTCCTTGGTTGGTAACCTCAGGTGGGATGCCAGCTGCCGGTTGTCTCTCTGCACCCCCTTGGTGGATAACCTCTGTTACAGACGAAGGACATGGTTTAAGTCGGTTGAAGTGTACCACCATTTCTGTTCCCCCCTCCACTGGAACCAGTCTATACAGCACTTCTGTAATCCTCTCTCTGACTTTATAAGGACCGTTAAACCTTCGTTGTAATTTTGGACAGAGCCCCTTTTTCTTAGCTTTCCCCCGGACCCACACCAATTCACCTTCAGAATAGTATTGGAAGTGTGCTCTAAAGTCATAATCTTCCTTCTGCTTCCTAGATGCCCTTAGTTGATGGCCTTTTACAGCATCTACCACTGTAGACAATGTCTCCCGTAATCTAGCCACGTATTCTGAAGCAGAAGAGAATTGTTCCCCATTATCAAGGTTCAGCATGACATCTACCAGCATGACTATCTCTTGCCCAAAAACAACTTTGTATGGCGTAAACCCAGTACTGGAGTGAACACTGCTTCTATACGCCATCATCACATAAGGCAACAGGGTATCCCAGTTAGCTTGGTTCTCATCCACAAAGAGAGACAACATGGATGCCAGTGTTCTGTTAAACCTTTCCACCATTCCATCAGATTGAGGGTGGTAAGCTGACGTCCTGGTCTTATGCATGTTTAACAATTGGCACACCTCTTTAAATAACTTGGATTCAAAGTTACGGCCCTGATCAGTATGGATTATCCGTGGGGCTCCCAGGCGGCACACCCACTGTTCAACCAACAACTTGGCCACTGTTTCGGCTTCCTGATTAGGAAGTGGAAACGCCTCTGTCCATTTTGAAAAGTAGTCCCCAATAACTACAATGTATTTGCTTTTTCTGGGTGTTTCGGGGAGAGGCCCCAAGATGTCCAACGCCACCCGCTCATATGGCCTTGATGCTACCACAGATTGGAGTGGGGCCCGCCACTGCTTTCCTGCAGCTTTTCGGGACCCGCAATCCACACATTCCCGACACCAACGCTTTACATCCCCAAACCAGCCCAGCCAATAGAAACGATCTTTTACTTTTGCTTGCAATTTCTGTACGCCCAAGTGACCACCCGTAGTATCATTATGTAACTGCCTTAAGATATTTGGTGGGAATGACCACCTGAACCTGGTTTGCAGCATCCGAGTTTGGTGGGGGAAACCTCACCAATCGCGAGCCCTGCATTTTTAGCTGAGGCCACACGGGTGCATACTTCTTCAGATCATACGGTGGTTGCAAACAAGTCTCTTCCTCTGCTTTTAGTGAAATTATCCTTTGTAGCTCGACATCCTCCCGCTGAGCCAGAGCCAACTCATCCCCTTCCCACCCTAGGGTTACCTTGGGAGGCACGGTTTTCACCGCCGCTATTACCGGCGCCCCTCGTGTCTGTGGGGCTGGCTCAGAGGCCACAGGCGTTGGCAGGTAAGCAGGCAGCCTAGAAAGGGCATCTGCGTTGGCATGCACTCGTCCCGGGCGGTGAACAATTTTATATTGGAAGCTAGCCAGCTGCTCCACCCACCTGGCTAACTGTCCCCCCAACCCTTGGAAATTATGCAGCCACCTCAAGGAGTTATGATCGGTCCGCAGGACAAATTCCTTACCCAACAAATAGTGTTTGAAATGCCTTATGAACGTAACCATACTTAACAGCTCCTTCTTTGTCGTTGCGTATTTTCTGTCCGGCTTAGTTAGAGCTCTACTGGCATATGCTATGACCTGCTCACACCCCCCCTCCTCTTGGGACAACACAGCCCCAATACCTGCATCGCTAGCATCTGTATCCAAAATGAATGTCTTGGAGGGATCAGGATATACCAGAACAGGGGCTGACATTAAACTCAGTTTAAGTTGTTCAAAGGCTGTCTGGCATACCTCTGTCCATTTGAAATGCCTGCCTTTCTCAGTAAGCGGGTGTAGGGGCCGAGCAATCTCTGCAAACCCCTTCACAAACCTCCGATAGTAAGAGGCTAAACCCACAAAGCTCACCTCTGTCTGATTTTTTGGCACTGGCCACTGACGCACTGCCTCTACTTTTGCAGGATCTGCCTTCACACCCTTTGAAGAAATGATATGTCCCAAATACTGCACCTTTAATACTGACTTTAAGGTTAGTCTGACGTAGTTTTGTCAAAACTTCGTCCAGACAACCTAAATGTTCCTGAAACGTTCGTCCAAAGATGATAATATCATCCAGGTACACCAGACAGGTGGTCCATTGCAGATCTGGCAGCACCAGATCTATCAGTCGCTGAAATGTACTAGGACTATTACAAAGACCAAAACTAAGGACATCGAATTCAAACAGGCCTTGCCGAATGGTAAAAGCAGTCTTATGTTTATCCCTGGGATCCAACTCCACTTGCCAGTAACCACTGGCTAAATCAAGAGTAGAGAACCAACAAGCTTTATGCAGACTGTCCAGGGCATCATCAATCCGTGGTAACGGATACGCATCTTTACGGGTTAGATCATTTAACTTGCGGTAATCCACACAAAACCGGAGGCCTCCGTCACGCTTGCGTACCAGAACTACTGGTGCCGCCCATGGACTATGAGAAGGCTGAATTATGTTATTTGCCAACATTTGCTTTAAATGGTCTGACACCTCTTGTTGTAAATGAAGGGGAACACGATGGGGTGGCAACTTCACCGGCTTCGCCTCCCCTGTATCAATCTGGTGTAATGTCAGGTGAGTTCTCCCCAAATCCCCCGCCCCCTCACTGAACACAGACATATTTCGTCGTAACAAGTCCCGGATATCTGTTACGTCAGATGGCGTAAAATTCTTCTGCTGCAACCCAAAGTAGGCAATAAGCTTGTCAACAGACCATGTCTCCTTCGGGCCCTCCTCATCCTCTCCCATGCCTAAATGTTCAGCCTTACAGCCCACCTCAATGTCTGTGTGTAACGTTCCTAGTCTCATACCCTCCTTTAATGTAAGAGCATCTTTAGTTACATTAATCACTCTTATCGGCAGCCTCCCCCTTTCCACTCGACAGACCACCCGAGCAATCATTACATCACATTGTTTTGAGAGCGTGTCTGCTGGTTCCAACATACCCTCATAGCTGGGCCTGAATGAATTATCCACCGTTCCCGCAATGATTGCCTCACTACGTGGGGGAATTACAGTGTCTTCCAGGACGATCACTGTCTGGGGTTTATCCATATCTGCTGGAACAATCAGGGGAAACTGTTTACCCATTATTCGGCACTCCTTTTCACCAAAGTCAACCACTACCCCATATTTACTCAAGAAGTCAAAGCCCAAGAGAATATCCTGAGAAGGCACATCAGCTACCAGAAACTCTGCAATTAATGCCAATGAATCAAACTGGCAGACTGTTTGCCATTTTCCCAAAATCCCCATTAACCCTCCATTAGCTGCAGACACATCACCCTGATGTCCCGACAGTTCTGTTCCCCCCTTAGTAATTTCAAGCCATAGTTGTTTTGGTATCACCGATAATGTTGCCCCACTATCTACTAATAGAAGGGAGTCTGATGCACCTATTTTGGCTCTGATGTATCCTGAGCCACCCTGGTTGCTGGTAGAGGCCGCATATGTACTAAAGCGCCGGGGGACAGGCATTAGGCCTATGGTACCTGCCCCCTGTAGTTTCCCTGCAAATATGGGCAGTCCCGTCTCACATGTCGGGTACACCCACACTCCCAACACCCACCCCCAGCCCCTCTGGCTTGATTTGTGGGCCCTGGAAGACCACTGTCCCTAGAATCTCGTCCAGGATTCCCTGAAAATTGACTCAAAGTAGAGTTTTTCATAGACTGTTGAATATTACTCACTGATATACAAAGAAATTTTACTTCCTGCCTCAATTCCTCCACTACCCCATCATCACTTCCATTTGTTCATCACTTTTTGATTTATGTTCCACCACTCCCCTTACTTTAGCATCAGGCATCAGGTGGGTTTGCGCCATATTCCTAAGAAGCTCTATTTCAGAAGCGAGATCAATGGCATCTTCTAGGGTATTAGGTTTTGATCTACGCAGGCTGATACGGAAGTCACCGGTTGCAAAATGTAAGGAATTGATCTCTAGCCAACATATCAAGTGTGCAGTCATCAGCTGTGGGGTACGCTTTGGTGGCGAGATGCCGTAGGGCATTTCCAAATTCCCTGGCATCTCATTATGCATACGACGGCGGGCTGTGAAAGTAGCCCGACTCCAGTCGCTACTGTCACAGGGCTCAAAACATCTGGCCATAGCAGCTTTTAACAATGCGTAGTTTCCTTTAGCATCCTCAGACAAACCGCTATAAATATCTCTAGCACGCCCAGAGAGTAGCAGAGACATGAATTTAAGCTTTACGGGTTCATCCCAATTATTTACATCTGCTGCCAGATCAAATTGCTCTGACCAGTCAGACCACTCCCGGCCTATACCGGTAAACGTCTCAGGCATGAACACAGGCCGAGCAGTAGCTCTTGGCGGTCCCGCCCCACCTGCGTCATCCCCATCGTCGGCCCTAGCATTCGCCTCCGCCTCTGACATTTCTGCGTCATGTCTAGGGTATATAGGGTTCACAACAATTAAGCGGATCCCACCACTGCCACCAGTGTAATATACCTAGAACGCGAGGTCAGATTGTTGCGGCTGGAGGAATACGACAAACAACCAAGGCAGCGCCATCAGGATACAAAAATGATATTTATTTGATATAATAAGTAGTTCCACTACCCAACAGCTCAGACTGGGTCAGGCGCCTGCGTTACCCCACCCCACCTGCCTATTCGACCCCCTAACCCACCACAGCCACCTCACACACACACACACACACACACACACACACACACACACACACACACAACAGCGGTTTCCAACTTAACTCTCCCGGGATACGGCCCTAGCTCTCGTGCAGCCTGCTAATCTATCTTCGCCGCCGGCAGCCCTATCAGCTTGCGAATGGCACCCACCCCAACCCGTGAGTGCAGCTCGCCGGTAGCGTTAACACGTCCTTCCCAGATTTCAAAAACCCGTCGCTGCACCTTCCCTTAAATTCAACCTCAATCACCATCACCTGTTCACCGGCTCCTTCCCCCTCATCAGTGATCCGGTGCGACCAATTAATTAATGCAACCGGCTCTTCAGACCCTCCCCCCCCCACACAAGACAGTCACCACCCTGCCTTCACACACATTCTTCATTACAATATCAACAGTTAGAGTAGTATTTAGTTACTTAGGTGTTCCAGCAGCACAAGAACATAATTAGCATAGACAGACATAGAACCAAACATGAAAACGTGGTTAAGAATAAAAATACAGAATAATACAACAGAAAAACAGATAACAGAAAAAAATATATAGAAAAACAGTGCATTAAAGTTAAATAATAATGAAAAGGCAGCAAAGTACTGTATAGTACACAATAAAATGTATAGGCCTATGACATCTTATGAGATGTTGGCTTATGAGTAATAACTTAAAAGAAAATGTGTGCGCTGAGCAATGTTATTCCCGCCCTCCATTGTTTTCATTGATCAACTATTTGACCTTCTCCTTTCAAGATCCTCAGCTTTATAGTAGGCTACAAATAGACAATTGAGCCAGAATCATATCACCCACCGTTTGTTTTTCGTAATGACTAAGTTGTAAAATTATGTAGTGCAGTGTATATAGTCTACATATATGGCAATCATTAATAAGGAGTGTTTTGAAAAAGTCAAAGGCTAATGCTTCAACTGTCCAAATCAAACGCTTTATTTTTTTCTTTGAATTAATATGCATAATTTTGTTTATTAATTTGTGATGAATAATGTTTAAGATATGACATGACATTTGAAAACTCTAGTTTGGGACAACACCAAAACACAGTTTTTGTACCACAAAATCATTAGTATGAGCAACCATAAAAAAAGTCTATGCTTGGTTTTGTTTATACTAATTAGTGGTGGTAAAATTTATTAGATTTAGTTTGTTTTTAATATAATTACACCCTGTGGACATAAATAGGCCCGAATTCTGGGAAATGTCCTAATACAGGTTATGGATGGCTTTTTGTCTTAGATTTGGACAGAATAAATCAAAATGCCCACGTTGGGGCTCATACGCAACATAAAAGGAAAACAGAACAAAATCGACAAACAAAACAAAAGCTTACTATATAAATAAAAATGACATATACTATAGACAAGGAATTCATGGATTTTACGTCATATTGTTTACTAATTATTAATGTATTTGTGAGGAAAACGATTCAACCGGAAGTGCATTCGAGAGTGGAGCCTGCGGCGGTAGCGACCTCACAATGGAGGTCTGCACATGTCTATGGGTCTGCAGCCAGTACCTCTTGAACCAACCCGGAAAGAGAAGAACGGCCACTGACGTCACTCTCCTGCGCCGCTTGGGATTGCGAATTCAAATTGAATAGAGCGTAACAGTGACCGCCCCCTTTTTAACAGCTCCGGTGCCGGAAGTAAATTTCCCATGCATTTATCTCGTCCACTTTTCGTAGAATCCTTATAAAAAGAGTATTAAGCCTTTAACCAAGCCAATCGTTCGTTATGGTAGTCGTGACCATATTATGTTTGATTCGGGATGAGTAGTTCCTCACTCGGTCAACAAAATAATGTACACAGTCTTGTACCTTTGCCTTTTCTTCCGTTTTCCAAATTCTTGTTATGCCCGAATCAAACATAATATGGTCACGACTACCATAACGAACGATTGGCTTGGTTAAAGGCTTAATACTCTTTTTATAAGGATTATACGAAAAGTGGACAAGATAAATGCATGGGAAATTTACTTCCGGCACCGGAGCTGTTAAAAAGGGGGCGGTCACTGTTGCGCTCTATTATGGACTCTTTTTTGCGGGGGGCGGGCATGAAAACGAAAAAGCAATGTCCTCTTTGTTTTCTTTTTCGTTGTGTCATAAAATGAGCAGTCTTGAAGAAGAAAATGAAAATGCAGTTTGGATGATCTATTATTCATTTTATTTATGAGTCAAATAATGCAGCAATGACCTTGAAATGAAAATGCCTTTCTGTTAATGCATTTTAATTTTCAAATTTGACATTTCAAATTGAATTTTGGTAACTATTTGCCGGGGCATCTTTTGAAAATTAAATCTTAAATGTCCTTTTCTTTTTCATTTTAATTAAGTTACAAAATGAACAATATTGAAGAAGAAAATGCAGTTTGGATGATTTATTATTCATTTTATTTATGTGTCAAAAAATGCAGCTATATTCTGAAAATGAAAAAGCATTTCTGTTAATCCACTTTAATTTGAATTATGGTACAGATTTGCTTCCATAGACAATGAGCTCAGCTCAATGTTGCAGCGCTCTGAATGATTAATCACCACTGGTGTCCCATGATGGCCCCTCAGGGGTCCCTGTCGTCTCTTGTCTCTTGTTTCCCCCTCAAAGCTTTCTCTGTCTGGCTCTTAAGACCAACGCACCAAACTGTCCCCTTTGATGTTTTTTCATTAAAAAGGAAAGTGAGTCACTGCGTTCGGCTCTGCCTGGAGCTTATACGAGACGATGCCTTGCTAATGTAGTTGTTGCCCATACACTGTTTTCATGATCACTCGTACTGGAGTTGACGTTGAGAAAACGTTGCATGCTGACATATTTTTATACCATTAGGAGAACATTTTCCCTTGAAATACCTGGACTTGGAGTCGTTCACTGTGTGTGTGTGTGTGTGTGTGTGTGTGCACGAGTGCGTGTGCGCGTGTGTGTGTGTGTGTGCGTGTGTTTGTACGTGCGTGTGCTTATTACAACACAAATTCTCTGTGTTCGATTTGGCTCAATTGTTCCCTCAG
This sequence comes from Merluccius polli, assembly GCA_030340625.1. Classification (NCBI taxonomy): domain Eukaryota; kingdom Metazoa; phylum Chordata; class Actinopteri; order Gadiformes; family Merlucciidae; genus Merluccius; species Merluccius polli. The sequence goes on from JAOPHQ010005981.1 coordinate 116,836, forward strand.
TCCCTATTCCCTACATAGTGAACACTATAGTAGACTATTTAGGGAAGGAGGGGGAATTCGGACACTAACTATTTGCCGGAAATCCATTGGCATAACTCAGTCACAACATAACTTCCATCCACTTCTGAGAGAAGACTGATATGGAGGCCAGATGGGACTGAGCCAGCCGTGACTGTCAGGCTCTTTATCTGACTCGTCAGGCCTGTGCCCGATAAGCTGGGTATTGTTGAGCCTGAGATCAAGTCCCCACTATCTCAAGTGGTGCCAAGTGATGATAGTTCCAAAGATAGAGTAGTGGCTTATAACGGATAGTTCCGGTCCTTGATTCTGATTGGTTCGAAGCCGTTGTAAAATTAAGCAATATTACACAAGAGGGTGCTTTACTGTCACGATAATAATAACACCAATAATGATGGTAAAGCACACCCTCAAGTGTAATATTGCGATTATATGCAATAATGGTTACCAAATAAAATATAGAATCAAAATGTATTCATTGTGGGGCAATTCACTCTCAAAATAAACTAGTGTTATCTCCATTTCCCTAGAAATACATGGGGTCAGACTAGTACCTGGAAAACAATCAGACACACCCGTAGACTCCTACGTAATTAAACCTAGTTTACTACTCCAGCAAGTAAGCCAACCCTTAGTAATGATCTACCGACAGAGAAGCTTTCTAGTCCCTGTTGAGTCAGCCAGCCTGTTTTGCTCTCGCTCAGTCCTATAGTGGCATTTACAATGTTGCCATGGAAATATGTAGTTTTAATCAATGGTGGAGTTATATTTATAGTGATGAGGTAGCATGGCAAGGTGTGCTGTCATGCTGATTTGAGCACGGTCTAAATGTCTAGTTGATCATTCAGATAGCTTGGTCGGAAGTTAACTATATAATACTTATAATACTCATTACTGTATAATACTTTTTATAAAACGGATAGTTCCGGTCCTTGATTCTGAATGTTGCAAAAAATATATTTTTTGTATTAATGCGCCTCCATGCTAAATCCTGTATGCTAGCCTGTGATGCTTGGCAACCATTTTGCTGTCTTGAGGAACTATATTGTGTGGTGGAAGAATGATGATTTCTTTTCAATAAATGATCACATTTTATGTTGCTGTGTGTTTATTTTGTAAAATCTTAGTCTATAGTAACCATTTTAGCAACCACCAGCCACTTGAGGCTGTAAATGACAGTGATCATGCTACCAATATGTTTCCTTCTAATAATGTCACAATATTTTATGTTTAATTTATAATTTTATTCTATATCTCACAATATTTTATGTTATTCTTCACAATATATTCTGCTGCCTACTACCAATATTCAGTTTTTTTCCAATAATGTTATTTATAGAGGCTTGTACCGCAATATATTCTGCTGCCTACTACCAACATCCAGTTTTCTTCTAATTATGTTATTAGTGTGGTTGCAAAGCAATTACACTGATACTATTGTTGCGCTATTATTATTTGTTTTTTAAATTATTATTTTTCTTATTCTTCCGCTTTATTTTCCGTATCTATCTCCTCCTACAGTTTTTGAGGTATCACAGTTTCTGAGGTATCAACACCAAACCAATGCCAAAACATTGGGCATATATCAGTGCAGTGCACATCTATTTTTATCGTGTAAATTCATTTTTATAATATTATTATCTAATATGGAAAGTGAATTGGGCAAAACTGCTAAAATCAACCACTCCAAATGTGAACATCTGGGAGTTGTCAAATTTGGCACATTATGCAAACTGGAAGCATGCAAGTCTCAAAAAGGTTTGGTACAGCTGTGACCACAGGGGGCGCTATAATTCAGGGTCAAACTAAACAGCCACAACCCCCACCCCGTTTGCCGAAAAATTCTGAAACTTGGTATCTGGGCCTTATTTGACTTGCTGAACCTTTTAGCCTCAAGGACCCATAAGGTCTGTCTGGATAGATTGTTCTGTACTTTCAAAGTTTTGGAAAACCTTGTTTTTGTTTCTCATGAACCATGAACTCGAATGACACAAACTTTGGTACACATGCTCCTTAGATGTGCCCAACCATGAGATATATGTCATTTTTTTATTGAGGTAAAAATGGCCGATGCGCAAATAAATATATGCAAAATCTTTTTCTGTATTGTGTGCTGCTGTTCCAACTAATATTTCCTCCTCTTTGGGGGAGTGACTACAGCAGCCATCTCTCTGTCTCTCTGGCTCTAGGAATAGTTTTACACAACACAGTGTCATGTCCTCCTCACGTCCAGCCATGAGGAGGAATAGTTGAGAGCTTATCTGCCCCTGCATATCCCAGACAGTCTCCATCTTATCACTACAGAGTATGCTTACCACGTGTCACTGATAATAATACCCCATGCTCATCTCACAACACACTTCCTAAGCTGCTCTACTCCTCTGGCTGTCTGTTGTTGTTACTTATTTGTATTTAACCAAGTCTCATTGAGATTTAAAACCTCTTTTCAGAGACCTGGCCAAGAAGCAGCATAAAACAACATACAACAAGGTTACAACAAAAAATAATAATGGCCAGGAAACATATACAGTATATATACACTTAACCTCTTACAGTCTGCAGAATATGTTAACAATTAGGTACACAGGCATTGACCAAGCTATATTGGGTTGATATGAACTTTGGTTTTGGAAAGTGTGTTATTGGACATTACGGGGTATAGGGCGGGTGTTTTTATTTTTTATTTCAATCAGACTGTTACTGCTATTCATTTATTATGATTATATATTATTATAAAATAATATAATCATTATATATTATATTATTAATGTACTGTCACATTAATACGAAATCAGGAAGGAATAGTCCGAGCAGTAAGAGATGAGGACACAAGCACAGTAAGGTTTTACACGCAAATTAACTTTGTCATCAAGAAAGCCACCAATTTGATTTAATACAGAAAAGTTAGAATTAAAGTTATATTTACCTCCGCCACAGAGGTACTGTTTTCACCCACTCTGTCTGTGTGTCTGCGTGTCTGTCTGTATGTCTGTTTGTATGTGTGTCTGTGTGTCCATCAGCAGGATATCTCACATGGTTGAGCACAGATTTGCACCAGATTTGCTGGGTAGGTTGGTTATGGGCCAAGTAACAACTGATTAACTTTTTATGCCAATCGGCTAAAAGGGGGCATGGCAGTGGGTGTGACATCAAAAAAGCTGCCTAACTTACAAATGTATTCACGTAACACCAATAAAAAATATGAAAAGTTTGCCAAGGGTATATGCCGATTGTTGAGTGACCTCCTTGGGTGCCCTCCCCTGTTTTCTTTTATGTCTCCAAGGGTGTCTCATGGGTCATCACTCAGCTCAGAACAGCCAATTGGTTGGTAGGTCCCAGATCTACTTCTATTTCATTTACAGTTAGGGATGTCCGATATTATCGGCCCACCGATATTATCGGCCGATATTGGCATAAAAATCAATATCGGAAAAATATCGGTATCGGTTTTTAAAAAAACGATACCGAAATCGATACCGAAATCGATTTTGAAATAATTTCAGACATCTGTTATGTTTCAAGTGAGGACGTGGTTTGATGACATCATCAAACGCGCCGCGCCGTCTCAATAACAAGCCTGGGCGTGTGCGGCCGTGTAGCGGGACGCTAGTTGTAGCTGTAGTTATGTCGGTGGTTTGGAATTATTTCAAAGTTTCTACGTTGAATAGTAAAATAGGGGTTATGCGCAACATACTAACGCATTGTGCGAAACAGGTCTCATCACAACCGGTTCAGGTCCGCTGTACCGTACTCACATTATTTTATTTATTAATCCGCACTTCCAGACCGTCACCGGGGCTTCAGAGTAATGTGTCCGAGGAGAGCAGCCCTCTACCGGACACACACGCTAGCTTTTACTGCTGTTTTTTTTTGTTTTTTGTTTTTTTTTAATCCGCACTTCCAGACCGTCACCGGGGCTTCAGAGTAATATGTCTGAGGAGAGTAGCCCTCTCCCGGACAAACACGCTAGCTTTTACCGCTGTTTTGTTTTTATTTATTAATCCACACTCCCAGACCGTCACCGGGGCTTCAGAGTAATGTGTCCGAGGAGAGTAGCCCTCTCCCGGACTCACTCGCTAGCTTTAACCGCTGTTTTTTTTCTGTTTTTTTTCATTCATCTTTTCTTCTCACTAACATTCAGATGTTAAAATCAAGTAAAACGCCAACAGTAAAAAGGGCTAACTAGGCCAAGTCAATAGCTGTCGCCGTCAGTTCCTACCGCTGCTACGGGCTTTTCCGACAAGCGGAAGTCAGGAGACCTGTTTTCCGGTTTGGTCACGTGACGCTCGGCATAAAGCCTATTGCGGTTTGCAATGAGTGTAAAGCGGAGGTTTCACGTGGCCGCATATATCGGTATCGGTATCGGTTGATATTGGTATCGGAAATTAAGAGTTGAACAATATCGGTTATCGGTAAAAGAGCTAATTTCAGGAAGAACTCAGCCTCACCTGCCCCATCACCCTCTGTGACTCCACAATTGACACTGTGGAGTCCTTCCGCTTTCTGGGAACCATCATCTCCCAGGACCTCAAGTGGGAGCTGAACATCAGCTCCCTCATCAAGAAAGCCCAGCAGAGGATGTACTTCCTGCGGCAGCTGAAGAAATTCAACCTGCCAAGGACATTGATGGTGCACTTCTACTCCTCCATCATTGAGTCCATCCTCACCTCCTCCGTCACCATCTGGTACGCTGCTGCCACCGCCAAGGACAAGGGCAGACTGCAGCGTGTCATTCGGTCTGCAGAGAAGGTGATTGGCTGTAATCTGCTGTCGCTCCAGGACCTGTACACCTCCAGGACCCTGAGGCGTGCAGGAAAGATTGTGGATGATCCCTCCCACCCCGGACACAAACTCTTTGAGACACTCCCCTCTGGTAGGAGGCTGCGGTCCATCAGGACCAAAACCTCACGCCACAAGAACAGTTTTTTCCCATCTGCCACTAGCCTGATCAACAAGGCCTGCACCTAAATGCTACACTAACATAGCATATTAGTCCTTCTACTTGCCCCAAGACCAAACACCCGCAATCTTAGTAGTATGTATATATAGTAACTGTCACTTAGGGCCCTGTTAGGGTTCCAGTTAGGGCCCTGGTTGTTCATCATTCGTTACTCAGTAACGAATACAGTAGTCCCCTAGTCTGTTTACCAGTAATTCCTCAGTAGTTACTGAGTAACTGTCACTTAGGGCCCTGTTAGGGCCCCGTTAGGGCCCCAGTTAGGGCCCTGGTCGTTCATCATTCATTACTGATTCGTTCCTCAGTAACTACCCACTTTTTGCGTACCTTATTGTAAAGTGTTACCGATATTTATATTGTTTATATTTTAATTATTCTGCACCAATTACACCAAGTCGAATTCCTTGTATGTACAATCCTACTTGGCAATAAACTTGATTCTGATTCTGATTCTGAGGTATGTGCTCTACTGAGCACATTTTCTAGTGAGGTAAGGTTTCTAATATTAGTGGCTTCGAGGAAATACAAGTAACTGATGAATGACAAAATTGAGTTGAATAAAACACATGCTTAAGAGTGTGATTGTTGTTCACGCAGTTCATATTTATGTAGACGTTAAGACTTGTGTGTATTCTTTCTTTGCATTGTTATGAGTTTATAAATAACTCACCTTCCTATAGCTTGGAATCCCATTTGTGTTTTAGGATTGGCCATTTGTCAATCACACTTACTACATCATACAAATGTTAAGATACTACATACACACATAAGTGAATATTACATATTTTTGAGAAGTGGTGGAGAAGTGTGTGTGTGTGTATGGGGGGTGAGAAGGGTCACGGTATACTAGCCACACGTACGTACGTTCGTGTGTTTTTTTTACTTAAAGTCCCACATGAATGTACGTACGTACGTCTGCGTGTGATGAGTTTAACTCATCACACGCAGCAATGCAGACCGCAAGTTCGTGCGCACGTGTGACTCCTAAACACGCACGTGCGTGTGTACGTACATCTGCGTGCGCATTCCTTATGGGGGGGTGAGAAGGGTCACGGGGGACTAGACACACGTACGTACGTTCGTGTGACTATTTAGTACAAATCAGCGAACTATTTAGTACAAATCAGCCATGCAGACCGCATGTTCGCGCGGTTTTATCTGTTTTTGTCATTTTGTTGTATCTGTTTTCGTCATTTATGTAGCCTTAAATGGACTAGATAGACCTTTCCAGGTAATCAATCAATGAAACTAGGATAATAATAGGCCTATTCATAATTATAGGCTAATAATATTAGTCCATTATTGATCGTTTTTTGTTTTAGCTGTAGGCCTATTGTCATTGATGTGTTATAGGAACATGAATGACAATACAGCTAAAACAAAAAACGATGAATAATAGACTAATATTATTAGCCTATAATTATGAATAGGCCTATTATTATCCAAGTTTCATTGATTGATTACCTGGAAAGGTCTATGTAGTCTATTTAAGGCTACATAAATGACGGAAAAAAAAACCTCTTAAAAAGCCCACTCTTGACCCAGGGGTTTTAGCCAACTATAGACCGATTTCTAATCTCCCCTTTCTGTCTAAAATTCTGGAGAAAGTAGTCGCCAAACAATTGTGTGACTTTCTACACAACAATAGTTTATTCGAGGATTTCCAGTCAGGATTTAGAGTTCATCATAGCACAGAGACAGCTCTGGTTAAAGTTAATAATGACCTTTTGATTGCTTCTGACAATGGACTTGTCTCTGTACTTGTATTATTAGATCTTAGTGCTGCCTTTGACACCATTGATCATAGTATTCTTTTACAGAGACTCGAGCATGAAATTGGCATCAAAGGAACCGCACTAAGCTGGTTTATGTCATATCTATCAGATCGTTCACAGTTTGTACATGTGAATGATGAATCTTCAATAAATACTACAGTTAGTCATGGAGTTCCACAAGGTTCTGTACTTGGACCAATACTATTTACTATATATATGCTCCCTTTAGGCGATATTATTAGAAATCACTCCATTAACTTTCATTGTTATGCAGATGATACGCAGTTATATCTATCGATCAAACCCGATGAAATTAATCAATTATCTAAATTACAAACATGTCTTAAAGACATAAAATCCTGGATGAGCTGCAATTTTCTGATGTTAAACTCAGAGAAAACCGAAATTCTTGTACTTGGCCCCAAAAACCTTAGAGACTTAATGTCTACAGATATAGCTACTCTAGATGGCATTACATTGGCCTCTAGCACCACTGTCAGGAATCTTGGAGTTATCTTTGATCAGGATCTGTCATTTAATTCCCACATAAAGCAGACCTCTAGGACTGCCTTTTTTCATTTACGTAATATTACAAAAATCAGACGCATCCTATCAAAGACAGACGCAGAAAAACTAATCCATGCATTTGTTACCTCAAGGCTGGATTACTGCAACTCCTTATTATCAGGTTGTCCTAATAAATCCATTAAGATGCTCCAATTAATTCAAAACGCTGCAGCACGAGTACTGACAGGAACTAGGAAAAGAGATCACATCTCTCCTGTACTAGCTTCTCTGCATTGGCTCCCTGTAAAATTTAGAATAGAATTTAAAATCCTCCTCCTCACCTATAAAGCTCTTCATGGGCAGGCCCCTTCATATCTCAAAGAGCTCATAGTACCCTACTACCCCACTAGAACACTGCGTTCTCTGAATGCAGGGCTACTGGTGGTTCCAATAGTTTCTAAAAGTAGAACCGGAACCAGAGCCTTCAGTTACCAAGCTCCTCTTCAGTGGAACCAGCTTCCAGTTGTGGTTCGGGAGGCAGACACCCTCTCCACATTTAAGAGTAGGCTTAAGACGTTCCTCTTTGATAAAGCTTATAGTTAGGGCTGGATCAGGTGAGTCCTGAACCATCCCTTAGTTATGCTGCTATAGGCCTAGACTATCGGGGGATTTCCCTTGGTGCACTGAGTCTCTCTCTCTCTCGCTCTCTCTCTCTCTCTCTCTGTGTGCACACATTCATGTCCCATTAATGCATTGTTACTAACACTTCTTCCCTGGAGTTCTTGTGTTTTCTCGTCTCGCAGGTTCTCATGGATCCTGGCGGAGCCTCCATGGTCCTGCTTGACTGCCATTGCTAATATCAGTTACCAGTTATATATAGTTACTGTTGATGCTGCTCGCTGTCCCCCATCATTGGTGCTGTCTTCATCATCATGTTCATTAGTGTATTGATGTAGTCTCTCTCTCTCTCTCTCTCTCTCTCTCTCTCTCTCACCCCAACTGGTCAAGGCAGATGACCACCCACCTAGAGCCGAAGGGTCTGTCCAAGGTTTCTGCCTTTTAACAGGCAGTTTTTCCTTGCCCCCGTGCCAAGTGCTTGCTCATGGTGGTACTGTTGGGTCTCTGTAAATGTTATTAGGAGTTTGGTCTAGACCTGCTCCATTTGAAAAGTGCCCTGAGATAACTTCTGTTATGAATTGGCGCTATACAAATAAAATTGAATTGAATTGAATTGAAAACATAAAACAAAATGACGAAAACAGATAAAATGCATGTACAAATGCATGGCTGATTTGTACTAAATAGTTTGCTGATTTGTACTACTAGTCACACAAACGTATGTACATGTGTCTAGTCCCCCGTGACCCTTCTCACCCCCCCATAAGGAATCTATTTGGCTCTGGTCCCATTCCAACCCATTTAATTTGTGAAGAATCTCACTGTTCATCTGTCTGCCTAATGCCTATGGCATCTTCTAAATTGTTTGAAAAGGTTTAAAACCCCTCCTTCTTTCATTTTTATTCTTCTCAGGATATTGGACCTATAGAAGTTGCAGAGTGAGAGAGCGAGAGAGAGAGAGAGAGAGAGAGAGAGAGAGAGAGAGAGAGAGAGAGAGAGAGAGAGAGAGAGAGGGAGAGAGGTTGAGGGAGACAGGGAGAGAGGGAGACAGAGTGAGGGAGAGTGAGAGAGAGAGAGAGAGAGAGAGAGAGAGAGAGAAAGCAAGAGAGAGAGAGAGAGACTTCATTTGATTGTAAAGCTGATGGCATGGGACAAGGCCTCCTCCGGTGTGATGAACGGTAGATGGGGGGGGGGGAAGCTGGTGGAGGCGTAGGGAGTCGATGGTTGCTTGCTGCCATTTTAATCACTACTAGCCTAGAACATGTAAATCATCCCATCTTCCTGGGAGTGTAGCAGCAGGAAAAGAGACAACCTCTGTAGGGGCTCTGACTGCCCAAACCTTAAACTAGACTGGGATTTCTGCATTTTCATTATTGTATGAGCTGGGTACGAGTATCACCAAGGACATATTTCTCCCCCGAATGAACCGAAGAAGACGAGACGTGAGTGGGACTTAAAACTGTAGTTTTAAAAAGTTTTGGTGCTGGTGTGAACGGTCTAGTTTGAGAAGTCTTAAACCATCTTCAAGATTCAACATGTCAAATCTTAGCATAAGACTTCAAACTAGACTGTCTCTCTCAGCCAATCAGCATCCATTGACAGTTGTCGAACTGTTGTTGAACTCGTCTCATTGTTTTGGTGTGTACAGTCTAGTTTGAACATTCCGTTATAAAAATCAAAAATGGAGTAGTTTTGTGCCATCTCATCTTTTTGGTCTCACCTTTTTGGCCTTTCTTCTTACACTGATTGGGAAGGAATAGAAGAGGTTTGCCGTCTGGATGCTGAAGCTGCTCCTTCTTCCGTCATCCACAAGCGTAGTTTTGCTGACGTGTGCGAGAGGAGCTGGTTGCAGTCCTGAAACTGTAAAACACAGCTCTCTCCTCTTCACTGTGGGGCCTTTATCGTGGATGTTGGGGATCAGCCGAGTGACAGTATTGTCATCAGCAAATTTGAGGTTGCTGTGTGTGCCCACACAGTTATTATTGAACAGGGGGTGAAAGAGGGGGGGGGCTCCAGGGCTGACAGTCATCGTGACGGAGGCAGTGCATGGGTTTGTTGCTGTCAGGTGGATCCAGTCCAGGAATGGGTCCCAGATCGGGGGGGGAGGGGGGTGATGCTGGAGGGACTGGAGGGGGAAGGTGGTGAGGTGGTTGTTGGTGTGAGCTTGGACCAGATGGCGGATGGTTAAGGCACCTGAATAAATAAAGCATCCTGCCTTTCTGTGGAGGACATGGACAGTGTGGGAGCTCCAGATTGATGTATGGGTTGTATGGGACAGTGAAGGCATCTGCCAGCAGTCTGCACATAACTTTAGGGATGCCAAGGAATGATTATCTGGTCCAGAACACTGTATGGCTGTATTTTAACACATTGTAACAGGTATGAATGTGAAAGAAACTGCTTTCACTTATCTTGGTTTTCAAAAGGCAGATACAACGCTAATATGAATAAATGGGCACAGTGGATCTATCTATGTATTAATAAATTACACTTAATTGCATTACATTACTTACTTTGCATGTCATTATGTTGTTGGTGATGGTTGAACCACCAACCATTGGGATCCCGTAGCACGAGTCAGAGGTGCCACAAAATTACTGAAATCGCAGCAGTACTTTTAGAGTGGTTCAAGTGTCTGCTCACTGGCACAGGGCTGGAGTGATGCGTTCGGTTGTGTCCCTCAGGTTTCAACTCTCCATCTAGGGGGGAGTATAGAGGTTTGTGAGGGTGTGTAGAGGGTGGAGGGGGTATATAGGGTGGAGCAGGTGTAGAAGGGGGGTAATTTAATACTTATTTATTATCCTGTAATATTTAAGGGCAATCAATGACACCTTTTATTTGATTGGATATAGAGATTTAATGCCATTACTGCGATGCTATTTAGAATGATGGAACCGTAGCTGCTAATGTAGTGTTAGCTGCCAATGCTGCGTGGTTTCATGGCTGAGGATGCAGAATTGCCTTGGCAGAAAACAAATGTGATTTAGGGATTATATTACATATCTTTCCCACTGAAAGCATTCTGGAGGTACTTCTTAATGGCAAGACTGAGTCACTAATAAATACAATAGTGAAATACCACAGAGAGAGAGGACAGAGATGGTCAGATTTTGAAGGTGAAAACCATGCCATGTTTTTGCGTTGAGCAGGTTTGTGGTGATAACTAGCACACCACCCGTATGTTTACCCGTATGAAACACACTGTTGAGGATGAATAGTCTGTGAACCTGAGGACATGAAACATCAACATGAAGAGGAAATTGACTTGACTTTACCCTGTCAGCCCATTTCAGACACCAACTCCACCATTCCGCTGACAATAATATAATATCATAATGTATTTCACTGATAATATAATAATATCATAATATATTCCACTGAGAATATAATATATTCCACTGAGAATATAATATCATAATATATTCCACTGATAATATGAACAACACAACGCTGCCTTCTGTCGGCACTATCCATAATCAAATCCTGACTCCATATCATTCAATACACTAAGTATATAGTGCTATTATGGTGCTACTATGGTGCTACTATAGTGCTACTATAGCTACTACTAGCTGTGAAGGGTTCACTTGTTGTCAACTCCCATCACTCACAGACCTGTACAGCGCCAGGGCTGATAGCTGGAAAACAGCAGTCTCTGGACTGGCTGGTTCTGGTGCAGATGCTTGTGTCTTGTTAGCCAGATGGCTGCCGCGGGGTGAGCAGATGGCTATGCGGTGCTGTCTTGGTGTCCTCATGGCCGTGTCACTACATAAATCGCTTGGTCAGTGTTCGATCCTGGTGTACTGCTGAATATGACGTTTCCAGTTCTGATTGGTGAAAAGTAGTCTTTTTACATTTGTAACTGTAAATATCTGCAACTGTGTTATTAGGTACTTAGTACCTAAACATTGAATCTATATTAAACAATGTATAATAATAACAAAATAATTCCAGAATATAATACCATAATATATTCCACTGATCAATACAACTCTGCCTTCTGTTGGCACTATCCATAATCAAATCCTGACTCAATGTAGTTCAATACACTAAATAACACCCTTTCTGTACTATAGTACTACTATAGTGCTAATATGGTATAGTGCTAATATCGTGCTATTATAGTGCTACTATGGTGCTACTATAGTGCTACTATTGTTAAGTATTATGCCATATGGTTTCTGGATCCCAGACGCGGAAGACAAAGGGTGGGTAGGTAGAACACAGGTTTTATTGTGGAATCACAATAGCAAAACAAAAACGCGATGAAGGTTGAAGCAGAAGCGGGTGGGCAAGGTAGGTGGATTGCTGGAGACTCCGAGGACGAGAACCGCTCCCAGGTGAGAGATTGAGGTCTGGGGAAGAGGGTAGTACACGGTAAGAATCCAACGGGGAAAAAACATGAAAAGGAGCAAAAACAGAATGCGATTAGCAAAGCTTAGGGCGAGACACTAGTACCGTGTGTGACGGAATACTCTGGCGCTGGAGGGACGTTTGCCCCAGCCTTATAAAGGGATCCCAATTGGGAGCAGGTGTGTCCCATGATTGCGAGTTCCAAAGCCACGCCCCGCGCCTGCCCACAACCAAAACCTGTGAGGAAGAAAAGGCCCACCAGGGGCAACACACAACACAGGGGAAAAACACACACACCAAAAAACTCCCCTTGTGCAAACATAAGCAGACTGTGACAACTATAGTGCTATTATGGTGCTACTATGGTGCTATGGTTCTACTATAGTGCCACTATAGTGCTACTTTAGTGCTACTATGGTGCTACTATAGTGCTATGGTGTTACTATGGTGCTTCTATGGTGCTACTACAGGGCTGCCAAGTTTCAGAAAATGACAAGAGTGAGACTTTAGTGTCATGATGCGTTCGGCCTCCGACTTGTGGTTGGCATCGGAAAAAATTTGGCGTTTTTTAACATCGATTTGTCCTGTTTTAACATCAATTTATACATTAAGACTGATGTCCTCACCTCCATGCCAGCTGCTCTCCCTGCACTGTGGCCTCTTAATGCTAGTCTTAATTAACCAGAAATTAGAAATGAAAATTGTAACAAAAATTTTGACAAAATACATTTATTTGTCAATATTTAATTTCAACCAACTTTCCATCATTTATCTGGGGACATGTCTCATGTTGTAGGTGTTTGTCGTAGATTTTGATTTTGTTAAGAATAAATAATAGTATATGTATCAACAGACTGTAACACTAGCGCGGGAAGGGGGGTGCTGCGGGGGCTGCAGCCCCCCTCACATTGACAATGACAATCGCGCACCACCCCCCCCCCGTCGGTCGCAGCCCTCAGCCCCCCTCACATGAAACGGGTTCCAGCGCGCCTGGACTGTAATATCCACACATAGCCACTAGGGAATAGAAACAAATATATAAGTTGTATTAACCGCACCTGGCCACCAGATGGCAGCACACATAATACACTGGGGGCGGGCGCTCAACACTAGCCAATCAGAGCATAGTATGCGTCTTAGAGGCCATGCCTGCCCAGGTACTACCAAACCACACATCCGGGGGAAGGGCAGAAACCCTAGAAGCCACGTATCTGGAGAGTTATCCGGCTAAGGGTCGCTCCACGCGTGACCTATACAATACCTCTCCATTTGCTTCATAGATAATAGACCTAAAGTTAAACAAATAAAGTGAGTTAAAAGCGATCCTGTGTCGGCGGCCTTCTTCCTCAAAGAACAGCACAACAATTTGAGTTACCCCACGTTCAACGTGTTAAACAATAATGTCCGCCCGCCAGGGACGTCCCGACATCAAAACTGAAAACGATATTTATAGCAGCATAGAGCTACTGTGTTGGTGTATTAAAATAATTTCAATAGCAGATGTATTTTGATAGTGTTTTTTTAAGTTAAAGGCCGTGGTGCAGGTTTAATTTTCTACCGAAGACGCCATAGTTCTAGTTCTAGTACAAGGCTGAGGGGTTAAAAAGAACCGTTACTACCAAAAACTACAAAAACTGGACTTTAACACCATTTTGGAGACATTTCTAACTTTATATACATATCTTGAGTGCAATGTACCCATTAATCAACAGTGGTGTTTAACCTGCACCACGGCCTTTAAAACACAAGAGCCCTCAAGAGCCAAACTGTTTCGGGTTTTGGTTTTGTTCAGTCCAACCACAGAGAAAACTCGTTCTGCATCAGCATTTGAATGAGGATGTACCAAGACCAACATGGCAATACGAGACAGCCTGCCAAATCTGCTCATGGTCACCTTTGAAAAATGTACATAGGAAGCCTAATTACTCTCAAGTATTTTTGTGTAGTATTAAGTTGATTATGTCAATGGGTATTCCCATTGACAGAGAACGTCGAGTGGGTTTTAAATGTCGGCGCTGTTGTGTGTGAAAGATAGTTAGAGACGCCAAGACCCGCCTTACGTTGCTTCTGATTGGTTCATATTGCGTGGTGCCTTCCGTGGTTGGTTAGATTTAGGCACAAAGGTCTGGTATTGTTATCTCGGTCAGTCAATCAGAGTTACTCGAACTACGGCCGCGAGGACCAAAGTTTATTATCATGAAAAAAATAAATATAGTATTAAATGGTGAAATAAGCGTGAGAAATGTCAAGTGTGGCGTGTGGTGTGAGAATGGGTCAAATTGCGTGACTGTCACACTCAAAGTGTGACGCTTGGCAGCTCTGGTACTACTATGGTGCTACTATAGTACTACTATGGTGCTACTATAGTACTACTATGGTACTACTATGGTACTATATGGTACTACTATGGTGCTGCTATGGTGCTGCTATAGCTACTATAGTACTACTATAGTACTACTATGGTGCTACTATGGTACTACTATGGTACTACTATGGTACTACTATGGTGCTGCTATGGTGCTGCTATAGCTACTATAGTACTACTATGGTGCTACTATGGTGCTTCTATAGTGCTAGTATGGTGCTACTATAGTACTACTGTGGTGCTACTATAGTGCGGTGCTACTATAGTGCTACTATGGTGCTACTAAAGTACTACTGTGGTGCTGCTACTATAGTGCTACTATGGTGCTACTATAGTGCTACTGGTGCTATTATGGTGCTACTATGGTGCTACTATAGTGCTACTGGTGCTATTATGGTGCTACTATGGTGCTACTATAGTGCTACTGGTGCTATGATGGTGCTATTATGGTGCTACTGTAGTCCAGCACATGTCAGGTTATACCAATGCACTGAGTGAGCACTATTATTATTATTATTTATTATTCTTTTTAATTTATTTTATTTTGTAATTATTATCATTATTACAACTTGTTCCAATTCTTTAGTGGAGTAAAAGAAAACTGGGTGATTAAAAAGCAATGACACATGAGTCATTAAGGAGACACAAGTTGGATCTAAAAGCAACTTTGAGTGATTACAAACATAAGTAGCAGGGAGCCGATAATAGTGTGGATGGATGCGGTTGTCTGGTTATGTTGTGGATTAAAACTGAGAAGATGATGGTATTCCAGCTGGGATTAAGACACCAACATAGCGTAGAGGTTATCCCCCCCCCCCCACTAGACTATGAAATGTCAAACAGAGCCCTCCGCCTTCACTGCTGGAGCAGGCTCAGGCTCTTGCACCATGTCAGTGCATGTAGCCTACGTGCGTGTCAGGCAAAGCGACAGTTGCCGCAATATTCCTCCAGTGTTGCTGTTTAGTCAGAGAGAGAGAGACAGCGAGAGATAGTCAGAGAGAGAGAGTGAAAGAGAGACAAAGACAGCGAGAGAGGGAGAAAGAGAGAGTGAGAGAGAGACAGAGAGAGTGAGAAAGCTTTTCCATTTGAGCAGTCAGTGCCCTAGCAGAGCTGCACTGCTGTCACTCCGCACACTGCAAGATGCTGCGAATAGAAATATCTCCTTGATGTGTCCCGGGGCGAGTGTGGTGGCAACGTGAGTTAGTGGACCCTTAGTGGTTACATTGCTGCTGATAGCTAAAATCCCCCAAGACAGAACGGCTGACAATCGCCTTACTCTCAGACGTGAGACAGCTCACAGGCTGATGTCTGCTGTTGTCTGCTGTTGAGCAACATCAGCAGCATTTGTGCACTCTCTAAAATGCCGGCTCCATTTGACAGGAAAACGTTCCTGTTATGTTTACCCTTTAATATAACCTCTAACACCCATCGCAGAAAAGTACATACAGGGGCATGATTGGAGTTCAAGCTGCAATCAACAATTTTTGCCTTGTTCAGACTGCCAGCCCAAATCCGTTTTTTGGCATATTCAGATTGTATCCAGATTGTAGTCTGGATAGTCTGGAGAGCCAAAAAACACATGAAATGTGATTTTTGCTAATCGGATCCATGATGTCTGGACACACAAATCCGATCTGATCACTTGCAAATAAAAAGTGTGGAAAGTGTGTCATTCAGTTCGGATTCGATTTGCCTGCAGTCTGAACACAAGCATTCAAAACACCTCCAAATGTGACTTGGGTCTAATTTTGTAAAAATTGCATTTCATGGGCTTTGCTGTCCAGACTTTCTAAAATCAATCTGGATACAATCAAAAAACGGATTTGGGCTGGCGGTCTGAACAAGACCCAATTGCAGGCAGTGTCTTTCAGATCCGATTTGAGAAACAGATTTGCCTGCAATCTGAACACAGCCTTTGTTTTGAAGAAATTGCATGTGAACCATGAGACTAAATCAAAATACAATTTAATCAGAATGAGAACCATGAGACTCAATCAAAACACAATTTCATCAAAATGCGAACAATGAGACTCAATCAAATGAATCAAAACAAAGTGGGGTGAGCAACAATTGCTGATAGGAGCTTTAAAGAACCAATGTGAATAAACAAGTTAATAAATAGAAAACTGAATGAAATGCATTATAATATATGAGAGTGGATAATATATCACTGCTCTATTTGACTGTAATATCCTTAACAGCCAACACGTTTCTGTAACATGCAGTATAAAATATCAATATATATCAAAATAAATATCAAATATCAAAAATATCAAAAATATTTAAAAGTGTATTATTATGTAAAATATCTGTTATAAGCAGGTTAGTAGTTAACTTGATGATTGGAAACGTCTCGAGACCCTCCAATCCTCTGCATTAAGACTGCAGTCTGCTGCTTCCAGGACAATCTTCTTCAGAAACATGTGAATGTTTTACATATTGAACAGGGGGAGATTATTTTTGTTTTATTCATGGCTGCATGCCTGCTATTCAACGTGACATGGATACAATATTCCATGTGGATGAGGATGTTTTCAGACAGGAATTAGGCTTGTGTTGTAAGTGTGCACTTGTGTCACATTGGGAATTGAATGGCAACAGCTTGTTTGTTAGCTTCCAGCGGGTTGTGTTCTGAGGTGTCTTCACTGTAACAACACCAGTGGTTGAGATCAGGGCTGTTTTCAGTCTGGTCCTCGCTCTCTGTACGTGTCACGACTGCTGATTTCGTCATGCCTCTCGTTCTCCCACCACTGTCTCTAACTCTTACTCAACAGCATTTGTCTGAGCGAGCTCATGCACGTTATGCATTGAGCATATCTGTGTGTGTATGTGTGTGCGTATGGCTTCAGTTCTTCCTCATTGCTTTCAACACTGTACGATCAATCCGCCATCCTCCCTTTTGGCAATTTGTTTCAAGGTCAAAATGGAAACATAAAGTTACCTCAGGCTCTCAGAGAATGAATAACAGGGAATCATTTTAAGATGTTTTTAAAAATAAGGTTTTTATTCATATATATATATATATATATATATATATATATATATATATATATATATATATATATATATATATAATTGAATAGTTCATTTTTATGACATACTATTAATTAGATACTTATTGTGTATCTATAATGGTCACAATTCACAACGTTGGTCACTCTAATAGGTTGACCCACATCCAGTGCCACCAGTGTAATTATACTGGCAATATTATACCATGGCCCGGGTGAATACTTGATTCTAATTGGCTGGAGAGGTGTGCATTATTTTTTGATACATCCACAGCCAGGACGCAAGCAGCCTCATCACCGGTCTAAAAATTAATGCGCTGAACTAAATGTTCGTAACTGTCAACTTGGACCGGACTCGGGGGGGCTATGCTTAGAAAGCTTCCCCGTTGCCATGTCGTTACTAAGGTTGTCTCTATTTACTGGAGTAATAAGGTAACGTTGTCATGTCGTTACTAAGATCGTCTCTATTTACTGGAGTAATAAGGTAACGTTGCCATGTCGTTACTAAGGTCATCTCTATTTACTGGAGTAATAAGGTAACGTTGACATGTCATTACTAAGATCGTCTCTATTTACTGGAGTAATAAGGTAACGTTGCCATGTCGTTACTAAGATCGTCTCTATTTACTGGAGTAATAAGGTAACGTTGCCATGTCGTTACTAAGATCATCTCTATTTACTGTAGTAATAAGGTAACGTTGCCATGTCGTTACTAAGAATTCATATGGTATAAGCAGACCCCTTGGTTCTTAGCCCCTGCGTTGTGCATTATTTTTCGATACATGCACACCTTGTCGTGGATTATCCCTTACTTATCAACCATCAATCATTACACAGTAAGAGTGAGCTACAATATAGTACATAGCACACATAAATACACCACACCAAATAGTTCTAAATCTCAGTAGAGGAGCAAAACAGGTGTAGCTCATTAAGGTATGGGTTTGGCAGCATGCCAGTGGCCATAGTTATTGTCATGAGAAACACGTGTTCGCCCCTACTATAACACCTCTGTGATAAAAAACCAAACAGCTCTTATTAGTGGTGGCGCCCTAAACATCAGTATCGGTATCTTGGGGTGTCTGATAGCTGCACTGAAAATTATGTGACAGTTGTGATAGGATATATTAGTAATGCACTTATTTCAGCATTATTTAATCAAAACCACCATGCCATTTATTTTTGTTATTTATTTAGAAGCTCTTATATTCAGCTTATTTTAATTGTTTATATTTTAATTTAATTTTTATATCAGTTTATTGTTTTTTATTTTTTATGAATAATAATAATATGAATAATGGTTTTAGTGTGGTCTATTGTATTGAATGATAGCACTACTGCTCAACATACACGCTGTCCTCGTAGCACCACTATCTACCCCTTCAAACGTTATTGTTCTCTATATTATACTTCATTACATAGCTGTGCAAAGGAGCCAACAAGGTGTCAAAAGTAAATTTGTTGTCAAATCAAACCAATGATAGAATAGGCCATGTAAGACATAACTCGATGATGGAGGTGTAGAGCCCAAGAGCTGCTTTTAGAAGAACTGACGCCGCCTGACCCTTTGTAGACTCCTGTGTGAATTGTGTATTTTCTAATTTTTTTCATCACTTTACTGTAATGCAGCCTTTAAAACCAGGAAAAGGCAACACTAATGTCATATCACGATATTACGATATACAAAATCTAAGATGATGTCTAGTCATCATAATTATAATATCGATATATTGCCTGACCTCATTAAACCTTAGAAAAAAGTTAACACTTTATAAATGGCAATTAGATTGTATTCTGGTCGGATAGGTGACTCTTTCAGTGTCGACCACAAAGCCTTATTCACCTTGCACTTCTTTAGGTTTTTTATTTTTCTCTATCACTTTTTTTCAATGGTTTTAAATGGACTGCATCAAAGTTGTTGGTCTGAGGTCAGTGCACTTCATAACAGTTGCTCATGTTTGATTGGTCTACTTCTGGTTTAGGGAGGGGCTTAGTGATAAGTATTGAGTCTTCCACCGCTATCTATCTATGGCTAAGAGTGCTTATTATTAATATTTATCTATACAAGAATGCACTAAGCAGGCTTGACGTCAACGAACAAATGCTAGACCTATAGCAATCCGAGCAATTTTGTAATTTTTAAAAATGTCTCAAAACGGTTACATTTTACAGGTTAATAATCTATATATCATTTGAAATATCCTAAGTAAATTAGGCAGTGTTGGCATTTGACATAGTTTTAGGCAATAGTTCTGTGACTCTATGGAGTTTTACTGAGTCTGGCAAATTCAGACTTGGGTGGTCTAACTCAGCTAGGCCTATAAGAGCAGCACTCATATCTCTCAACCATCTGGCGATCACAATATATCTCTTATCGTCAAAGTAGTCACTCAAATAGTGCCTGTTTATTTCTGGTTAAGGTTAATCTCCCTCAGCATTCATTTGGTGATATTTCATTTTTGTAATTTGGTGCCACAGTTCATGGCTCTGATAGGGGACATGGGTGATTTGACGAGGATGTCTTTGAACAGGAGTAGAGACGCCAGCCTGCGCTTTAAAACTGAATCATCCACCGAATGCCGCGCTCTCTTCCTGCCAGTTATCTCCGGGGTGGTGGTGGGGGTGGGGAAACCGTCAGTGATAAAGGCTGAGAGCCTTAACAGGGCCCTTCGGGACTGGCTGGGAGACTTTAAAAGAGAAGTCTTATTAAAGGGCCACCTCCACCATCAGCGATGGTGACACGCAGGGCAGAGTATGGGGAGTGCTGTTACAGTGACGTAAACAGAAAATTATGTCATGGGGGAAAAAAATAGTAGTATACGAGTACTGAATGCAATACCACAGTGAGCTGTTCGGCTATGACCTCCGACGCACGAGGAGGCCGGAGTGCCTCCGGGGTCTACAGAACAAGGGGCTTGCGTAACTCTATGCTTTTCTTCTTGCCAACATCCCTAATATCATACTTTCTCCCTAAAATATGGAATTTAATTGGTCGCAGATTTGAGTGAGCAAAGAACTGTAAATGCTCACGGGTTTGTTTGTATTTCTGCAGTGGAAGTCTATCCCACTAAAAATATCTTTAGACAGATGATATTTATTAACAAGATAAATACGTTGCTAGTTTTGGCAATTTCATTGTGGAGTTAAACAATTTGGCAATATCATTTGAAATAATTTCGGATTTCAGAACATTATTATGAAATTTTAGTACATTATTATGAAAATGACTTTCAACAAAAGCATTATCTATATATTGTTTGTCAATCTAGCCTATTTAGCCTATTTAACAAATATATAAAGCATAATCCAAGGACCCCCTCCCCACATTTCCCCACCAACACTGCCCCTGCCATCGTCTAAACATTAACGTACTTGTCATCCCATGTATAATCATCTCATAATCCCTCATCAGGAAACAATGCTGCTTTGACTGGTGCTATTGTGCTGAGGCTGAGTCATCAAAATGTCTTATTGATTTGTTGGCCAAAAACCTCTTCTTGTGGGTAAAACAGTTTCCTGGAAGTATTTTTTTGTTTGTTTGTTTTGTTTTGTTTGTCACACACATACACACACACACACACACACACACACACACACACACACACACACACACACACACACACACACACACACACACACACACACACACACACACACACACACATAAAGACTAGCCCCAAAGGCCTCTATTTCTTTTTGTAAATCTCTAGTTAAGCTGGGTCACAGCCCTATGACAACATAGGGCTGTGACCTATGGGGCTGGAAGTCAAACACTTCCAAAAGGTTTAGCATAATTGCAAAAATGCTGTGCACAGTGCTACAGTTGATAGTCTTGAGAAGTTTCAAAGCTCAATCAGTACAGTACAGATTATGAACCTTTCATTAATTATTAATAACGGGACTGCACACATCAGCACATCTCTCGCCTGTGTAATGTGGAAGTGAAATGCAGGCTAAAAGATCCTTTTTAGGCCTAATCTTAAAGTAGAGTCCAACTGAATGGTGCGCATGACGATCACTGTCTGGAGGAGAGCAGTGAAATGGTCTTAACTAGGTCAGACATGTTGAGATGTCCCTCTAGGATTAGATACAGTAGCCATGGTTTCAACGGCAACAAATAAACTTGTGGCTCAAAATGCAAAAAAAAAATCTTTCAAAATGACACTTGTGGAGTGAGCCAATTCATAAAAATAAGAAAAGAAAGAACAAAAGAAAATCTGACTTCAAGCTTCATATCTGCTGCATTGTCAAAATATTACTTTATATTATTTTGAACATTTTACATCTATTCATCAGCATTTGTCTTGCCATACTTTGTTTTGATCTCTTCAAGCGACTGGTTTCCTGGGTACAAACTTTGGTTATTCCAGGTCTGGTACATGGGAGGGTGGACCCAGTATGTGGAACTGTATTCTGCTGCACAGACACACTGTACACAATATTCCTTTACACCCGCTTGGTGTAATTTGAGCAACTTGAATGCCATTGGAGGCAAGGAGAAACAAAACCGGCTTATTAACTACCCCATGACCGCCAATTCAAAAGGATGCTTGGAGGCAGCAGATATGGAGAAGCCGCAAAGAGATTGAGTAAAGCAGCAAAGCGAATGATGAATTATGCCTAAAAAGCTGACAACTATTTAATCTACAGATATTTGTGCAAGGCATGTGAGAATTACTGATTTGTAGGCTTTCGCGGCCTTACTAAAAAGGACAAAATAATGATAGAAACAAATTAGTAATAAGATGAATAATAAGAGTAATACGTTCTGTCTGGATTAACTGATTGAGGTGTTTGCCAGACAAAAGCTCTTTACGAGTCCAGCAATTAGCGCACAGGGAATCAGCCAGACAACCCCAGGCTTTTGGTCTACTGTTAATATTGTCATAGCTCAGCTTCTTCTAGGAATTGCTTTTGAATTGTGTGTTAATGTTCTCCCCCAGTGCCCTAAATCCAGGAAAATAGTTTGATAATGAAAGATGGAATATATACATACATTCAAGTGTGGCTGTCGGCTTTCTGCTTCTTCAAACTTTTCTTCCAGGATCATCCCTCAGCTAATCTGCACACTATTTGCATGTATAATAATAATAATAATAATAATAATAATAATAATAATAATAATAATAATAAACTTAACTTCTATAGTGCCTTTCAAAACCAGAGTTACACGGTGCTTCACAAAATAAAATACCATTCAATGTAGGTGCAAAGATAGCAAACAGAGCTAAAACAAAAAATGTAAAAGAACATCATACAGAGAAAATGCAATAAAAACAGGGATATCAAGAAGTGGTCAAACAGAGAGATAAAACTAAATATAAAAGAAAAACATTAAAACATTTGAATAGGCATTATACTAATAGTATCCAGTCTCAAGGTATATAAGCCTTAGTAACCTTATGTAACTGGTGGAGACAAGAGTGAAGGCAAAGCCTGCCGCATAGTATACAGTACAGCTTGCAGAGCTGGGGGGCTGTAGAGGAAAGATTTGAGGTTTATTATTCTGTTTGAATAGCAAAGGCCTCTCTCTCTCTCTCTCTCTCTCCCCCAAGCCTACGAGGTGAAATCAGAACACATTCATCACAGTTAGGCAGACCAATGGTAAACAAGTCCAGTGAGTCCAGGGAACTCCCTGCAGCATCCCCTCCTTACTCCTCCACCACTACAACCCACCACCACCACCACCACCACCTCCACCACCACCACCACCACCACCACCACCACCACCACCACCACCACCACCACCGTTCCCAGCATCTTTAATCATCCAGGGGGCCGACAGCTCCAACTGATTTAATGGTAAACATGTCATCAGCAGAATCAACCCCTAAGTTCGATTACTGCGCAAGCAAGAGTCAATAAGATGCTATCGAAAACAACAGCTGTCTTCATCAGCAGTGATGCTCACCGTCACACACACACACACACACACACACTTCAGTGTACCGATACCGTTTTTTGATTGGTGAGTAGCGCTGGATTTAGGTTGTCCACCTGAGCTACTGTTTCACTAACCTGACCCTGACCAACCTACCAGATCAGCAGTTATCGAGCATAAGCTTAACAATTTATAATCTGCATTGCACCCAAAGCCCTAAACATAGTGTTCCTCTGTAACTCATGGGATCTAACCCTATATAAATATATTGAGCTGATACTGATTGCTTTTGTGGATATAGTTATCTAAGACAATGTAACAGTTGCAAAAGAGGATTAAATCTTGATGTCAACTAAAATATATCTTATGTTGATGGCCATTTCATGGTTTAACATTCAGTGTTAGTCTACACTGTTTCATAATTAAGGCAACATTTTTCCACTTTGACTCATTTAGCATGTAGCATGTGTTCAAACTTTCAACAGTTTGCATCATATATAATAGGAAGGAGTTTCGGGGTTTTGGTAGAATATGTGGTTAAATATATAAATATCATTCCAATAAAAGCTTTTTGGATGTTCTTGGCAACAATACCAGCCTTTGTGATGGCATCAGATGATCGTCATGGGCAGCATGTGGCAGTGCTACAAAGAGTTTAAACTCCCACTAACACTAACAATCTCTGAGAGGATCTGCTTGATGGCAAGGTTGTGGTTTGGCAAAACGCCCATTCAAGCCACCTTTTTTTTCTTCTCTAAATGAATGCCATATGCAGTGCAATACATTTCCATACAGGAGGTTTTATTCAACTGGAAAATATAGTGCTGACATGACATACATTTTCTAGAAAATAGTAAAACATGCTATTAAGAATTCGTACCATAAGTGCACATCAGCTGCGATATTTGAAGAGCATCAAAATATATTTCCCCATGTCGGCACGATGCTACGCTACACTCAACATCTGTCATCTCACTGATAATAACCCAACATATTCCTTCTAAAGTCTAATGCAGGCATGATACACTCTTGCCTCCATGATATGGTGCAGGACGTCCACATTAAGTAGAAGGAGGGTGTGTATTTCTACTTGGGGATTTGCAGTGCATTAGAAATGCTGAGCCATACTGACAAGGAAGACGCCTGAGCATGGTGATGAAATTAGAATTTGAGTCGTCAGTGGAAAGTGTCACTGAAATCCCCCAAAACTTTATACAAAATGTATGAAGAACAATACATTTAGTCATTAAAGAATGACTACTGGGTTTTATGTAATATTATAAATCCCTCGCTCTGTAAGAGCACAATTGAATACTACTCTAATTAAGCAAATAAAAAACAAATGTACTTGCCAATACCAATTTGTGAAGATTTGTATGTCCTTAATAGGAGACTTTACTGCTTACTTTAACTGCAGTGACTAGAGTGAGTTACTATGGTCTGTTTGGATAACAACAGGAGCTTGTTTCTAGTGCTAATAAATGGCAGCATTTCTATATTTATATTGAGAATTATGTTGATGCTGAAGTTGTAGAACCTGTACGGTTTCAAATTAAATTTAAATCTAATACATTTCACCTCACGACTAAAACCTGAATTGTTGCGTTCAACAATGGTCTGTTCTTTGTTGATTTCCCTTCATAATCTATATGTTAGCTACTAAGTGACAATAGTATCTCTTGTAATAAGATCAAATTTCATTGTTCATATGATATATATGATATTATATGATGATATATGATATGATATGGAAATCTAAATTCAGACAGACAGATTAAACGTACACAACAAAACAACCTTCCGCAAATCCTAAACGGTGCATCATGCTTGTGTGCAATTACAAAGAGACATCCCAAAATCGCCTGCGACAGAATTGTACTACTGTAAAATTTGGAAATTGTTAGGCATCTGCTCAGTGAAATGTGACACAGGTACAGCATGTGAAACCTGCAGCTGGAGTCTCAGCTAGGACTAGTACATTTGAACAAATGTATATAATTTTTAATTTAAAGTCAGATTTGAGCTTGAAAGGTTTACCTGCTCACCACTAAACCCCCACATTGAGTAGCTATTACCCTAACTGACCTCAACACACTGCTCATATTCCTCCCCACACCTCCAGGCGGCCTTTGATTGGCCAGCCCTTCTGGGAGTGTGTTTCAGGTTTAAAGAGCCCACAGATGTATTTCAGCTAGCAATCCAAGCAGATGTTGATGCTTAAAGCCTGTATATACGCATATGGGGTGCTACACCGGGACTGTGTTTAAATCTCTGAGAGAGAGAGAATCATGAATTGTAGCATTAACCTGGTCTAGCAACACAATTTACATTCTCTTACTTCCTATGAGCTGTGAACATCAGTTAACAGTCCCGAGAAGAATAGGACATGACAAGAATAATAAAGATGCCGTTTTGTGACGAAGAATTTAACAAAGCAATCCATATCCAACACATGTAACGGATATTCCTCTATTGAAAGTCTCTCTCTCTCTCTCTCTCTCTCTCACCGCTAAACCATGTAGCTGAAAGTCCCACCCTCCATCTCATGTCAACGTCCATTTGGAGCATCCCGTTCCAGGCGCTCCATCGTGACATGAGACCACCTGGGAACGGGGTGACTCATCTGTAACTGTGAGAGAGGCTTAACTGATTGGCCCGCCCTCCCTGTACTTTGAGTAGAAGTGAATATGCCTTGTGAGGGTACACTACCTGCATGGTGCAGACCCACTTCACTTAATTTCACCGCTTACGGACCTTTATTGTAAACAAAATCTAATACATTGATTATATTGTAAAGCTAAACTACATTATTTAAAAACTATTTTCCAGTACCACTACCCCAGTGGGAGGCAAATGTGTTAAATCAGCAAACTGTTCCTTTAATACACCTGCAAATTCAAAGGTTACCTATAATGTCACTATAGCAACAACTATAGTGGCTCTCCTCCTGCACCTGCATTGTACTACTGTTGACAGTCTGTCTTTGTGGACAGCTGCTGAGTGTTCATCTATAACTGCTAGAGAGAGGCCTGTGGTGGCATCAGGACTGGCTTCCTGGTCACTAGCTATCTGATGTTTTCATCTGCACATGGATCAAATTGGCTTAAACAGCATAATAACGCTTACACCCGGGTTGTGATTAATCAGAATTAACTTACTTACATCATTATTAACTCTAATGTATTGAACATAAATTGTGTGTGTTAGTTAGTTTTCATTTATTGATAATTTGTTATCATGTCTGTGTGAGGGGATCAATGCCCAATGGCTTTAGGATGTTTTTTCCTTTTCCCATTGTTATTGTTTATTGTTGTCATCCCATATGAATCTGGTCTGCATTTCAACATGTGAAAGCCTTTTGAGACTGTCATTGTGATAAAGGGCTAAACAATGAAAACTGGATTTGGTTTGACTCGCAAGGAAACTCGGCGATCGTGGGGTACGATTGCAAAAAACACAAATAGTTTTCCTAATTTTGTATAATGCTATTTTCTGTGTGCCATCTACTCACATACAAGTGCGCACACACACATATCCCTATCAAGGTAGGATCTACAGTGAGCCAGTTCTTACCACTTACACTCTATGTGACTGCAAACAAAATATTCTTCCCTTTGATTAACAGGTAAAAACAACAACAAGACCCTATTATACATGTGCAAATCTTACACAGGTAAACAACTAACTAGATATAGAGATGAACAGAATACTGCATGTAAAGAGTGGAGAAATAAAGTTTACTATATGCAGAATATAATATCGTTACTGCTAATGCTGAGCCCTCCTGCAGGATGCTGAAGCTAAGTGAATTGTGAGTGATTTTGAGTTATCACAAATCAAATTAAATTGTAAAGATTATTTTTTATGGTTGCCAGGATGAAAACTTACCTTAAAAAAAACTAACTTAACCTCAGCAAGAGTTAAATAAAGCTTAGTCTCTGAACTATTTGCAAATAAATAACAAATAATTATTAAATATTTTTAAGCCCCTCATAATTGACAAACATGACATGAGAAACACTAACATACATACATACATACATACATACATACATACATACATACATACATACATACATACATACATACATACATACATACATACATACATACGTTTATGCTAACAAACATGCGTCAGAGAAATGCCCTGCAAAAATAGTAGGAGTCAAACAAAGTTCTATGAATAGACATAGTTGCAGGCAATTATGTTATACCCTTCTGGTTCTTTTCACATAAGTCTGCCAAAATAATGGACACAGATCCCTTTTTCTGGGCAGAATATGTATGTCAGACAGTTAGTATGACAGCTGCTACACTGACTCCCTACTTGACTGCAATTAATACACTTTTCATTTCATTGGCCCGCATAGTAGAAAAAGAATCTGCATTTCAAGGGACAAGTCAGGTCAAAGCTGGTTTTAAACAATGGCAGTTTAGACAACACCAGTAGAAACATAGTTCTAGGTTGACATGTTTTTGTTCTAACTTTTTTTTAAAACGTTTTTCTATTTTCTTCTCTGGTTTAATGTACATGTATTTCTTGAGAGTAGAATATTTCTTGAGAATAGAAGACAATAAATATATAATAATAATACATTAAAATCATTCAACACCTAATGCATCCACAACCCCCACTCCCCTCCCCCTCGGGTCTATACGTCATACGCATTATTGAATGTATATGATTTTGTAATAGTAGTATGTAATATACAATACTCTACACAAGGACCTGCATCTACCACAGCTATATCTTTTTCATTGATCCAGGAATAACGTGGCTATAAACATCACACAACACACAGCTGAAATCTACCATAGTGTTACAGAGCCTAAGTGGAATGGTACTGTTTGAGACAGATAGAAAAACATGCACATGTTCCCTTCTGCTGATTATCAGAGTGAAATATTACTATTTCACTCTGCATTATGCTGTTTGTCGCATGCCTGGGTGCCATAATTGCCACAGGTTAATAAAGTGTTCTTACTGTATCAGCAGCTGATTTTGTTGTGGGTTCTTTAGTACAAAAAAAATGTGGTAAACACTTTGGCATGGCAATGTTTAATTTGGTGGTCTGCACACGACTGTTAAAGACAGTCATCGATTGTTCTGTTAAAGGACAGCTTCTATTGCTTGGAATATATTAAAGACAAACCGCCAAAACACAACGTACACAACAGGCAACACTGACAAGAGGACTGGTACTCACTACACAAGTATGTGGGCGGAGGAAGGACGGGGAGGGATACTGATACTGAGCCCGGCTGATACTGACATTTTGGAGCCAATTCAAATGCAGATATTTGGAAGTAAAAAAGTATGTGATCTTCATAGATGAGCCAATATTTGCAATATTTGATGAGCCAATGTATTTGACATTGTACAAGAATTGCTCCTTGGTTTTGAAAAAGATATATACTAGAGGATACTTTTCAGTTCAGCAACCGCTAAGCCTAAACCTAGCTAGCAATTGTTGAATATAAGATTCACTGAATATATAATATTTTAACAGCTTTCTTTTGGAAATGTAATTATAGTTAATAATTATGAATACAAAAATACAAATATGAAAACATATTCAACCAGAATTAATGAAAACAATGGTCAAAAACAAAAATATCCAAAAGTTTAGCCTATGTTACACAATAACAATATTTGTGAGACATTATAAATTCCCTCAGGCATATTTTTTTACTGCATGACATATTGTATTATTACATTGTATTGTATCAATTGATTTGCATATACAACAGCTTATAGCCTACGTTGATACCAGTATCAACAACAATATCAGCCGGGCTCTAAAAAATATTTTCCTGGAATCCGAATTCATGTTCTCTTCCTACAATTTCACATGCATGCAAGAATGCTGATCGCCATCTCCCACATCCATACACACATACAGCACTCAATCTTGAACAGAAATCTGGATCTTGAATGGACTCCAGTTCATCTCTTTGTATTGAGCTGTAGCAAGAGTGACCCTCTGCTGAAACACAGAATTCACTTAGAGGTGACAAACTTTGTCATTGCTCCTTACACATTAGCGCATGGGCTAATACTGCTGTAATGACTTGGTGGCAGATTAGGACAAAACATACCATTCTCCTTACCACAGATTAACTAATTTTCTCTTTTAAATATTAGCCACGGTGGCTGTGGTCATATTGCATAAAGATGTGACATCCTGTACATCGCTACCATGCAATGCATTTAGAATATGTGACTTCCAACTTGAAACAACAACAATAGAAAAAAAACCTCTTGTTAATCTGTCGAAAGCTTTTGTTAGCACCGTACGGGCTAGTGGTCCAGGTAGTTTAGTTTTAAATGGATTGCACAGTGAAGCAGTCCCTTAACCTCTTGCCATTCTCACCCTCTCTCAAGGTGGTGGTTCTTGTTGTGTCTTGTCAAGTCAAATTGGCCTACTGCCAACCAAACTGCAAAACAATTGAAAGAGACTGGCAAACAGCTTCCTTTGTCTCTCAGTTCAAAAAATACAAAATAAAATATTATAATCCAAATAATCCTTTTTCAGACCAAGGCCTTTTGTTTAGTATTATATATCCCATAGATTAAAAACAAGGCGATCATGTTGTGTCTATACACTGGCACTCCTTGGAGAAAAGAATTGACACCAATTTCAAATTTCAGAGCTATAGAGGTTCCTGTTCACCTTGCACGTCATTTACAATAAAGTGCCATATGAATATCCAGAAAAAAGAAATGTGTCACTTTCTCAACAATGATTGTGCATCAAAGAAAAAATGACAAGAAGTGGGCCATGAAACCAGGGGTCTTGGGTCACTGGAAAGGCCCAGAGCCAAAACTCTTGTCCCACGGAGAACACTGTTGCTCCATCCGATCCAACAGCTTGTCCACCGAGTCCTCTTTATTCTCCAGCTTCAGGTACCTCCTCCCACAGCCCAGGTCCAGCCGAGGCCAGCTGCGGTGTGTCTCCTCCTCCACTGGTGTCACCTCCTGTGGAAGCTCCCTCTGTTTGGGTACATTTACACAAACCTGCAAGCTGGCCTCTCTCCTAATGGTCTTGTGTGGGGCCACCTGAGCACATTCACAGTGTTTCAGGCTTCTGCCCTCTACTGGGGCCACCTGACCACAGTGTTTCAGGCTTCTGCCCTCTTGTACGACCAGGGCCACGCCAGGGTTAGTCCTGTAGCTCACGCTGTAGCAGCGCCTGGGCTGAGGCACTTCCATGTCGTCCCCTTCTAGAGTGGACATAGAGCTGGCCGACACCAGGCAGTTGCTATACTTGGAGCTGGAGGCAAGCCGGACTGGAAGGTCGGCATTGTCTTCACGCCCAAGGTCGAGCCTCGAGGTGAGGTCCGTCCTGCTAGAGTTGCGAGAGCTGGAGGAAGAGTGAAGAGAGGGGGTGGAGGCAGACTCCTGGTGGTGGAGCGCCTGGGTCCACTGAACTGCCTGCTGGTATTTCCCATCTGCCCTCTCCTCCTGCTGCTGTTGCTGACTTCTGGTCAGCAGCAGGGGCTCGGAGCTGGCCAACTGCTGCAGACACAGGATGTTGAGGTGGGCAGCAGGCAAGCTGCTCACCCACTGGTAATGTTTGGCCATGGAATTAGTCACGGCGATTTCAGTGAGGTCTGCAGAGGGCACAGCCGCAGACACAGAGCAAATGACATTGCGCATCTGTGCCAGCAGCATCTGAGTCTCCCGGTCCCGGTTCTCATAGAGGACCGTGTTGGCACAGATTAAAATGAAGAGTCCCACTCCCATGATCACCGGGCCAAGGAGCTTCATGCGCTCGCTGTGGATGAGGCCAGCCGTAGACAGCAGACTCTTGGCTCCTAGACTCCAGCTAGATGTGTGAGTGTTGGAGACGCCTTCTGCCTTGGTGGGTCCCAGCATGGAAGCGCGAGACATCCTGTAAGGCCAGTATCCTGCCACAGCTAGCGCCGTGCCCACAACAACCACAATGATCCCCAGCACCAGGAAGGCACCTGGTATCGACCGAATGCGCAGTTTGCCTCGGATCACTCCGTCTTTTTTCTTCCTGCTCCGGAGGCTAAATCGAGACTTGTGGGACTTGTGGGACTGGTGGGACGGGGAGTTTGTGGTAATGCCTTTGGTCTTCATGGCACAGGTCAGTGCAGAGTCTCTGCTGCTGTTCTAGCCCAATGAATGGTCTGGAAGGAGTAGGAGTCAAGTTAATGACAGGAGGGTAACGACCACATTCTCATTATATCCGCTCATTAAAACACACATAGGCCTTTTGTATGTGTTGTTCATTTAAGCTTTATAAGCAACAGTGGCTGCCATTGTGCTGGGGCTATTGTGGCAGTGTTTGATTGTGTGATAAACACAAAATATGTTGTTATCATGGCACTGCATTCTCAACACAATGTGATATTACACATCAATGTATGCCTTAAATATGCACATTTTTGGAATGGGCATAGAAAACTGTTTTTAGTCTGTTCATGTTCATCACACATTCACCTTAAACAATAACCACTGCTGAAAGTAATGAAAGTGAGAACTTTCCCAGACTCTTGGGTTGAGCTTGTGAAACCAACTAAGATACAAACAAAAAGTTGGGTAAGACATGCACATGTGCCATCAAATTCTCCCACATAATCGTAAACATAGGGCACTGTCATGGAAAAACAAGCTTCAAACAAACTGGACAGACAAATGTGGGAAATGTGGTAAAACAAAAAGATCACTGTTTAGTCTAATATGCCATATGTAGCATGTGTCTACATGGTAGAGATAGCAAGGACACCGCCTTTAGTTATTTAAATTGTCATGCAAAGTACAGGCCCAGCCAAAGGGTGTGTTGCACTCAACTAGTCTGTAATAAAAAAAGCTATAAATAAAAAAAACAATCTAGGCCTACACTCTGCTGTATAGCCTATTTAATTTAATAATTTTGCCTTTTACTTTTTTATGTTGTAGTTCAATTGTAGAGTATGCAAATGCACTTAGGAGTCAGGCCTGATGACAGAACTCAGATTAATCTCATAATGTAGGCCTAGTTAGTTAGCAAACCGACAAGGTCAATTTCATAACTGTGTCAAAATATTTAACAGCACTACTAGACAATTTAACTTAGGCTACATTAAACACTGTCTACTGAACGAAATGACTAAATATGATACATTAAGCAGCACAATCTAACTGTATGCAGAATGTGCCTCTGCCTGTAGGATATGTGTTAGTTTACCTGTTACCTGTAGTAGGCTCCTAGATATAACCGCCTGATGCATTAGGTTACAGTTTTCACCAAGCGGCCCAAAAAATGGAAATCTCTTTCATTACAAATGTGTGATGATTTGTAAACGATGACGTAGAATGATTTAATTTACTGACCGGTTCGTCGTATTCAGACAATGACTGACTACACACAAATTAGTCTTAAGATCCAAAAGTTGTTATTTTTGTATGATATTCGACCAACCGCTTTAATAAAGATTGTTTAACGAGGGCAGGGTGGAACCGCCAGAGCATGTTCACTCGAGTGCCTTTTATTTTCTGCAAGAAACAGCCAATGCAACAGAGTAATGTTGCTTTGTTAAGATGTCAAAGAATTGTATTCCGTGCAGAAATGAAGGCAAATTGAAGCGAGATCCAAAAAAAACAACAACCAATCAAGAACACATAATTAAGAGCCAACTAGTATCCTATCTATAACATCTGAATGTGAAATGTAAACGTTTATTTCGATAGTCGAACAATCCTCAATTCGCACAGAGACGCAAATGCGGCAATAGGCGTCTTGCCTTCAAACGGATGAGTAATGGACTTACCTTAACGGAGCATATTCCTGAAATGTTTGGCGTACAGATTGTATGCTATCCGATACACATTGTGACCGTCGACCGGTGGGCTCCGGGAACGCGGTGATGCTGCATGACTTACAATGCCCTGCAGAACTGTAAGCTTCATAGTTGATGTTGCTGTAATTTTCCTCTCCCAACAACCTGTAGAAAGATTAGGCTGTGAAATGGGTTTAGAAAACAGATGAAGAGGATGAAAATTAAAGCGAAATTCCCTGACCACAGTCAAATTATATTTAATTTCCCGATAGTGCAAATGTAGGCTATGAGCTCTAATATTCTATGAAATCAACAAGGATCCATTCTGACTCATCGGAAAATTTAAACAATGCACTTCAAGTTCATACAATGGTTTAGCCGTTCCTGTGGGCACATCTCATATTTCTGTCGCTGTTTCACTAAGCATTTTGACTTTGGATTATATAGTTAGAAGAAGCCTATTTTCTACATGTATCTGTCACGTATTGACAAGATTATACCAGCGTGGTGTCACTACCCCCCCCCCCCCCCCCCCCCCACGCCCATCTATAAAACTAATTATTAACGTAATGAAATCTAAACATTATTATAACAAGTCAGATGATGCCCCCTTTTTAGAAAACTTGCAGGATTCACTGCAGCTTTATTTCCCCTAGAATCACGTTCCTGTAGAATTTTCAAAATAAAAGTTTCCGAACTTTATTGACGCCCTTTGCAAGTCCCCAATTACAAAGTAAGGGCTGTCCATGGATGCAAGGCTGGCATGTTGGCATTAAATCTGGATCTACATTTTCTCACAACCAATCCTGACTCGAAACACCATCTATATTTCAACACATTCAGCTTTATCTGACATTAATAGGCCTATGTTAAATTTGTTTTTGTGATTTACTGCCAGTAGACCTAGTCGTAGGCTATCTTAAATACTTAGAGACATCAGGAAAGACCGACCGAAAGACAGACAGAGACAGACAGACAGACATGTAGGGCTATCACAACAAACTCCACAACCATGTATTTATTACAGCTATATTGGGGGATTTTCTTCTACATTTCAACAACCATGTAGACCTACTTTAATTTCACATGAGTAGTGTATTGTGTTATTTTCAACACGACTAAAATCTAAATTAGTTTTTGTAATTTACTGAGTACATGATTGGTTTGTTGAGTAAGTAGGCTACTCCATCTACTGGTAGTATTTGGAAAGAGCAGCCACGTCTCCAACATTATTATACACGAGGAGTAGGCAAATTCTATGCATAGCATATTATAATTAAATAGGCCTACAAATAAATAATATAAGTGTATATGTATTTAAAGTATATTTACATTAATGTGTATATCCAAGACCGTAACGACAATAGACATGACAGGGAATGTCAAAGATGATCATGAATTTGCCTAATGGAATTTGTCTAATGGAAAGCACGGTAGGCCTATGTAGAGCTATGCTATGAACTTATCTCACACCCTTGGGGATCGAGGTGACACAAAGCAGTGTGTTCGCAATTTATACTACCACTTTTTCCTTCTTGCAATTACTTAGACAAAGACACATTTCTCAATATTATTTATTTTATTTTTTGTTGTTTTGGGCGGTGGGGGGGCGTAGTCTAACAGGAGCTGTATTGTTCTTGCAGTTGGCCTTGGGGGGGGGGGGGGGGTATTACTCAGTGAACACCATCCTCCAGTAACCAGCACGTATGTGGATATCAACGGCTGAAGGCGTTTAGTTTTGCCCTCTTTTTTAGTAGGCTATGCCCTCCTTCTAAATGAATACATTAATCCATCTAGTCATGGCTGTGGAGTAGACAGACATCAGTTTGCTGAAATTGTATTTGTTTGTTGGGTAGTGCAATACCTTTGGTAGGCAAACTGACTGGGGTAAATAGGATATTGAGGTTGTTATAGAGGTGTTACTAATAGATATTATGATATTATTATGGTAGATATTATGTTAGGTCAACTCTGGGTTGGATAGTGTTGTGTACAGTGTACAGTTGTTGGCTTTGCTTGGTTAGGGTGGTGAAGTGGATGTTTATTACAGTTGGCAAGCAGTAACACAATGTTACTACTACATTTAGTCTTGCTTCCGTGCTATGAGTAAACTGGCACTATACTTGCAAGGACTCAAAATCCCAACAAATTAGCGCGTATAT
Organism: Merluccius polli; assembly: GCA_030340625.1. Lineage (NCBI taxonomy): Eukaryota > Metazoa > Chordata > Actinopteri > Gadiformes > Merlucciidae > Merluccius > Merluccius polli. Next base: position 152,272 of record JAOPHQ010005981.1, read on the forward strand.
GCAAGAAAGATAGACATAAGATGAAGTGAACTCCCAAGGGACAAGTAAGCTTCATATGAGCTTTAAAGGGTAAGTAAACACTAGTAGTGAATCGTAAGGGTGAGGGGATGCTCGTATACTGCCACTCAACGTTGAGCTCCAGCCTGATGACCAGTTAGGATGGGAATGTTATTGTGCATTCTGATCAATTGAATCAAGTCTTTTGGTCACACAGGTTTGTGCAAATAAACATTGACATGCTGGGATTGATAGCCAACTCTATGCCCATGTGAGGGCTACAACTCAAATAAGATGGTAGATATTGGACAGGTTTGTCCTTACAAAACAGTCCGTCTAACGATACGTAATATTTAGGAACATCTTTCATCTTCTTGAAATTATATGACTGGCCTTCTATGCATTGCACAATAGCTCACAAGTCAAAACCGCCAATCCCTCGTTCACTAGACCTATCAGCTACATATTGTGGCTGTATAAGGTCGAATGCTATACGGCATTCTCACATGGCCATTTCAGTCTATCATTAGATTTATAAAATATTCTATTCACGTTTTCCAAAGTGTGACTTTGTGTGTGTGTGTGTGTGTGTGGGGGGGGGTAATGGTAAAAAATAAAAATAAATACTAACACAAACACATAGCAGTCTCTCATGAAGGTGTCTTACTGCAGTTGTTAACCAGGTGACACTATGTACAGCCTTAAGATCTGAATCACGTTCCTCTTGATGAAAAACAGGCCTAACCCTTCATCCCAACCACCGCTGAACCAACTAAGAGGATTACTCCAACATGTTAGCCATGGTCATGTCCCTCCTTGTTTGCATTGGAATATGACAGGAATTCTGCTAAGCCCCACTCACTCATTTAAGTTTATCCCTTTCTACCTTTTTGCTACTGTGTCCGTGGGCTGGCGACATGGACTGTGGCACGTCAAATCCCGTGTCAAGCTTTTCGGTGACCCTGAGGGCAACGAGTGCACTGAAAGGCACTAAGATTGTATCCATCAACCTTAAGCTACTAGACAGAAGGCCTATTAGAAGATGACTTTTGCTGTCATGTGTCAGTGTAGTTGTTACTGACGAAAGCAGTGGACCCTTCTGCTAGGTTAGTAGGTTTTACATTTTTTTCATGACTCCTTATCACTACTTTCTTGCAACAAGAACAATAATACAACAATACAATATCTATATTGTTGATAGTTTATCTATCTGGAAAATAAAGAAAGTAATGATGTTCTACATGGTCCACCTATCTGAAATGACTAAGGACAGAAGTTACTTTAATGCTAATTAAATGTATTTCTTTCGAAAATATTGCTGTGCAAATAGTTGTTCATAGACTTAATTAAAATAATAGCTTCAGTACTTGCCACTCTGTTCTAGAATTTCACTGGGCAAAGGTTAAGCCTCAAAGCCATTGTGGTTTAAAAATGGTTGGCCATTAGCCAATGCAATGAACAGTGACAAAATCAAATGTGATATGGTTGTTTTGAAACATGAATCATACAGTCTAGATGGGAAAAAATGCAAACTATATCTCAAGTCCCATGACTTTAGTTTTAGATCCATGCCATATATGTCTGTCATAACATGGTGGTAAAGCTGCTATCAGCAATTTTTGCTCGCCTCACTTTGTTTTGATTCAATTGTGTTTTGATTGAGTCACATGGTTCTCATGCATTCGGATCTATAGCAATGGCCAGCAGTCAAACGACACATGAGAATCATGAGACTCAATAAAATCACAATTGAATAAGAAAAATGTGCTGATTGCAGCTTTAAAAGAGCTTTGTGTGTGACTATTGCCGTCAAACAGCATCCATCCATCTTGATTCCAGACCAATCGATGGCTTCATCTTGACACGGGGGGAACCAGGACACAGGTTCCATGCTCTTATTTGAAGAATGAAATCCAATCCAACAATCTCGGCATGTGATTTGTAGGCTTAGCTAGCATGCAGGGAATAGCAGCTGATGGCCAGTCCAGGTGTACGTCTCACGGACAAGGGGGAAGTGTTGATGGAAACACAGCTCACCATGCCAGTAAGTAGCGCAGGTGTGCTACGTATACTGTCTCTGTGTTCTCCGATGGCACGTTGTCCAACCAAAGGGGGGGGTGCCTGCTATGCCTGGAATGCCTGGTGGCCGGGCCCAGATTGAGATGTGTGCTGGAACGCCAAGAATCTCTGCCCTCTGTCAAGGGGACTTTCAGCCCTGTTGACCTCAGAGCACAGTGTGTTTGTTTACAGTGTTGCATTCCTGATATGAGTCTGTCTCACATGGTGTCTGTCTCGCATTTCTTAAATGCTTCCATCTGCCGGTGGGGTCCTTTTTTCTTTTTTTTTTACTAACTACCCCTGTCTAATATGTAACCCTGTTAAGAACGTGTAGCTCTCCAGGGGGGATATTCATGTACAGGTTAATCATAAAACGAGCATTCTTAATCTTCCAGGAAAATACTGTAGGACTGTACTCATAAATGTTTTTATTTTGGCTAAGAAAGAAAGAAAGAAACAATTATGAAAGAGGCAGATTAATGGATATCATAGATAGATGGATAGATAGACTGACTGACTGACTGACTGACTGACTGACAGACAGACAGATTTAAATAGAATCGTCTAGCTTTTATCCAGACTCAATTTACTGTGACCAAGAAATTTAATTTTCATGATCATTTTCATGTTTGTCTTACATAATATTTGACTGCTGAACTACTGAAGATATAGTTTCATAGGTAGCGTAATTACTCTTTAAACGATATTTATTGCATTATATCTTCACACTCAATTATTTTAATATATAATTAAGAGTGACAAAGCCACAGTTCTTCAACCAGATGGGACATCCCACACACCACACCAACATGTTCTGCGGAATTTCACCGTCAAAACAATTGACACTTACCTCACACATTCAAGTCAGTTTGAGAGAACATGCTGGGGTTTTTCAAACAGAGTTTAATAATTAGCTTCTCTGCTTGGGGTCCAGCACTCAGTCAACCTTTACCTTACAGACAAAGTAGATTTCACTATGAACATGACCGCTTTAAAAGTTCTATAACGTGAGATTTTTCTTACTCTTGATCTGCCTGCTATATAGGGGTGTTAAACTAACTCAAATAGTATTCAGCCTCCTCCATCATTATAAGATCATAGGAAGAACCTGGCAGACAGCTTTGCAACATGAAAACCACAAATATTTGTAACAGACTTATTGACAACATTATTGAATACTATTGAAAGCTCTTGAGAGTATTGGAAATAACAAATAATCAATGACCATGATCATCAATGATCAACGATCAATGATAGTGTTTTACAAGTGATAACTTGTAAAACACTATCTAACCCTAACCATAACGACCAACAGTTGAGTGACTAGTCTAGTACTACTTAAACAATTGTGCATGCTTTTGTGTATTTACATTATATATTAAAATCACAAGAATTGGGTAGAATACAGATTCAAATAAATTTTGTACATTTGTATTGCCTAGTCAAAGACTATAAATCTGAGGCTGCTGCTACGGTTTGCGTTACGTTTACCCTATGAATGTCCCCCATCCACCCACCCTGATCACCACTTCTTCTGCTGCCCTCCAGAAGAAGATACAACAAGATCATATCCATCCCAATGGCCCGCTTCAAAAACAGCTTCTTCCCCACTGCAATATGCAGCACTGCACTTTATTTACATTATTATTTAATTTAGTTATATTTGTTGTGTTATGTTGTATCTATGTTGAGTTATATGTTGTCTTCTACTGTTATGTTATGTTGTCTTGTTTTAAGCTAATGTACAGAGAAAAAGTCATGGCTGTGTGATCATTAAAGTTTTAAATTAAATTGAATCAAACTACTCCCAGTGGGCCTTTCTATAGGCTCTTTTCACAGAGGTGTCATTGTAGGACAAAGAGATGTCGCTCATAACACTAATTATGGATCTGCTACTTTTATGCACCAGTGCTCGTGTAGCAGACTAAACTAGTGAAGATAAGTCTGCTACCTGTGCCCGTATGTAAAAGCAGCAGAGCAGACCCATAATTAGTGTTATGAGCGACACCTCTGTGAAAAGGAACTATTGCTATAACCACAAGCTTAGAGCTACTATAGGGTCAAAAGACTCAAGATAATGTTATTTGGTATAGTTTAGGGTTCATAATTTATTGAGAAGAAAATACAGAAGAAAAATGCCAGGCTGAGGCCTCCTGTATGCCAATGATATCCCTGGTTAATAGTCAGAGGTAAAATCAGACCATACCAGATCAGAATCTTTAAAATACTCTGGCCAAGATCATACAGATCAATTCATGGCAGTTGTGTGAGCTAGTGTGACATAATCCTGAGAAGCAGACAACGGCTTTTTCTGTCAGCAGGTCCCAAGTCGGCCACAGGTCAGCCCAACAGAATACATCTACTTCTGTTTCTTTTTAGCTGAGGATGGAGCTGCTATAAATTAGGTTTATAAATAGATTGAAGGAACACATGCATACTTAATAATATCAATAGCTCTATTAACTTTTAAATTTGAATGAATTAATACATTTTTGGGGTGTTTTACAGTATGACATAAAGAATACAAATATAAAACACAAAAATCCATCTAAATGAAACATGAGCACCAGATGGGTTGTATTGCCACTTCCTCCAGCTCATGTGGCCCCAGTGAATTTCCAGGCTAGGCAGGAGATAGAATCTCTCCTCCAGTACATTGTAGTGATTTAGCAGATGCCGACTTCATTCAAGGAGCTAAGCTGGATCTTCAGATGTTGGAAGGATAATTCCACAGCTTGTAGGCCTAGCTAGCTCCCTATAGCTGAACCAATCTAAACCAAGCTAACCAAACCAATTAGCTATAGTTTTTCATTAATTTTTTTCGCTGTTTAATGTGTTTTATATCATTTTTGTAATCACCTATGGGGGATTTCAATGGCTATGCACCTGTCAGTCTAGCTAATGCATTCATCCTGTGATATAGGCTATCCCAGGCGTGCCGCCCCCCCCCCCCCCCCCACCTCGTCCAATACAATGTTGTATTGTAGTGCACGTGAGGATTTTGCACAGCCATTCTCTGAATGACTTATCAAAAGGTATGTAGGTATAAACTAGGCTTGTGTCTTAAATACCTTATGTTAAGATGCATCAGAAGCAAAAACGTTTGCATTGTACTTACTTTTTTATTGTATTAAAACAGGACTGGTTCAAACTTAAAAAATAAATAGACAAAAATAACAAATTAATGTACAGGCATGCTTGGTTTATAAAAAATGAACTGCATATCTCAAATAAAACATCGTTATAGGCTACAACTGTTCATTTTGTGATGCGTCTTTCCATGTTTAAAAGTATGTGCCATATCGCATACAGTTATTGGGCTACCGTCTTCCTTTCGCAATAGACTTTCGTTAATATAGGCCTACAAGTTGTGGGGCCTACGGGAACAGCATTGCAGGTGTAACATACAACTGCAACCATTGGTTGGTGTAAACTCCTTCTAGTGTCTTCACTGGCAGGACAAGTTCCGTTTTTGTGTGTTTTGTTTTGTACATGTTGGGACCCCCACGGCCTCCCGTGTGTCCGCCCTCGTACAGTTGTATCCCACCTCAGTCCTGTGTGTCCTTCGCGTCGTTCCGCTTCCTCCCGAAAACCGCAGTCACGCTCCTCACGATCCCCTTGATGCCCGCCGCTCCTTTCTTCAGCGCCCGCGTCTCCCGGATCAGGTCTAAGAGGCCGTGAAAGGCGAGCAGCACGCCGTGGTAATTCTCCGCGGCGGAGATCTCGAAGAAGCCGCAGTCCGCCGCTAACGCGAGAAGTCGTCCCTCCTCGCTGGAGACCGTGCGTCGGTGGCGCAGGTCTCGCTTATTCCCGACGATGATGATCGGAGGAGCCACGGGACACTTGATGCCCTTGGCTCGTCTGATCCGCTGCACCTGCTGCTCCACCACGGCGAAACTGGCTCGGTCGCAAATGCTGTAAACCAATATGAATCCGTCCGCCCACTGGAGTCGTTTGTTAATGTTGTGATCGGCAATGCCCTCGTTCTGCAAAAAAAAAACAACATGTGACAGGGGATGTTTTCAGTGAGCGGAATTGGGGAATGTCGAAAAGTAGGCGTACAGTTGAACATCATTGAACACTCACCTGAGGACAGACGGAATCCCAGATGTTAAAACAAATCTCTCGTCCATCAATCATGTCACAGTGGGTGTATATCGATTCTGTTAGAGGGTTTTACATTGCAGGTTAGTTAAGATTGTTTAAATAGTACAATATATAGGCTAAAGTAAAACTTTAGGCTTACCAATATCGCCATATTCTCCGATAAATCTTCTGGTTAAAAACCGCACGGTGAGCGCTGTAGACAGAAAGATGAGATTACTTACAATGTTATTGGGTTGTTTCAATACTTTTCTACTGCAATGAACCGCTCATTTATGAAGAATACATCTGTGATTTCCCTTACCAGATTTTCCTACGTTTTCAGCTCCAAGTAGCGCGATATTTGCCTCGAATTTATGCGGATTCCCATCCATCGTCCTGCTTCTCTGATGACCGGGGCGCTGATTTACTCTGACGACCATTTCGACCCGATGGCCTGCAATCCAGCTGAGCCAGTGTACAGACACAGCGAGGACCTGGACATTAATACACCTGCAGGTAGGAGGTGCATGGAGGAGGGCAGCACAACTGGGCGTCCTTCTGACGTTAAATCCCAACTGAAATGACCTGCAACTAACGTGTCCTGGTTGATGATTTGATGGTCGGTGGCCATATTATAGTTGCCCTTAAAGGAGCTATATGTAAGAAATGTACTCAAAGTAATCATAAAATGAGCCTAATATGTCACTAGACATTGAGGAATCATGTTAATTTCAAGTATTTATGTCAGACATAATAGTAGTCCAGCCAGAATATTTAATTTCAAACGCAATATTTCTGTGCCAGGAAAACTGTTTTGTTTTCATTTTGTGTTTTGGTCTGTTGCGCCACCTTCTGCCTAGCTTCCAATCGCGAAGTCAGTACTGTATCGTGATCCGGGTTGCCAGATAGGCTGAGCTGCAGCCATTTACTGTATAAGGAAGGCTGCAGCTACAAATGTTTCGGGTCAGAAATGTCTGACGTTACTAAATGCATTCGTGAACATGTTTACATTGCACTATTAGCCTACCAAATATATTTTAGTTGGGTAATGAAAATGGTCCATGTTTCCACTGGAGTGAACTATTGCAGTATATCTTTAGAATTATATTTGGCTTATCGCCATTATTCAGTTTTTGCTAGAAAAACATGTTTGAAGCGAATCAATGCGTCGTTGCCTCATGGGCGTTTTCACAAAGTCAGTAGTTTGCTCAATGACTGTATGTAAGGATTTCACACCATTGAGGGCCATTTACTGCACACCGACTGCAGTGTGGATGATAATAAAACAGCGGTCAGAGCTGGCGTGTGTGTCCGTTGGGGGCTGCTCTATTCGGACACATTACTATGAAGCCCCGGTGACGGTGTGGGAGTGCGGATGATAATAAAACAGCGGTAACAGCATGTGTGTGTGTCCGAGAGTGCTGCTCTATTCGGACACATTACTATGAAGCCCCGATGACGGTGATGCAGTTGGTCAATATTATCAGGGATCTATGCAAGGCAAGTGTATTTGTATAGCACACTTCATACACAGAGGAAATTCTATGTTCTTTACCTAAATAAAAGCAAAGAACAGTATGTAAAACACTTAAATGTCATGGTTGCTCCTTCTAGTAGACGCAGTGTTGTGTTGAGTAATCCGGGAACGGGGAATCTGGCAACCGCTACTCTGGGGGGGGAGGGGGAGGGAGTACCACGCTGTACAGTATTTACAACGTGGTTGCAATAACAGTTTTGGCCAGAGAGGGCGCAATCCTACATATAGCTCCTTTAACATCATCTCGCAAACCATCAGTCTTTTTTTAAGTCTGATTTGTGACACTACTCTAAACATAGCCCAACAGGATTGCAAATCGAGATTTAAGGCGTTTAAATGGGATTAAAACACTCGTAATGCCAATTGTAAGAGGATTTAGAAATGTAAAATAAGTAATTACCAGCATATCGTCAAAACCATGCATTTTATCTTTGGCCAAGCATCTGAAATAGTTAACCTATATATTTTAATAGTGTTTTGACTCTTAATAACGAATGGAAAGTTCACAACACATTTTTTATGAAATGCAATCGCTAAAGATAGCATTTTTAGATTAACAACAAGTCCTGTTTAGGCTAGCCGACTATTGAGTCATTTAGCAGACATTTTGGTCCAATGGGACCTACTGTGAATTAAAATACATCTAGCAGATGGGGGTAAACACCTTGCAGCGGCAGCTCCAGAGCAGCCTCTGGAGGTTTGGATCAGCCACACAGGTGGATGTTCATCCTTTCCTTGCTTATGTGTCCTTTGCATTTGTCTAATTGGGTTTGTTTTCATTGGACGGTACAGTGTAATTTAGGCCTAGTCGTTCCACGAAACCGGTACGATTTGGACTTTTGAACATTTTTCCCAGGCATCAAATCCCTATTATTATTAACCGTTTTTGTATATGGGCACTATTAATCTTCAACCCTGTTATGGATACTATGGAAGCTGTCTGAAGATGATTATACTTGTATTTGTAATGAAATCCACATGTTCCTATTAATCAGATGTCCCTCACACTAATTAAATAATTGCAAATATAAAAATTACATATAATCTTACTTTTGCTATACTAAAGCCTGAAATTGGCACTTTTTGTGACGCAACCTAATTGTTGTGCCTCATTTTCTACCTCAAGATGTGGTTCAACTTCAGAATTAGAACTAAAGTCAATATTCTTATGATTGCTCTAACCATTTCTGACAAAGTTCAACAAACAAAAAAAAAATCATGAACTTAACATTTTTTTTAAATAAAAATGTAGGTGTGACGGGGTTGAGACTAGGGTAACAGGGTTGAAGATGGTAACATGGTTGAAGAGACAAATACAGCTTACATATAGTTGTTTTTTACTCTTTAATTCGCTGAGATTTTCTATAAACATTTTATTATGTAACCATTTAAATTGCAATTGAACTTTATTAACCCAACTGCAGGAAATCAACAACGATAAAAAACAACATAGCATACTGTGTTGCAGTTGACTGTTACCACATGCCTCTTTCTTTCTTTTATTTTTTTCTTCCCCTCTACAAACACAATCAATAAATTAGTGAGAAATGAAAAAAGACAGGAAAACTATGAAAGAAATCATGGCTCTATAGATAGATACACTATAGGTAAAGGTCTGAGAAAAAAGGAATTCGGAGGATAATTTCCAAAACAGCCATCAACCGGATTATTTTTCATTTAGTAAAGCTATCACACGCAACCTCAACAACTAACTTTTTCTCTACACTCAACCTAGTCGTTTTCTAACTCTTCTAACACTCAACCACCTCTGCCTTTCTGCTGCTGTTGGTGCCATCATGGACTCATCGATGTCTGCTTATTATGACTATTTGTAAAGGGATAACAAGATACACTTCACTAATGCACACACATGCACACATGCATGCGTGCACACACACACAGCTTTAACATGGAACATCAACATATGCATGTGGTATTAATAATGTTGATTGAATATAATCATTAATTAAAATGATTGGATAACTTCACAAGTGTTAAAAACACAATCTCACAACCCTGTTATGAGCAAACAAGTAACAAGTAAGGGTTGAGTGTGACAGGAATTTTTGTGCATTTTTGCTCAAGATGGTGCTCTACATGTGGTGAATATCAGGAGAGCACATGGCATGGCATGCATGAGATTAAGAAATCATATATATATATATATTGTTGAAATAACAAAGATACTTTTCACAGGTAATAGTTTTCTATCTTTATTTCATGTAACAGGGTTGAGTTGTTGAGTTTGACGACCACAATATCACAACATAAATGACTGAATAGTTATAAAGGAAGGTGCACTTACCTGTTCCTGCACCATGTTGTTAAAGAGACTTCTTTGATGTCACTTCTAGTTTATGATGTCACATACAGATCAGTTCATTATTTTTATGGGGGGAGAATGATTTGTGTAACGGGGTTGAGGTGTTACTGAGGTCCAAAACTAAATAATGTGATTTTAATGAATAATTATGAATTTATTAAGAACAAAAACATTACCAGCAAAAAAGCACAGATAGATGTGTATGTGAATGGCAAAATGTATGGACTTTTTTCTAATTTTATTTCCATTCATCCATCCATTTTCTTTCCGCTTATCCGGGGTCGGGTCGCGGGCGCAGCAGCCTAAGCAGGGAAGCCCAGACTTCCCTCTCCCCAGCCACTTCGTCCAGCTCTTCCTGGGGGATCCCGAGGCGTTCCCAGGCCAGCCGAGAGACATAGTCTCTCCAGCGTGTCCTGGGTCTTCCCCGGGGTCTCCTACCAGTGGGACGTGCCCTGAACACCTCACCAGGGAGGCGTCCGGGAGGCATCCTAACTAGATGCCCGAGCCACCTCATCTGGCTTCTCTCAACGCGGAGGAGTAGCGGGTTTACTCCGAGCTCCTCCCGGATGACCGAGCTTCTCACCCTATCTCTAAGGGAGAGCCCAGCCACCCTGCGGAGGAAGCTCATTTTGGCCGGTTGCACCCGTGATCTTGTTCTTTCGGTCACTACCCAAAGCTCATGACCATAGGTGAGGGCAGGAACGAAGATCGACTGGTAAATCGAGAGCTTTGCTTTCGGCTCAGCTCCCTCTTCACCACGACGGATCCGTGCAGAGTCCGCATTACTGCAGACGCCGCACCGATCCGCCTGTCGATCTCCCGCTCCATCCTCCCCTCACTCGTGAACAAGACCCCGAGGTACTTGAACTCCTCCACTTGAGGCAGGATCTCATCCCCGACCCGGAGAGTGCACTCCACCCTTTTCCGGTTGAGGACCATGGACTCGGATTTGGAGGTGCTGATTCTCATCCCGGCCGCTTTACACTCGGCTGCGAACCGGTCCAGCGAGAATTGGAGGTCACAGTCTGATGAATCCAACAGGACCACATCATCCGCAAAAAGCAGTGACCCAATCCTGAGGTCACCAAACCGGACCCCCTCAACGCCCTGGCTGCACCTAGAAATCCTGTCCATAAAAATTATGAACAGGATCGGTGACAAAGGGCAGCCCTGGCGGAGTCCAACCCTCACTGGAAACAAGTCCGACTTATTACCGGCAATGCGGACCAAGCTCTGACACCGGTCATACAGGGATTGGACAGCCCGTATCAGGGGGTCCGATACCGCGTACTCCCGGAGAACCCCCCACAGGACTCCCCGAGGGACACGGTCGAATGCCTTCTCCAAGTCCACAAAGCACATGTGGACTGGTTGGGCAAACTCCCATGCACCCTCAAGGATCCTGCAGAGGGTGTAGAGCTGGTCCACTGTTCCACGACCTGGACGAAAACCACATTGCTCCTCCTGAATCTGAGGTTCGACTATCCGACGGACCCTCCACTCCAGCACCCCCGAATAAACCTTACCAGGAAGGCTGAGGAGTGTGATCCCCCTATAGTTGGAACACATCCTCCGGTCCCCCTTTTTAAAAAGAGGGACCACCACCCCAGTCTGCCAATCCAGAGGCACTGCCCCTGATGTCCACGCGATGCTGCAGAGTCGTGTCAACCATGACAGCCCCACAATATCCAGGGCCTTAAGGAACTCCGGGCGGACCTCATCCACCCCCGGGGCCCTGCCACCGAGGAGCTTCCTGACCACCTCGGTGACCTCAGCCCCAGAGATAGGAGAGCCCACACCCGAGTCCCCAGGCCCTGCTTCCTTACCGGAAGGCGTGTCGGTGGGATTGAGGACTTCGAAGTATTCCTTCCACCGATCCACAACGTCCCGAGTCGAGGTCAGCAGCGCACCGTCTCCACCATACACAGTGTTGACGATACACTGCTTCCCCCTCCTGAGACGCTGGATGGCGGTCCAGAACCTCTTTGAAGCTGTCCGGAAGTCGTTCTCCATGGCCTCACCAAACCCCTCCCATGTCCGGGTTTTGCCTCAGCAACCGCCGCAGCTGCGCTCCGGTTGGCCTGCCGGTACTTGCCTTTAATTTTATTTCCTCAAAGAAAAAAGATAATTTCTGATATAAAGATACAAGTAATGTAATGTTTTTAAACTTGGGGACATTTCAATTGAGATAGATAGATTTTGGTGACCCATTAGATAAAATACACTTAAAAAGGTCAGAGGGACTCAAATCGTACTGGTTTTGTGAAATGACTCAATTGCATTGATGGTGTGTGCTTTTATTTTGAGACCAGTGGTTGTTCTGCAAAACAGCTGTTTGTAAGATGTAGTACAGTGATACACAAATCAGTTAATAACATCCCAACAGCCCAATCTTCTACCTGAAAGTATAATTAGCTTTTCCTTTCTTATACTTGATTTCCTTGGTTAAAATATCACTGGTATATTAAAGTTATATTTTTCCTGACCCAAAGAAAAATAATGTCTTCTTTCTCTCATGTGTGAAGGACCCAACTCTCCTGGCTTTCATCGTGCATGGCATCGCTGACCATATAGATGTCAGGCTGTGGTGGACTTTGAGAGGGTGTTTGGGTCTTAGGTTAAAGGAGCCATGGAAAAACCGAGAAGCAGGAATCACCTAGGCTCCTATGCATGGACGTCGTTAGACCTGGACATTCGGGGCTATAGCCCCGGATCTTTTGGGAATAGCCCCGGATCTCTGTGCCGTGAAACCCCCCCCCAAAAAACCCATAAGGTCTATTCATGATGGTCTGATGCATTCTGTTCAAGAAAAAATACTCTATAGCGCCCCCAACGACACGGTGAGATATGGAACTGGATTCAGCTGGCGACTAGTGAGCTAAAGTTGTTTACATCATCATTAGGTAGCCTCAAGGCGCACTCTATAAATCTACCTACCTAGGCTTACCTGCAATAACAATATTGCGTTCATGAGCTTGAGATCTACCCCCAACGACTGTCACTGACACGTCTGCTATCCAGTTAGTGACTGACACACACTGACAAGTGATAATTTAAAAATGAAGAAAACAGACTTACTTGCCGGTTGGGGGAGAAAACGTCCGTCAGAGAAATGATGGCTTCTAGTTTACACAGATTCGGAGACCCGCGCAGTGAATTCAACCCGGTCCACTTGACATCGGGTAGGTGCATGACAGTGTTTATTAGGCGCCCATATGGGCTATTCTAATTTCTCATTTTGGGTGTTGGTGTATGTGGTGCACTTTGGCAGAAGACACACACGTTCACTTCCATACAGGCTACACTTAACGTAAACATTAACCGACTCAGTAGGTCTGCCCGGACGTGAGTCTAGCCACGTGACATGACGGTTGGTCTTTCTTTCTTTTCCTTCTCAAACTACGTTAAAATTGCATGTTCATCAGCCCGATTTCAAAATGTTCTCGGGGGAGAACAACCCGACTTAAAAAGACTCTGGGCTACAGCCCCGGATCATTTCAATTGCTAGCGATGTCCATGCTCCTATGATTTTGGGCCTCTCCTACCTCCAGCCAACCAATTGTATGGAGAGCACTTATTCAAAACCAGAAGAAGCTCTACAGCCCACTGAGATCATCAGGGCTGCAAGTCTCTTAATTGATATTTCCTTGCTCCTCGAACATTGCTTGAACCGGATGTAGTTCTGCTCCACCATTTTCTGCTCCGAGGAGCCAGGATCGAGAGCGAGGAGGGATCTCTGAGGAGCTATGGGCGAGAATACACGACAGCATCCTTCCTGTAGTTTTGCATAGTCAGACCAATCTCCACACTTCGTTTTTGCGCTGGGCCAGTGCTGGAGAAAGGTCTGGCTCTACTCACTGTCATTCTGGCATAGGGGAAAAAAACACTCCGTCTCGTTTATATTTATTTAACCAATCACAATCTTCTTGGCCCAGAATGCAACAATGGTGGCAGATGGCTGAAGGGGGAGGAGTATAAGGTATAAGCCGGCCCAGAGACTGCCATTGGGTGACTATTACAGTCGCCCAATGGCAGGCTTGGGCGGGCTTATACAAACAACCTACATCCGGTAAACCAGACTAGCCTTCCCATAACTCCACAGCTGAATGCCATGACATTAATTACTCCTTCTTTAACTTTGGCAAATTTGAACGAGATGGCAGCAAAACAGTACAAGTTTAAGTGCCCATTATTTTATGCTTTTGATATTATAATAATAATAATAATAATAATAATAATAATAATAATAATAATAACAATAATAACAATAATAACAATGTATATAGCACGTCAGAAACGGACGTCGCTTCACATTGCGCTTTAGAGGAAAGGACGTCTAATTTCTCTAAAAACTAAATTTCCTCGTTTCCTCGCTCCTCTTTCCTTGCATCTCTCCATGCATCCTTGGTGGGAGGGACTAAGATTCAAGGAAAGGATGCAATTGAGGGAAACGTGGATGCAATGTAAGAGACTTGGGATGCAGCCCAAGACACCAGACCATGGGAAACCATCTCTGGGCCTAGTTAAAAACACGAGGCTTCCTGCTAGAAAAGTGCCCTGTCTCTAAAACAGTGCAAAAGGTGCCCCAAAAACTGGTACTGACCTGAGTGTACTGTTCTGTTGGCCAAATGGGCAAATAGAGACACTATCACAATAGCAGATGTAGATGTAATTCTAAAAATAAATGTTTGATACATTCATGTATATATTTTACATTTTGTAAATTTGATGGATATGTTTTGTGTGCATTACCGTAAATATTGTAACTATCGTAAATACTGTAACTATTTAACTTGGGAGGATTGCTTTACTCGAAAGTGCTGTCCATCATATGTAGTATCCAAATGATCATGAACTTCTGCTCTAAGAAAGGCAGAGCCTTCAGTTTACCAGCATAGGACCCTGCAGGTGCACTGTCAGAAGGTATAAATAGTGTCAGGGCAGAAATGGAAGGCCTTTGTTCCACTGCTCTTGAGCTGGTGTACAGAAGCCATGTGCTGTGGCTGACTGTCTACAGGAAAAGGCAACTCTAAAATAATAATAGTTAACCTCCAGGTTCTTATTCATATATTTATACAACTCCATGTCTGAATGTCTGTTAGGCCTACTTCGATTGAATTCCTGTGTTTGAGAAATAAGCAGAACTTTGTCAACCTCAGAGTTGTTTGAGGTCATTTATGTAATCAGTCACATTATTGGATGTTTTGTTTTTCATATAAAAAAATATAAAAAATGTATTGAATGTATTTTTTGTGAATCGACCTTGGGCAGTAGCATCAAGCAAACTGATGGCCGACAAACAATTTTTCCATTAGCAAGCTCCAGTGGGTTGAGTTGTACTACAGTTACAGCTATCTTTTTCCGATGCTATTGTCATCTAAGACTTTCCCACGGTGGGGGGGGGGAAACTGTCTAGTTCAGATATTAATGGATGTAAATAGCTGCAGTAGAAGTGTAGTGAGAATTACTGAAACTGATGAGGCTGGTTCTCTTCCAGATTTCACAAGCATATGTGACAAATAAAAGTAGGCCTATTTGAAC
Source organism: Merluccius polli (assembly GCA_030340625.1). NCBI lineage: Eukaryota > Metazoa > Chordata > Actinopteri > Gadiformes > Merlucciidae > Merluccius > Merluccius polli. The sequence continues at coordinate 167,814 of JAOPHQ010005981.1, forward strand.
ACCATAAAGGCAAATATTTTCGTAATATTTGTTACAGCAGCATACACAAATCAAAATAATATCTAAAATATGTTATGGCTGCCAAGGGCCAACCAAAATATTAGAACACAATCTCAACCAATCAATCCAACAGCTAGCTAGATTGCCATGTCAGGCAAATATCTAAAAAGTGTGTCAAGTTATTATTGGTCTTTCAATGCAACACATTACCCCTACATTTACTTTACAATTGGTGTGGCACGAAACATAACATTTTGGCATTTAAGCTCCGGTTTATTAGGTCAATCATTTGCATACATCTCAGAAACACTGAAACATTAATAAAAATAATGCAACAACAATGTATGGGCTCAATATGAGACTGACAGTGGCATTTTCTTCAAGTAATGTACTCAGTACTGAGTTGTAGCTGAAAGCCTTCCAAATGTTCCTTTAATTTTTCCCTCACATCTTCTCTAACTACTGTACTAATAATGTTCCCATTAGATGGCTCTAAACCTTGGTTCTGTTCGTCTTCGGTTATTGGCCCCAAATCCGGGTGAAAAGTAATTTGTGGCTCCAGTATAGTTTGCACATTTTCAGCCCCATCATCTGTCCTGTCTACACCTTTCAATCTGTCCTGGGTAGTGGCAGGCACAAGTAACAGCTGTCCCTCTGTGCTTTCCTGCACAAAAAACACTTGTTGGCATGGCTCCTTATAAAATGGTGCGCCCTTGGTTTGACCCACTAGGGCACCAAAGTCTGATAGAGCCGGCTGCAGACTATGGACCTGAAAGTTATGCAGTGAGTCCCCATCCAAGATGACCTGTTGAAGGCCCACCTGAGCTTGGGTTTGCACTAGGCTCTGGGAGGTGGGCAGCTTTAAGGCACTTTGGAGATGAAGACTAGTTCTAAACCCATCTCCATGTGGACCTTCAAGAACCACTAACTGCACATCGTCAGTGTTTTCCACTAAATTTGGAAAACTGAATTGGTGGTGTTCATGACTTTCTCGTAGGACTTTCTCTTCACTATTTATAAACATGTTCTTGTGACTTTCAGGTGGTTTTAGAAGCGGCAGCCATTTGCCAACCTCCTCTTGAGACCTTAATATGCCATTGTGCACGACAGAGCGTACATTTTTGTTTACAGCCCTGGAAACTGGGCGTGTATCTCTGCCAAAGCGCCCTTCACCAGCTCTGTTACAGTTAAAACAGTATTCCCCCGATTCGTCTTCTGAAAATGTATTCGGACCAAAACACCTGGCCCAGTCAGTTGGGTCCCCACTGGCATTTTCACTCAGTCCGGCCTCCTCCGTTTCCATATCAAATTCACTCTCTCCCTTCTGAACCAAGAAGGACACCTCACCACCAGTCCTTACTGCAGCTACCCTCCTCCGTCTGCTTGCTAGCCAGCCTCTTTTGGTCTTCTGTCCATTGTCTTGCGGTGCGTGCCTCATGTGTTTCTCTCGGAGCCTGGACAGTGTGGTCCGCAGCCGGTTCTCCCGCCGCCGCGCTGCGCTCAGTTGCCGCAAGGCCTTTTCCAAGCAGTCCACAGCGCGCTCATAGCGTCTTCTCCACAGAAGAGGACACAGTTGGGCGTAACTGTGCTCTTTTGGCAAGTAGAACCCCGGGGGAGGGGGCAGGCGCCTCATGTAGCGTGACGGGGAGGTGGGGCGCTCCAGACGGGGTAGAGACTGCTGGGGAACTGGCGGAGACGGACACCTTTCATGCCGAGAGACGTTCTCAGGCTCGGAGGCGTCCTCATTTGAACAAGCCAACGTGTTGACATCAGCCTCCGCAGCCAGGCGGTGCTTTTCTTCCTTCACCGGTGTCAGGTTTTGGACTTCCTCACAGTTCGCCTTTTCAGCTTCCTTGACGTCCTCCTGAATAGTGTCTTGGACAGCTACCTGTGACTGTGGTTTCTGTCTAAAAGTGTCACAACAACAAATAATTCAGGGCACGTGGAATTATTTTGCATTAGTCACTTCTACAACCACATAACAGACAATAACAAAAAAAAGATACCTTTTTGTTAATAGTATCAACATTCAAAAGTAAATATCTGCATTTGACTATCTAGGCCTGACCACAATTCAACATTTACATACACGGTTACCTGTTTCATACACGGTTTTCACACCGGTAGTGGATGAGGTGTCATCACCCCCCCCCCCCCCCCCCCCCCCCCCCCCCCACACACACACACACACACACACACACACACACACACACACACACACACACACACACACACACACACACACACACACACACACACACACACACACTTTAACTTCTTTATTCATGTCCGCAATTCATAATAAATGTACATAAGGACATAAATGTTACAGATACAAAACATTGCTTAGGCATGATTCAGCAATGTGGGTCTGATGACAGTTCAAACAGCAGATTATGGATACACACAACACCTTCTCCTCCAAATGTGGCGACTTCCAATAATGGAGGATATTTAGCAGTATTTGGCGAGTTGTTTTGCCCTTGCTTTTGTAAAGCCAACTATCCTGAGACCCCTAATGACAAGCCTATGCACATGGCCCAGGCTGCCGAAGATTAGTATCAGATATTGACATTTGTAGCCAAGGCCAGATATTTGTTGTACAAGAGGGTGATATTTTACCAGCTTTGTTAAGTAAGCTTCCTCTAGACTTGAATCAAAACAGCATCCTACTTCCAGAATGAACACATTTCTACCTTTCTCATCAATGATCATAATATCAGGTCTGGTGGCATTTCAATTAGAGAACACAGACATTTCTGTAGAGCACCTAGAAAACATTTGTTGTTTAACAACACAATTGATATGCATTGACACTGTTGGAGAAAATAAGGATGGTATACTCTCTGATATAATCTCCACAATCCTATCATGCCTGGATACATAAAGACCTTTGTAAAAATGACAGCCGTTTAATATGTGCGACATGGATTCAATGATTTGCTCTTGTCCATGATGAATACATAATGGTGAGTGAGAACGAGGGTACCAGATTGACAGGTTTAACTTTGTTGGGTATACCTGAAGCCTTGCTTTAACTGTGAAAATGTGTATATCTTCATCGATAGATGAATTGTGAAAAATGGTATGTGATGATCTGCAAAAAGGATACAAGCCAACTTTCCTTGGAGTTTGAGTCCCCTCCAATGTCGCTGACGCTGCTGGTGTTTGATTGGCAGCAGAGACGCGCGGCTGTTTCCAGGAGGAACTGAGTAGCGCAGACCGTCTTCCAGTACTGTTGCGGTCACAGTGATGTTTTTGTCCTTAATCATTATGTCCGCAACATGTGTGGTATCTCCAGACCACTGCAAGTCTACACCAGTCCAGTTGCAGAGGTCGTTGAGATCAGGCCAGTCAGATCTAACCCCAAAGCCGGCGGCATGCGTGTCCAGTTTGCCGTTCGCTTTCTTATGGAAGCCTAGAAAGCTGGGTTGCGATTCTCGGGCGAGGGGGACTTTGCGCTTCCCAAGGTCAAGGAAAAGGGAAGCACGGGCCATTTCTCTTACAGTGCTATCATCATTGTTGACCATGTTTAATAAATGTGACAGCCTAGTGGCGATGTAAGTCCACTCGAAGTCTGGAACTCCTAAGCCCCCCTCACGTCTGCTGTGATGAATGACGTCGCGGCTTGTATGACTGTTCAGACCGAGCCATCCTCTCACTGTCTGAACAGTTTTGTTGTTTAAGTACTGCAATACCTTTCGTGATAAATGCACATTGGCGAAGAAGTGTTGCACTCTTGATAGAGCCATCTGTCTGATGGCATCTATTTTCATGAACAGCGGCAAGGGAGACGCGTCGATTTTTTGCAACCTTGTGGTGTATTCAGTAATTATGTATTGTATTTGATGGTCCCAGTCACCAGCAACATTAAATCTGTGTCCAAGATAAGTGTATGTTTCGTGTCGGGAATATAACCAAATTATTTTTCCATTGATTTTGAATTGTGGGTCACGGTCGAATTTTGACCGGTACCACCCGTTTCCTCCGCTCCTCCTTTCGTAAAACACTGCGCATTTTGACTCCTTTACTTCGAGACCCGACCACTCGAGGAAGGCGTCAGTCTTGCATAGCATATTATGTATGATCTTCTCCTGACGTGACAACATTTGCACATCATCAGCGAATGCTTGCACAGGGTTTGGGGAGATGCTTTCAGATGGGGCGCACTGACGCATCCAAACCAGCCACTGATTAATGGCTAAAATCAAATTCACTGCGCTCCACGGACAACCGGTTTTAATGCCAAGGCACAAGGGTATTTGTTCTGTGAGCTGGACTCCGCAAATGACCTGGATAAAGGAGCTTTTGTACACGTCTTTAATTATGTCGGTGTACACTTGGGGCAGGTGTATTTCCTCCAGGGCCTTTATCATGTTGTGTGGGAGCGTTCCAAACGCATCGCGGAAGTCCAAAAAAACTGAATAAAATTTGGCACTCATGTTTGAAATCATCTATGGCCGTTTTTAAACAAAACACATGTTCATTCATCCCTTGCCTCTCTATATAGGCCTTTTGTTTAGTGGACAAGATGTTTGCGTCCACCAGCCAGGGAAGGATACGATTAAGAATGCATTTCATAAACACTTTGTAAATTGTTGGTAGCAGGGAAATATCCCTCCAAGTGCTGGGGTCATTCGGCACATTATCTTTCTTGGGTATTCTATGAATTAATGTTCCTTTCCATGATTCGGGAACACGTCTATTAATGAGACAAGAGTTGAAGATCGGCAATAGTGTTTCTTTCAAGTGTGTGGATTTCAATGTCTCATACATGACCCCATCACTACCAGTGGACTTATTGTGAGGCAGACTGTCCAGGACGTTTCTCAACTCATCCTCTGTAAATGGGGAGGACACCGGTAGAAACTCCGGCTCTGGGGCCTCATTTATAAACCTCTGCGTGAAACCCTCCCGTAGAACATTGCGTACGCCCAAACCTCAGAATGTGCGTACGCACAAAAACATTCCGATTTATAAAACCTTGCTGCGCACACCTGTACGCACTCTTCTCGTTATAAATACCAACGTGCGTCTAATTTGGCGTGCGTGCACGAGCGCTCTGCTCCTCCCAAGTCCATCCCTTAATAGTCCTTAAAAGGTCAATGCTAATTAATCACTTAATATTTATAAGTAGGAAGGAGCCTTTTCTGACCAATCATTAGACGGAAAAATGGATGCACCTTTTAAAAAGAAAGCGCGTTTTTCGGATTCGGAGATCGAAGTGCTTCTAAATGAAGTAGACCAACGCAAGTCTATTTTGTGGCTTATTTATCAAGCTCATTATTTAAATGTTTAAGTGACACAGTTGGTCTGCCGAGGATTGTGATTTGAAAGGGCTGTAGTGTGTTGAACATAATTTTGCTTTAATTCATATTTCATAATGGGTGCTTTTCATAAAATATATAAATGAATAAATAACTCATATGTGGTCCGCAATGAGCTCCGGGGGTTACAGCATCTTCTTCTTCTTTTGGCGTTATTGGCGGTTTGCAAACACATATAGTGCATTACCGCCACCTTCTTCCTGTGGTCCTCTCCGGAGTTCACTGTTTGAAAAACTTTGTGGGAGCTTTACTCCAGGGTGAAAGGATGCGTAGAACTGCGCACTCTTTTCCGTAAGGTTTTTTTCTATAAATCACGACGTTGTCGGTGAAAGATGCGTACGCACATTTCATCCCTGTTTCCGCAACATTTTCGTGCGCAGAGACCTTTATAAATGAGGCCCCTGGTGACTGTAGTAAAGCATCCCATGGTGGAGGTAAGGGAGCGTCGTCAATTAAGGTGCTGCCTTGGCATTTATCAAAGTAATATGACTGAACTTCACGGACGTTGTTGGGGCATGGGAGTGTTTCGGGAAACTGCTGTTATTCAGAATGATTTCTATAGCTTTCTTTCTGCGATGTTGCCATAGATAAGCCAAATTATCGCGGCCCACCTTTTTTGTATGGGAGGTCCAAGGTCTTAGCTGAGGTTGTATTACGTCTCTAATAAAGCGCAATTGCGCCTCAATCCATGGAGTTAAGGCCGCGGCGGTAGTATCAGAAGGGTAGGATTTAACCCGCGGAAGCTTTTTTAAAACTCTGCACGTGTATTTTAGAAGTGGAAGTCCGAGAGGTCTCCTGCCGTGAATTTCAACGGTGAAAATCCCATTCTTGAAGTATACACCATTCAGAAGTGAAATGAGTTTAAACCACTTAGCTGGATCCGATGAACAGGTGAACTGATTTTTCTCATGCAGTCTCTTTGTGTCCAGCGTTTCTCTGAAGGCCCTTTCTTTCGCTTGGAAAGTAATCCACTGTTGATCTGTAAGTTGATTGTTGTAGGCAGTAAAATCCACAGACTTGAGATCTTCTCCCCGTCAGGTGTTGCGCAGGTGTCGGGTCATAGCCACGCCACTTTTGTTTGTAGATCCTACCGCTTGATAAGGCTTGTTTGTGCGCTCTTTTGATTGTCGACAGTAAACACATTATCAAGATCGTTTTCTAAAGCAATATGCATCTGTTTGCATTAACGCCGGCAATTACGACGGGTGTGTGGGCTGAGCATGTACGCCATGATGGATGCGCACACACACACACACACACACACACACACACACACACACACACACACACACACACACACACACACACACACACACACACACACACACACACACACACACACACACACTATATAAAGAGCTTTGGCTGTGTTTGAAAGCGGTATAAAATATGCAATGAATTATTAGGCTTAATATTTATATGTTCTACATTTTAATTAAAGAAATTAGAACTTGACATCACTTTCTATGAAAAAAATATATTAACCTGAGGTGAATGGCATCCCGCTTTCGAGGTCGGCCAGGTCCTTTGCGTTTGGGCTCCAGTGACGCATCAAATATGGTTGGAAATGCATCTTCTCTTAATCTGCGTATTCCACTGTGAAAGATAATCATAGAAGATACATTTTACACTGTAGCCTCGTGAAACCATCCTGATATTCATGTTTTGCAATATCAGCCTTGGCTGGGCAGAAATTGATTGAATTCCAAATATGGCCGTGGCCTTGCAGTGTTAAAAAAAACTCCAGCAAATCAGACTGGTGCTCGTGAATGTGGAAGTAAAGCTATGACATATTGTAATCTGAGAAAATCTGTCCGTGCAGATTTCTGTTAATCTTTGAACATTGTTGTTCAGTCCGTTTCGGATAAAAAACGTTTTGATTGCTACACTTTCCTTGGGCGCTGCCATTGTTTTTTAATTTGGCAGACTGCGGCGCCCCTTGTTCGTTGTGAATGCACTGACATTCCCTCCCCTGAGCGCTGATTGGTCCTCACGTTTTGCAAATTTTGGAAAAGGCTTTCAACAGGATCGAGGCCAGACCGATCTCCAGAGAGAAACAGAATGTGAACTCTGATTGGGATGGTTTCACGAGGCTATCGCAATGAATGTGAGACACTTCTCACAATTAAAACTTCACATGCAATTCAAAAGTAAAAATGTATTGATTTGGGGACAACGATATACAAATTTGAAAATCACAGACCTGTAACCAGTGAGCTCGAAACTTTCTGGAGTAAAGTGTTTTGAGCAAAAATAAACAAAGTCTGTTTGAGGATCCCAAAGACCCTTGCGATGTGAATTTGTAATCCATAAATTCCTTCGGCTGGCTCCTTTGGGTAATCTGGACAAAACAAAAAAACATTGAAAAATGCTCATTCCTAACTGTGGAGATCAACCCTATAGCACATTAAATAGCACTGCTCTAAATGATGGCTCTATACATGATAATAGATGTAACTCAAGAGTCGAGGGCTTACATTACATCGTAGACAATATTTCTTACTTGTGAAAAGTAATGCCAGCCTTGCGAGTTTCACGGTTGTCGCGAGATTTACAGCCTCCAGCTGAGCAATGTCTAGGCATCTGAAATAAAATGTATAATCCAATGTGTTTTTACCCAATAGAATTATCTATTAGGTTTGTGATTTGCAAAAAAAAGGGACATTAAACAGAAAACATCTTAACCAGAAGATATTTTGATTGCAGTGTCTCCTTTAAGGAGATGACCCTTCTTTGAATGACTTGGAATAAGGACACACTGATGTTGGTAGTACTAGCCGTTTCAACTGCAGTGAAGCCAGCCTCCACCTCTCCGGCTTTCAATTTTTATATTACACATAAGAATGCCCTGATACTGTCTAAGTGACACACTGAGGTGGTCTGCTATCATTAAGTGAAATTGGTCTGTGGAAACAGGAAGTTTCTCAATGACTGATGGTGAATGGTCATTTTGAAATCAGATTGGTCTTTAAAAATGTATTCTTTTGTATTTAGCTTGACTAATTATTCACACTATTTAAATGACAAAGCCTCGATTTTCAAAGCATCCATTTTTCTTTGAAACTGGTTGCAAGTGGTAGTTATTATTTAGTATTATTATTCATTGCATCCAATACTTAATATTATTCATTTTGTTTCATGTATTTATTTGTGCATTATTGACAGACTGAGTTCTTACCGTAATGCCTAGTATATACACGTACCGCAAAACGTGGGGTTAGTTTGACCGACTTGGCTGCAGTACGTCTCCCTGTGCTCATTTGCAGTGAAATAACCTGCATTTGAGAAAGTAATAACTATTGAGGATATTTTGTCTTTGAAGAAATATCTAACAGTTCGACAAAAACTTGTAATGACAAACATGTCACGTCGTGGTTTCCATCTTAGTTTTTTACGGTTGTTAGCTAATGACAAATAACATCGCTCACACAGGCTTTTCGTGGTACGTGATATATAGCTTTTGGACGCTACGCTTACTGAAATACACCCAAACATTAACGGAATACTACTGAAACCAGTCAAACCAATATGCTAATGATAATATTGCAATAAAGACCTTTGCGCTTAAGCTCTGGACCTCACGAAGATGGCTGCTCTTCCCTTCCTCTCCCTGGGCTTCTTACTCTATGGCATAGATAGCTGGCCGTAATGCAATGACCGCCATCTACTGGCGAAATGTAAATGTGCATTCGCTTCCAGTATTATCAAGTAGCAATACTCGTGAAATAAGAACAAAATACTAACCCCATGCCTAATATGATGTAGGCCTATTATCCCTTGTATTGTTGTTTCCGAAATCAATTAAAATATTGTTCGAACAAAGTGTGATTGTTGATGATTTTACCTGAGGTCCTGCCCTTCTTATCATGCCATCCAATGTGTTTTAACTCCCTGAATTGAGACATTGGCACAATATATTGCCATGAATACTGGCTTCAGATTCATCGTGGTAGGATATTGAGTAGGCCTATGTGGCATTTGCAATTTCAGTTATTGAATCATCCATTGGAATAAATCCCAATTTCACCACATTAGTTGGACATGGTAGGACAGTAAGAGTATAGGGCAAAAGGGGGTATGGGCAGCAGGAGGTGGCAAGGGTTGTGTTGACCCTACAGAAGAAAGACGACGCGGTAAAGTTCAAAACGTTAACCTTACTATGTTTTACATGTCGCTCCTACAAGCACCTATTTCATAGAGACTAAGCGTTCATGGAGACACACACGTCTCAGCCCTATTTGGGGGAATAGTGTCTAAAGACAAAGACAATCTGGAAGTATTGTGACAGCAGACATACAATGTTGCTAAGCTGGATGGAGTCATCTGTGGACTGCTCTTAGTTTCAGACACAGAGGACGAGTGGCCAAGACACCCACAAATGTTTGTCCCTCAAGAATCACGGAAACAATGAGATGAAAGGAGATCACTTGGCGCTTGTTCTTCAAGGAGGAGAGTGAAAGAAGGCGTAGGCCTACTCCTGATTTTATCCCAGAGGGCTATGAGACACATGAAAACAATTTGGCTCACATAAGAACCTGACACCAAAGACATAGCATTCAAACACATAAGCCTTCTGGTTGATGTGCTCATAGAGATCGGATACACTGCCAGGGAAGAAGCTGAGTCAGACCTTCGCTATGTTCAAAATGACTGCTTTCCGTGAGTGTCACATGAAATGCTCTCTCCTCTCCATTCACAAATTCTAAAAAACAGCGTAGATCATAAATATTCTCGACAGCATCGCTGACCAGATCGGATAGGATATGTCCTCCCTCGAGAGCTATATGGCAGGATCTGATGTGAATCAAGTTCAAGGACTCTTGAGCAGCAGTGTCACTGCAATCACAGGGTGGTCATTGCTTTGTGGTGGCGGTGGTCTCGGTGTCTGTGCACAACATAAGCAGCCTCTCTCACCACTTTTCGAGGTGGGTGCAACACATGGGGCAGCCATCACTCCTGCCAGTGATGACCACCTCACCATGGAAACAGACAAGCCCTGGCCATTAAATCCCAGATGAGGGTTTTGTGGTTGTGTAATTGACAGTTTTGATGATGCCAGATTGGATAAAGTGATTGATTAACTCTATACATACTTAAGGGTACTGTAATATTTAAGAGCTACTGCTGTAACAAATTACGCTCAAATAACGAGTGTAATTGGTTAGAAATGGTCTAGCCATCCATCGGCTAGTGAGTGAAATGCTCTGTGAGGGTATTAGTTGACTGTGCCAGCCTGCCTCTGTATGAGACCATTTAGACTTTAGACTGCTGCTCCACCGACTAATTTCATCTCTTCCCTGATTGGTTTGAGGAATCCATCTTGCATGTCAAACACAGGTGTGAATACAACACTTTTCAATGGCATAGGGAGCAGAGGGAGGGGACATTTTTGTTGTTGTTTAGTTTAAAAATTGTGCTCTTCTCTTCTTCTTCTCTCCCTCTTTACAACTCAAATCTTACCCACAGCACCTTTAAATAAGTGAAATAATTACTTTTATGATGAGGCTGGGGCATTTGTAAAAAAAAAAATTAAAAAAAGTGACGATAATATGATAATACATTCCGTGTGTGTGTGTGTGTGTGTGTGTGTGTGTTTGTGAGAGAGAATGTTTCTTTAATGAAATATAGATGCAGGATATAATCACTGACACATCTACTATTGATTGAAACTTCAAAGGTTGCAAATCAGGAAACTACACACTATACAAGAATGCAAATGTGCACAAACTGTAAAATTCATGCCAATCTACTTTGTGATTGCTACTTTGTGTTGCAATAGGCATGAGTGGTGAATAAAACATTTGCACTAGTATCTGCATATTAGCACACTTGATTAAATGATAAAGCTTAAAGACATCAGTATCATTTAAACCAAAAATAAATTCTTTAGGCTACTTTACTTTCTTCAAATGTTTATTTAATACATGGAGTAAATTATCCTATGGTGTCACATTGGCCAGAACACAGAGATAACATAGTTGTATAAATACAGATTAAGTCCTACTGAAGGAGCAAAAGAAAGTACACAATGCGAATCAAAACTTTCTATTAGGACACCAAAGCAACATTGTACACAGATTTTAGGAAGGATTTAGATGTACCTCTATCTTAAAGCTTTACTGCTCAAGTAACGAAAATAATAAACTTGATTATTGCTGGATGTCATTTGATGAACATGTAATGAAAAGGTTTGCTTCAAATTAACCAAAATGAATATTACAGATATGTTAAAACACATTGTAGTCACTATTTTTCACATAAGGAATAAGGGTGTAGTTCATGAAGCAGAAAGTCAACTAGAGAAACCAAACACAATTATAACACAGTAATGGCACTATCTCTGGTCATATACAGGTTATTGCAATTGCTGTTATTTCTTTGTAAGGTTTTTTGTTTGTTTTTTGAAAAGGCAGATTTTAAACATCTGAAATTAGTGCCACTTACTATTGCAAATCAGAAAGGGCAAATTGTACATGCTCTTACAGGGAGCTTCTCCTGTCCTGTAAATATTGTGTTTGCTAACTCCTGTCCTGCTGGCGGTTTGATGGTTACAAAGCTGAGATGTTTGAGCCAAGATGACAAGATGATAAGCGTGCCGGATCCCCGGGACTCTCACAGCACAATGCAGCTGCATTTGGACACCTTGTCCAGGCTGAGCAGGCCGTGCTGCGTGGTGGCTAGTGACTGGACCAGACCCCAGAAGCGCTCAAAGGAGATGCCTTCCCCTTCGCCGGACACGCCCATCTTCTGAAGGATGTCGCTCCATCCCTGGTCTGAGCCAGTGGTCTGTTGGAAACAGGATGGGGAGGGGGTGTTCATTTAAATAAAGGCTGACACCCTAAATTCACTAACTGACCAATTAAACTTGTTTGTGTGTCAACTAATAAACGAGATCCAACAATAATAACCTTAAAAGTGCTGATTTAAATTAAATTTGGGTGTAATTTGTTTGTAGAACGGTTAGCTATTAGTGAGTGAAATGTGCTGTGAGAATATCTGTTTTCTATTTGACTGCTCCTGCCTCTGTATTTTAGACTGCTTCCGGTTCATTTCTAAACAATCAGGACATCTCTTCCCTGATTGGTTTGGGGAATCCATCTTGCTGTCAATCACAGGTGAGTGAAATGCAACACTTTTCAATGGGGGAGAGACGTAAGGCAGGGAGCAGAGAGGGACGTTTTTTGGTTGTTTAGTTTTGCTCTCTTCTGCTCTCTCTTTCAGACTCTTGAATCATGCCTACAGCAGTATTAAGGGCCACCAAAACAAAGCCTGTTTCAAATTAACCAAAAGAGGTGGGTTTATATTGAAAATGTACCAGCAGTGTTGACACTTGAGGGTATTCAAAAGTCTTCAAAATGTCCCTCTAAATCTCCATTCTCTGTTTGAATGTAGTCATACTGCTCCTTAAATATATAGTACCTTTTCAAACATTAGTGTTAGTCTGTGAGTGCAGCACCCATAAGCTGGGTGTCTGTAGTGCAGAAGAGGTCTGACCACACCCTACAGCTAGGATCAATGGTAGGCGGGGCTAGACCAAAGCACATGGTTGAAGGAGGTGGGAATATAGGGTGTTGCGCAATTGACAACCACACCTTGGTGCCCTCAAGGTGTCGCGCACACGCACACACGCACACACACACCCACACACCCACGAGTTGTGATCATTATTTACTCTGATCTGCTTATTTTGCCATTCGTCTGTCAGTTTTCTATATTCTATTATGATGATGTGCTGCTGCTGTATTCACCAGATCTATCTTGTGATAGAGGTGACTAAGGTAAAATTTAAAAAAAATACAAATAAAGATCCACATCATTTAAAGGGGAACTTCCCATTTGGAACGTCCATTTTCAATCGGCTTTGTATCATTACAATGTGGGTAGTATATGCAAATTAACAATGTTTAGGGGAGCAAAGTAACAAAGCGGGGAGATCTGGGTGCAGGCAACATGGAGGAAAGGTAAACATTGTTCATTTGTATATACTACCCACATTGTAATGACACAAAGCCAGTTGAAAATTGGCGAAGTTCCGCTTTAAATACAGCTATGACAGGCATGCTGGTACGTCAGTCCTAGATTGAAATGCTGTGCATGCACCAGTGGCAGGTAAGGAGAGGTGTACCCGGGCCAGAGTAGGCAGCTGGGAGGAGACCAGTCCTTTAAACTCTTCGGTCTTCAGAGTGGCTCCACTGCCGGCATTGTGAAACTCGTTGACCAGAGTAGTGATGGCCTTCTCAAGATCTGTGGGCTACGGAGAGGTACAGCAGCGGAAGATGAGCGGTTATAAGAAATGATTCAAGAAGAAAAGGATACAGTGTGGGATATAGCATGTGGTGAGTGACTATAGAGTATGAAATCATATTGCACACAGCCATACCGGCGGCAACATTCCATTCCTACATTGCAACGTTTAAACAAGCATTCACACAAGCTTACACAAACAAACAGATCTGAATGCATGGTAGAGTGAGCCCAGGTGGTTTTTACTAACATTAATGTGTACTAAATCCCATTCAAGAACATCATTGGCTTTAATTAGTTTTATATAATCTTTTTTATATGTCAGATTATACATTTTACAGATATGTTTGATGCACAAGCAACAGGGGTGGTCTGTCTCTGTGTCTGGTAAGATTTGTACAATGGACAATGGAATGTGAATAAAAGTCCAAAGCATCTACACACACACACACACGCACACACACACACACACACACACAAAAAGTTAAAACCAGTATTACTAGACAACTGTGTCAACTGTGTAATAAATGTTGTATTTTATTGTATATTGTTTCTGTTGTCAACACCTTTTTTTAACTTAAATATATCTGCATCTTATCAGAGCCCTAGAGGTGGATGAGCATCTTCACTAAACTAAACACATAGAATTATGTTCAGTTCAGCAACTTTTTTCACTTAAAGTGAAGATGGCCTACTTGTATTACAGGTGAAAAGATGTTTTTATGTAGGGTCAATGACGGCAAACATCGCCTTTAACGTACTTGAACAGACCCATAATCCATGTGAAAATCTTTACGAGGATATTCCCAAGGTATCAAAAAACTGCCCCGCCCTCCTTATATCGCATCAATCAAGTAATACAGGTTAAAAAGTAAACTGCTGTGGAGTGACAAGCCAGTGAGGCAATTCCACTTTAAATATGCCTATAATGTGGCACTTTATTAGAACTATGAAATACGATTGTGCATAACTAACATTTTGTTTTGTACAGAACTAGGCCTTTCGTGACATATAGTTTTCTGAAGATGGCTCAAATCCAATGACATTGAACAATATTGTCATGTCATTATCACAAGCACAACGCTGGGATATCCTACTAGTGTAATAGTACAATACTCATGATGAGGATCTCCATCCTCTCTTCGTATCGGCGAACTCCTGCGTGCGTTCTGTAATGTGAGCTCAGTTATAAGAGAGTCCGTCCGCCCAACCAATAGTCAGGCAACATACAATAAGGCCTTCTGGGGTTTTCACTGGGCGACATGGACGAGATAAAGCTGTATAGGGTTGAAAGAAGAGCAGCCTACGCTAAATGCTTTACAACTATACAATTGAAAACAATAATCGTCAACAATTCGTCCGTTCTCTGAATAAACGACTATTTCTGACAGCAATGTTGTGATTATGGGTCCGTCACATTTTCTGACCATATAGCTCTCTAACGTCGTCGTGGAGTAAAAACTCCCGCAAACTGTCAACCCGCGGGTCCCTTTATTATCTACGCACGTTTTTGTCGTGAAGAAAGACAGAGTGATTCATAACACGAATAAAGCTATTGTCCCCTGGCCTCGCAAACACGCTGGCGCATATTCAGTTGTCTTGGTTCACTGGGATTATTGAGACTATATATTAATGATCCAAAAAAAAGACGATCTACTTCGACGCTTATTCGTAGGAATAGGTCAAGAGTTTTGCATCCAAAAAAAATCATGTTGCGTTGATGAAATTTCCCTCGAAACAAAACTTGGGTGGAGTATAAAGTATTACAACTTAGGCTTCGTCAGGAGATAAAGTTGTGAAGTAGCAGCAAAAGTTAAAAACGAAAGTGTAAACTATTATTAGCACTACAACTACTACTACTAATAATAAATGCCTACCTGGACCATTTTTGATGCTTCGGTTGTTTTAAACTTGTAGCCTAAATAGTCCTTCTTTCTCCACGACCGAAATGTTACTTTTCTCCTTCAGTATACCATTGCTTGTGACTGGCTGGCTGCGTTCCTAAATACTCCCTCCAAGAAAAAAAAAAACTGGATTCCATCTTCCGTGTCAGTCAGGAGGAACTCTGGGACAGAACACGGAACGCCGCCTGGAACATAGAACCACGACGCTTAGAAACGCGCTCGACCTGCACAACATTTTGCACAGTATATCCTGACCGGCACATGTGTTTTTGTTTTATATATATAAAACATATTTATATATATATATATGTGTGTGTGTGTGTGTGTGTGTGTATGTATTTACCGAGGGCGAGCAACACTTTCCACATCTGGAAATAATTATGAGCCCAAAAGTGGACACGTGTTTTGCACTCAAACCCTAGATTCATGACAGGCGCGACTCTTCTATCGCCTGTTATGTTTGCTACGTGGGCTCTGTGTGTTTAATGCTTTTTATTGTATGGTTTCGTGCGTATATGCACATCTTACCAGCAACTGAATCGCCCCAGAATCCTATATGATACGGGTTTCATGACGCAACCAAGAGTTGTGTGTGTGCATGCCCGCCGCTCAGGACGCCCACGGGGACGGGGTTGGGTCGGTGAGTAAACAGGTTCTCGCAATCCGGTTTTCTGAGTTTGACTCAGTCTACGATCGCGTAGACGAGACGGATGAGCTCAGCGCCAGAGAGGGGGGGGTTCAATAGGCAAAGCTAGCCTAAACTAATACGCTACTACATCACACATGCCAATCATCTCCTTACACAAAAGCACATCATTACACAATGTATCCAATGAAATGGGGGGGGGGGGGCGTTGCTATAAATCGTTCGTAGCGAGAAAAGCAAATATGAATCATAACGGCAGAAACGGCGACGGTATCCTCTGGGAGAAGGTGTGTCTGAAGGCTGGGTCATATAATCCATGGCTGCCAGGTCAACGGGACGATTTATGGAGCGCGCGGATCCCTGAAAAGCGACACGTATGCGACCACACCCCGTCTGAGCGAACCCAGCACCAGAGGATGCCATTAATTGGTTTATGTTGTTTTGTTTCACTGGGTCCAATAGTAAAATTATTTTCAGATGCTTTATATCGACATGTACAGCGCTATATGTAGAAAGAAAAAACGCGTGCCACACACATACTGTAGGCCTATGACACCATTCTAAGCATCTTCGGTAACTTGATTGTATACTTGTGTAAATTGTTCCTGAAAATACCAGAACTTGTTTTTAAAAACGTGTCACCAACGGATATAAAGCCCACCGGTTTCCATTGTTGGGGCAACCGAGTTTCCTTAGTATTGCATTTTAAAAGCCTATGTTTCATAGGCAATAGTATTTAATACAAATGAAAGCTCAATGTATATCAAGGTTAACAGAAATGGAATCTGCATACAAACTACCCTGTTGTTGCAACTGTTGTAGTCCGTACAAATAATTTTAGAAGGATGAACAAATTAAGCACGTTGAGGTTGATGCCATTTATGAGTGAACTTTTCAGGGCAACCAATATGAAAGCATGTTTATCAGATAAACGATTGCAAACCATGGAACTAGGGAAGTACTACACATGATATTTATTCTCCAAGCATGGCTAGGCCAATGCTGTGCACCATGTTCACAACTCACCAAATGCCATACGTGAAACTATTCTCAAAAAATCATGGCCATGCAGCACATTTAGCAGTGTGCATGTTTCAGTAAAACATCTGACCAGCACTATAACAAACAAGTTCAGAAACTGCATTATACACCAACAGGTTTTATTAGAAAATTGGAAGGTACACACTGAAGACATGTTTACACATTACAGAAACTTTTGTAGTTTTCAGAAGTCCAACAGTTATGCATTTCTTGGTCCAACCTTCTTCAAGTATTAATGAGGGCTGATGATCGCTGCAACATGTAAATATGTACAATCATTAGCAATAATGTACAAAGCCAAAAAGGGTATACATTTGTGTCACTTCTAGGTAAAATATTGTTGCTCCTGGAGAAGAGAAACAAACTATATAAAGCCAATGCTAGAAGTCTCCAGAAAGCCATTGCTTTGGGATCATTGCGTTAAGGACCAGAACTTGGATAGTCACTGGCCCTCTTTGAAAATGATCCCGTGGTTGTCAGATCAGAAGCCATTTCATACCTACAACTACCCCAAAACCAGTGCCGTCCACGAGACCATCCTATTGAGCGACCACTCTGGCCATCACCACCTGAAATACATTTTATATTCAATAATTTGGAATCTCAATATGCTCAACAGTAGAGCACAATTAACAGACAAGCAAAGCAATGCCATTTGGCTAAAATTAACAAATAAAAGTGTCAATTTAGCGTAGTCATACTGATCGGACTAATACGAGTCACATTGCAATTTGATGTTCCCAGTAGGTGTCCACAGCAGGGTTGCTAGCGGAACCCACTGGAATAGGTTTGCTTTATGGTCATATCCACAGCAAGATGGGAACAGAAGATCCTAAATGCCTTGGTAAATGACCAATACAAAGTAGAGCTACACAGCCGCTAAATTAGTCTTAATGCAGCTTAAACTATAGCGAGCATAATTTAAGTGTGCAGTTTGACTCCACATTTAAAATTTGATGAATACCTTAATGACAGATGTCAGTTGCATCTGTCCCTTTCCACAAATTAAATCCATATAAACACCTGTTGATGAAGCAGAATTGTCACTATGCACATCCAAAAGCAACATTTATACATTTCAATCTGCATTTCTAGTTTGTATCAAAACATAAACCAGGACTCCAAACACAAATCAGCAAGGAGACCAACGATGCCAACGGTTGAGTTTCTCTCGCACTGACTTATGAACATACCAATCCAAGACACAACTGGCTGCAGATACCATGCAGTGCTTTATTACAATTAAGTACAGGTCCAGAAAATCATGTAAACTAAGCAACTCACCTGTGCCATCTGAACTTTTCTCCACGTGCCTGCACACCTATATAGAAGTGACATTTCTGCCATAATTTTCAAATTACATCAATTACACATTAAAACAATTCGCAGGACATTCAAAGTTTGAAAGAAGAGTCAGATACACTCAACATTCGGCAAATCATTCATCCACTAAATTATTTGCAATAAACAGATTTTCCCAAAGCTCCCAAATGTTCTCACTGGCCAGGCAACCACCATGTAGGGCAACATATCAGATTTGATATCTTTCCATGTCATTTCAAAGTTGCAAAATGGTTTTGTTAGATGCATAGATTCAGTGTCACAGCAAGTTTACCAGGACTCCAAGCACAGGCAGCAAGGAGACCAACGATGCCAATACTGCATTTCTCTCGCACCGACTTATGAACATACCAGTTACAGAAACTGGCTGCAGATACTGCAGTGCTTTTCTCATTGACAGCGAGCAAGAATTAGTGTTTTGCTCACCTGTATGATTTGTGGACTTTCACTTTGGCTCCATGTGCCAGGAGCCCTAAGGCAAATGAAAGCATTAATATACCAGCACCCCAAGGTACAATTCAAAGGCAACATGAAGGAGCTCAAGATGGACGAAAAACTAAGGAAATCAAAATTCACCATCTGTCATTACCGTCAGCCCACATGGTAAATTATAGTTACTGTTCTGTAGTTTTATCCCACTTGGTAAACTAGAGTCACCACATGGGTAAAGCAAACCACAGCTTTACTCTTTGAGGCATTTCCAACGACACGTCTCCATTGTTAAGAGTCCATCGGGATAGGCCTCAGTACAGAGGTGTTGAGTTGACAACACAAAGTAGACTGATAAATGCAACATCACTATATCCTGACTTAATCTAGGTATACAACCATTTCGTTGATTAAATATTAGGCATGCATTACCATGAAACTCTTCCTGGACATTAAGGGCACGAACGCTCATGCTTCAAAGAGATGCTTCCTCCACATTTCATGAAACAAACAGGTCACCTAAGGGGCCTGCAGAAAAAACAAACCGAATTAGACATAGTTCAAGTATATGAAAAGCAAGCAGCATTTTATCCATGCCGTTCAGAGAAATAAGCATCAGTCACGAGTTCAGAGCAGTTGAACTATTTCAGCTAATCATTACGACACAACATTCCTTTAACATACTTGATGCAACTTACCAACATATTTGGTGGCTTCCAGGGGACACAGAGCATGTGGATCTTAATACAGCAAAAGAAGGGCACACATTTTTAAAATGCATTCGTGGAATTGAATGATTCACGAGCCAAGCTTATCATTGTCAAATCTTCTTAGTAACACTGCTGTTGCTTGACACAGCAGTGGGTTGCAGGAGATTGCATTAGTCTATGCACAGCAGCGTCAGATAAGCCCACTGAGTCAAGGCCCAACTTGAGCTCGGCACGTAGAGAGCTACAAAGTACAACCAACAAAAGGTGTCAATACTTACTTTCCATTTTCTCAGACTTCTGGGAATCATCATTGACATTGCATGTGCCACAATATTCTGAAAACATACAAAGGCCAATCGTTTAACGTAATGCAAGGTATAACGTAATGCAAGTCATAAAACGCGCCAAGCGTCGCACGCACCACTTCACGTCATGTGTCAGGCCTCATTGTCACGTCACCGCAATTTAAGTGCCGTAGTGAAAGCTAAACCTGAAGTCATTCTGGCCACGGTAGTTGTGGACTTGACCCATGGGCATGGCCGGTCCAAACTGAATGGCACTCCAGTACAATGCAAGCCACTCAACTGCAGAGGTGTACAGGGGCACACTTGTGTAACAGTGAAAAAGATGACTAAAAACCTTACACCCACGTTGAATATCAAAAAGGTACAGAGTATTACTTCAAATTAGCCATTTCATCATTTTATTTGCTTAACATCGATTTAAAATGTGAGCTAAAGTACATTTGCAAAAGCCATCCATGGAGGTATAAACGTGTTCATACAGTTAGTGCTATGGGCCCATCGTGAGTAGCTAGCTAGCCATTGTAGCATGAATGATAACACAACATAGCACGTTTACAATTAAAACTAGGGGGTGCGTTTGAGTAGTAGTGCTACATAAAACAAACATTAGTAAATTATTCGGCGCTGCATTAATATCTAGTTACCACAAATGGAAACGCCATCGCCACGTGGTGACATGGGTCTCTCCATTCGCATACGACGTGGCTAAACGCTGGATATAATAACTACAATGTAACGCGATTGTAATAATACAATGAATTGAGATCTGATGCATTCTAGTTCTAAAACCGAATACCATTTTAAAGAGTGACAATACACCACTCACCGTGGCTCCGTAACTGCAGAACAGACAAGAAGAACTTCCTGTGAGTCGGTGTAGAATATATAGCCTGAACTACGACACTTTACGATACCGTTTTTTTACGGCAACAAGCAATTCCGGTCGGCATCTTTCACAACAAAAGTTAATGCATTTCCGTTTTTAGATTTTTCAATAAGCAATACTGTAAGTAAAATAGGCCTGGGCTATATATTGATATATGGATATGAATAAACAGCAATATTTACCTGTATGTATTTCTCCTCCCAAGCACATGCTCTCAATAATTACTGTAACTCAAGTAATCACAACCTGTTTACTCTATAGCTCTGATCACAACCTAAACTCAAAGACCACACATTTCTCCAGGTGCAAACACTAAGCCTCAAATTGTTACAGTAACACACAATCAGAATTAAAGGGTCAATAGTAAATAGGGCCTAGAGGGATGTGCTTTGGGACAATCTGTACATTTGCTGTATTTGTAAATACAATTTGGTATTTTACTGTGCATGGACTCTTCCTTCCTTATTCCTTTGTCAGTGTGACATTTCAGAGGTCAGGTTTTTGACCAAAACAGCATATAGTATTATTCCCTTATCCACTACTGTAGGCCTAATGTATTATAATTTATTACAGTAGTTTTGAATGTCTCTCACCAGGGTGTTCCTGAAAGGGATAATCAGTGCTGTGATTTAGTCTTTGAGTTTAGGTTGTGATGACGTGAGTTAATTATATTGAGAGCATGTGTTTGCTGAATGAACATATCATGCAATGAATTATTTATTTGGCCACTTTTGTGTAAGGTTTTGCAGAAAGTTTTGAATATTGTAACGTGGAAACAGGTGAATAGTGTTTACGGTTATGGGATTTTATGTTTATATCAAATAATTTAATTTAACAAGAAATAACAAGTGTTGTTGAAGTGACCACAGTGAAATAGTGTTGCGATAGGGGATCTTTATTCCATTCTATTGTTTGCTGTCCTGTGTTATAATATGGGAATGAAGGGATGGATGGATGGATGGATAAAGTGTATGAAACTAGCTTTTGATACATTGCTTCAAACACTCTTGGGCTGGGCCAGATCGGGCCACATGTGAATCTACAGTTATCTTGGCCATGACCAGCTTCAGATCATTCCAGTTCACAGCAGTAAATCCCACCTGGAATGAAATGGTGCTCATGAGATTGATATTGCATTGTGGTAGGCCTACCATTAATGAAGAACTGTTGGATTGATTCCAAAAATAGATTGTAAGATTGTAACTGTTGCCTTAATCAGGCTCAATGTGTAGAAAAACAGTTTATGTGTTGATATTACAATTGGGGGCAGCATTAAGCTTTTTCAATGCAGGCCTTTTTGACAAAATAGAGCTGTATCATTCTATTTATTTCGAAGAATAAACAGCTGATAATAACATGATCTTGAAGTAGCCTCTCTCAAGTCTAAATCGTTATTCAAAAGTAAGCATTTAGGCTACAAACATGTAGATAGCCTACATGTAGGCCTACATCAAGATGCTTATAGTAAGAGCACGTGTTTCATGGACTTACAGCATCACTCACTCCCACGCGAGGAGATAATGGCGGTTGCTCTGTGCGCATGGCTCCTTTGACGTGGCTGCTAAGCCCTTCAAATCTTCTTTTCTCTTATTAGCGACCTGCTCCTTTCTCTGCTGCGCTCAACACCAATGACATATTCTTTTAGAGTTGAATGTCAATATGAATGGGGTGTTTTAGAAACGATATATTTTAGTAAATGCCTGTTATCAATAACCATACCAGTTATAAAGTACAAATATGTCGATTTGTGGGCTATAGAACGAGAAATTAATGGGACTTTGATTACACTAAGCAGGAGCCAAGAACCGACCGTGACTGCAACCGCCTTAAGATCGTAAGAAGTAAGAAAAGTCAATATTTCTTTTGTCTGGCTGTTGGTAGGCTACCTCACGCAGTTTGCCACACAGTTTGTGTGTGGGTGTGTGTGCGCGCGCATGTGTGTGTGTGGGTTTCCCCCACATCAAAAGATATACATGTTAGGCTACTCCTGCCAGTAGCCTTGACCAAGGCTGGCAGTCAACCTGCATTGGCTGCCCACTGCTCCTAGAGATGGGTTAAATGCATGGATCCAATATTCCTTAGGGCAGCCATTCTCAACCTTGGGGTCCCGACCATAGTATGGTCCCGACCCCAATTGGGGTCGCGAGATGATTTCTGGGGGTCGCCAAATCATTTTGGAAATATAAATGCACAAAATTAATATTAAATTACATAATTTCAGACAGGGAGATGTTTTACCGTATTTTCCGCACTATAAGGCGCACTTAAAAGTCTTTAATTTTCTAAAAAAACGACAGTGCGCATTATAATCCGGAGCGCTTTATATAGGCTATGGATTAATTCTGGTTGTTAGGCCTATGGCTACCGTAGTCAGGAGCATCGCGGAGTAATAGGCTACACGTGCTACGACGCGGACTTCAAACTGAATACACTAACGTTTGATTTAGCGATATCAGAGTCAGACTGTGTTTTTTTTTACGTGTTACAACTGAACGAGGTTGGGAGTTATTGTGAATACGCTCATTAACATTTGAACAATGTTGAGAGTTATTGTGAACGTGTTTAATAAAGTTTGACTGACTGACTTATCTGACTGTTTTGTTTCGCTTAATGCGCCTTATAGTCCGGTGCGCTTTATATATGAAAAAGTTCGAAAATAGACATTCATTGACAGTGTGCCTTATAATCCAGTGCGCCCATAGTGCGGAAAATACGGATAGTTGTTGTCTGCTTCATTATTTGTCCAAAATGTGTCATATCAACTGAGTTTGTAACGGGAGTGGTTTGGACCCAATAGCAGCACAAAGACAGGTGGGTCTCGTTAGTAACGAAACTGCGCTTTATCAAAAGTGCGTTCACACAGGGGTGGGGGGTCGCGGACAACATGCATGTTAAATTGGGGGTCGCGACTCAAAAAGGTTGAGAACCACTGCCTTAGGGGACATAAGTATTGTACGGTATTTGTGTAGGCCTATTGTATTGTAAACAATGTTCATGGCCCGTAAATGATAATGGTAGGCTACTACAATTATATAACATTTGGGAAATGTTTTTTTTTTTTTTGGAAGTGGTGAAATTATGAAATACCATATATGCATAATATCCCTCACCTTGCCTTGCCTCCATAAATATAAGGACCGACTTGTGAACCACGTGACTCACAACCCCTTCTAGTGCGCCATCGCGCTGTTCCCCTGCAAGCCTGCAGATGGCGCATGCGCGCAGCGGATGACAATTGTTGCTCGCGGGAGGAAGCAGGGATTCCTCGTTTTGTTCGAGGAATCCGTGAAAGGCGTAACGTTTCATGTGTTTTCTGTTATCTTTGTCCATTTCGTCGCTTTACTGAAGAGCGTAGCATTTAAGGCGCGTTGTGAAATGCGTTTAAACAATGAGCCGTGCGGCGTGAGAGATAAAGTACGGCGCTGCTGAAAGTCATCCAAACGCAATGTTTAAATCGTTTACATGCTTCACAACAACTGTTGTGGATTCTGCATCCCCATGCTGCCTTTAAACTATACGGTAAGAGAAAACCAGTTTTTGTGATACAGCTGTCTTGACATAACATGGCCACCCATTACGAAAATAAACATTCTCTTTTTTTCACAGGCAGAATTGTTTTTTCACAGGCAAAGCATATTTGGCAATGTGCGTCCACCTATTACACTTGATATTGGTTTCTACAGTGTTTGTATTGGGGTCCTTTGCAGTGTTAACATGGTCATCCTTAAAGTGGCCACATGGTCAGCTGTATTGGCGTTGTTTCACATCCCGCACACGCATAGCTTGTTTTGGGGTAGCCCGTTTAAAAGCATGTGCTTCTCGGCCTGCTGTGAACTTGAGGAACGTCAGCAGTATTTTGTCGTATTTTATTATCTATTTTGCGAGGCAACATATTTAAATGTTTTTGCATATTTTGTGTCCCGGCTTCTTATAAACCCATGGAACTAAATGGACAACTTCTAAGCATTTGGAAATCATTGTTTAGGTTGTCCAATTTCTATTTGAGACAATAGAGGATTTTGGAGACAAAGGGAGCTAATTCAAGTTGTACATAAGAAAGGGTTATATATATACAGTATATATATATATATATATATATATATATATATATATATATATATATATATATATATATATATATTTATTTATTTATTTATTTATTTGTGGAGCAGGCTGAATGCTAAATGGGCATGCTTGAAATGCCTGACTATCCTTGTGCCTGTGAGAGAAGGTATACTGGCATAGCCATGACAGGCGAACTTGGTACCCCACATTCAACCATTGGTATGGAGATGTTTCACACATCGTCTCCTAAAACTACTCGGAATTTCAGATTTATGCCTGTTTTGTTTCTACCAGAATCTTACCTCTGACCCTGAAAGATTTCCACTATTATGTTGTCAACATCTCATTTAAATTATTTTTGTTCACAGATACAATGACTGTTGACTGCAAAGGACAAAATAGGGGGCTTTTACTGTGGCTTGATCCTCACCGAACAAGCCTTTGACACTACAGACAAGCGGTAAACAGCCACTCTGATCTTCTCCTGAGGCTGAGCATTTCTTGGCAATGGCACAACAAGGCATACCGTTACTTACGATGGTTGTTTTGGCTATGCTGAGCCAGGGTTCGACATGGCTGACTCCACGGATCTCCTTTCCAAAAGGTAAGTGGATGGGAAATGTCTTATGTTTAGTCTATTTATTTTTTATTTTGAGTCGACAAAAGGGAATCGTATATATTTGCACATATTTATACAATATTTATACAACCGACTACAAACGATTGCAGCAAATCTAGAAAAGGACCAGGCGTTAAAGAGAAGAGAATAGAATATAAAAAGTACTGTAATAAGACGATATCCATTTTATTTTCTATTGGGTACCTGAAATACCATACGATATACTTTTTACCCCATGGACATTTTTCTTGGACTCAAATATTGAACACGTATAGCTGCCTCCATAATAGTAATAATACAAAAATGAAAAAAGCAAACATTTAAACAGAGCAGCACATACTGTAGCAAATCACAACCACACATATTACACAAATTGCACATATTACACAACCAGTGGTAAGAACACTATGAAGCTATCACGCAACCTCTGCAGCCTCAAGCAACATTATTTAAGATTTGAATTGAAATGCAACTCAATCAGAGACAATATCTATATCATAATGCAAAAGTACGCAATTCTGACCCGTTTTTACTATTAGCAACAACAGCTCTGTAGCTCAAAAAAATACAAGGAGCAGAAACTTGGTTCATTGCTTTTATTAAACAAGAGAAATCCACCATTAGAAGAAACATGTTTAACTCATATCTTTATACTGCTTATTTTTAAGTCCTATATTTTTGTATTGTTTTATATCTTATTGTTTTATAGGTTACAGCAAAGATATATATTATATTTATATATTGGCACCTTAAATTAGACTAGTTTGAACTTTTCGTCTATTTTTAATTGTTGTTTGACCGCTACTCAATTTCGCTCTACTCTGTGCATTGACAATACAGGTATTATATTCTATTGTAGATAATGAGATACAGTATGAAGATTAAAATACACTATTTGTAAGCTCCAAAAGCTAAACTAAATGCTTGTGCCTTTAGCCAGAATGAAAGGTCCAGGTCAAACAGGTCTTTGAAGGAACAATGATTATGGGTATCAAGGTTCCCTACATTGTAAACACTGTATCTACAGTCCCATTCCCATGTGACATCCCATTCCTATGACAAGGACATTGGGGTTGGATTTTAGGAGGCAAAAAAAATATACATCAATAAAGTGAAATTTAAACTATATGCATATTTATTTGAACAAAGTTGAACTATATACTGTACATTAATTTGCTAGTGCAACAAGTACAAATATTAAAATGCTTTGTTATGATCTGAACAACTAGCTGTTCATTACCAAAATGAATAGGAGAGTGAATTACACTTTCCTTTACAATTAAGCAAAGTACAATTATTTGAATAACTTGAGTTTTGTTGCCATCAATTTAATCACCAGCCACTAGCTGAAATAATTGTATTCTTTAGCCTTTCGTAAAAATTAGCCTATAGACTTAGCTGTACACAAAACAGACTGAAAGACCACTGCGCTGTGAAACACACAACATTTAGGTGTAGAGATGAAAACAAGATGGCCGGCATAAGGGTACGATGCTGGCTGGTTGCAATGTTCATGATTCTTTTCCTTCCTGTTTCTTTTTTTCAATAATCAAGAGTGCAACACGCCATACATTTAAATCCTTGTCAGCTGTCTCTTCCGTTGTGAGGCCAAGATCTTGTGCACTTTCGCACCCATGTGCAAATTGTTGCTGTCCATGGTTCAAAATTATGAAAACAAAGTGCAAACAAAAGTGCAGAAGAGAGAAAGAAGAGGGCCCCCTTCGCTATTGGCTGTTTCTCCGCCATTGAGAAGTGTTGCACTCACACATGTGATTGACAGGCAAGATTGATCCCCCGAACCAATCAGAGAAGAGATGCCCTGATTGGTCAGAAATGATTCGGGAGGGGTCTAAAGTCTAAATAGTTTCATATAGAAGGAGGCCCAATCAACCACAATATTCTCAGAGCATTTTATCACTAATGGCTGACGACAGACTTGTTAGACACATTTCTAACAAATTACCAATTTAGTCAAACTTAGATTAATATTGTTTGTCTAACCATATGTAATGGTTGGCAGTAGCTTGTGTATAAAATTAATTGGAATAGTAAAGCCATAAACGTATACCATGTCGGAGAGCCTTGAGAACAAAATGGCAGTCAGTACTTAAAAGAAAAAAATCAAAGATCACATTTGTGGCCTAAATTATATTTGTTCTGCAATGTATTCCACAGAATAAAGTGTAGTGTACTATTTAAAGTGAGTAAAGTAATGAAGAAAAGCTAGATGTCTACTACTAAAGTAGCCAGAAGCACATGGTTCAATGTAGGCATGTGAAAACATATCAAAGCATGTAACATTGTTGAAAGTAGTGTAGACATTGTATCTTGTCTCTGCACATTTGATTTTAGATTTGGCATTCTGCCAGAATTACGTCTAAACAACTAGCAGTGAAAACAAATATTCGATTTTTTCTTTTTCTTTTGAGTGTGGTGTCCAGTGTGACTGGCCACACATTTAGTCCTCCATAAATTGCAGGCTTAATGTTAGTCTCTCTGCCATGGCAGGTTCACCTGGGAGGCCTCTAGTCTGCTTCTACAGGCCTGATGTCTGCAACACCACCACACTGTTGCTAAGTGAGGACGGAGACACGCTGTTTGTTGGAGCGCGTGATGCTGTACTGTCACTGGATGTGAGCCAGAAGGAGGCCCTTGTGATTAGAAGTAAGGTAGGGGAAATATTACACAAGGATGCGCTCCCTTCCGGCACCCATTCGATTAACATTCACATTACCTAACATTCAGGATTATCTATTGTGCAGATATTCATTTGTTTCTGTGTTTTTCTGATTATATTTCACATATTTAACATGGCAGTTAAGTTGCGTGCCTGTCTGTTAACCAAAACAATGTTTTGTGTTCAACATCTGTGGGTATGTGTGGTTTGAGTGAAACTATTTAGTTTTAATTTAAAGGAACTATATGTAGGATTGCGACCTCTCCGGCCAAAACTGTTATTGCAACCACGTTGTAAATACTGTACAGCGTGGTACTCCCTCCCCCTCCCCCCCCCCAGAGTAGCGGTTGCCAGATTCCCCGTTCCCGGATTACTCAACACAACACTGCGTCTACTAGAAGGAGCAACCATGACAAGTGTTTTACATACTGTTCTTTGCTTTTATTTAGGTAAAGAACATAGAATTGCCTCTGTGTATGAAGTGTGCTATACAAATACACTTGCCTTGCATAGATCCCTGATAATATTGACCAACTGCATCACCGTCACCGGGGCTTCATAGTAATGTGTCCGAATAGAGCAGCCCTCTCGGACACACACACATGCTGTTACCGCTGTTTTATTAGCATCCACACTTCCAGACCATCACCGGGGCTTCATAGTAATGTGTCCGAGGAGAGCAGCCCTCTCGGACACACACACATGCTGTTACCGCTGTTTTATTAGCATCCACACTCCCACACCGTCACCGGGGCTTCATAGTAATGTGTCCGAATAGAGCAGCCCGCAACGGACACACACGCCAGCTCTGACCGCTGTTTTATTATCATCCACACTGCAGTCGGTGTGCAGTAAATGGCACCCTCAATGGTGTGAAATCCTTACATACAGTCATTGAGCAAACAATACTGACTTCGTGAAAACGCCCATGAGGCAACGACGCAATGATTCGCTTCAAACATGTTTTTCTAGCAAAAACTGAATAATGGCGATAAGCCAAATATAATTCTAAAGATATACTGCAATAGTTCACTCCAGTGGAAACATGGACCATTTTCATTACCCAACTAAAATATATTTGGTAGGCTAATGCAATGTAAACATGTTCACGAATGCATTTAGTAACGTCAGACATTTCTGACCCGAAACATTTGCAGCTGCAGCCTTCCTTATACAGTAAATGGCTGCAGCTCAGCCTATCTGGCAACCCGGATGGCGACACAGTACTGACTTCGCGATTGGACGCTAGGCAGAAGGTGGCGCAACAGACCAAAACACAAAATGAAAACAAAACAGTTTTCCTGGTACAGAAATATTGCGTTTGAAATTAAATATTCTGGCTGGACTCCTATTATGTCTGACATAAATACTTGAAATTAACATGATTCCTCAATGTCTAGTGACATATTAGGGTCATTTTATGATTACTTTGTGTACATTTCTTACATATAGCTCCTTTAAATACATCTTTCATCTACTCACCATATGCACAATTTGGCTTGTTGAAGCTTGTGATTCAAAGTAAAACAGCTGTTAAGAAACAAAGTAAACTGCTGTTATGTCTCACCTTTTTTCTTTTCAGCTGGACTGGTCTCCATCAGGAAAAGATCTTGAGCAATGTTCAATGAAAGGCAAGGAAATGGTAAGTATTTGTAAACTGTTAAAAACAAAACGGTTTTCTATTGTTTCAGGGAATTATCCCTAGGAAAAGCTCTGTGGTTGCATTTTTTTCTTATCTTAAATACGGTTCAGTTATTAGTTGGCAGTTGTTTTGAAACGAGCATGAGTTACCAAATGTTTCTTTATTTGTTTTTTAGATGGATTGTCCAAATTTTATCCGTGTGCTGCAGTTTCTCAATACCACGCACATGTATGCCTGTGGAACGTATGCCTTCAGCCCACGTTGCACCTACATGGTAAGTGGGACATGTTATATATATCTATATATATATCTATATCTATATATATCTATATCTATATATATCTATATCTATATCTATATATATATATATATATATATATATATATATATATATATATATATATATATATATATATATATATAGTACTAACTAATGACAATGTTGCACCGTGCGGTAGGTAGTACCCAGCCCACTGTGTCATGGTGATCTGTGTCACTAGTCAAATATGGGGCTTTGACTATTGCCTCATATTATTCTTATTGATGCTCACTGGTTATATTCTGACTATCCACACTTTGCCCTTTTGTTTGTTTTTGTTTCTTTTCTGTTCTTTGTTTTGTTGAATGTTGCTTATTTCTATTAACTTGCATAGCACACCGAGACACTGTTGATGACGAGCCACAGTAGCAAGCCGGAGGAAGGCCGAGGTCGCTGTCCCTATGACCCCTACCAGCGCAACACTGCCATCACAGTCGGTAAACACCAGCTTCACTCTGCACCTATTCATCAAATCGTGATTTTGTGCTTCTTTTTATTTTGTATGTTTTTATTCAGTAATATTATTGATAGTGTTGCACCGATACCATTTTTTGGCCCCCGATACCGATACCGATACCCGGCTGTGCAGTATCGGCCGATACCGATACCATACCGATACCACGCCGGAAAATAAATAAATAAATAAATATATATACACAAGCTTTTTTTCTTCTAATACTAAAGAACTGCATACTCACTTGGATGTAAAATCATTGCCATCATGGCTTAATTACTAGTATAATTAGATAATATAGTAGTAGTATGTAGCGGGGGGGGGGGGGAATCGGGGAGAAGCCGATTACAGCTTAACTCGTCGTCTGTGATGCGGTCACTGTCTGTCCATTTGAGCGATCTCCCGCCTGTGAGCAAGACGCGTCTCCCTCTCTCTCCTGCTTTTTCCCCTCTTCTCCTTGTTTGTGACCGCATGGCACCCCGGGGAGCGGGGGGGGGGGGGGGGGGCATGGGTGGTGATCGGGTGCGTCGCACCGGCAGGCGGACCCGCTCACTGAGTTTCCCCGCACCGGCGCGTCCGCAGGCGGAGCAACTTTTCTGTGCGCCGCGCGGCTGAACCGCGCGCCCTCCGCGTCTCCGGTGCTTTTTTTTCTTTCTTTTTTTTGGTACATTGTCGTCGTCGCTTGTCGGTCCGTCAACATGCGCGGCCGGGCGGCCGGAGTGGGCCAATAGGATAGCTGCTTGGCACGGCATGCACTGAACACGTGTGATCACACGCAGCAGTGAGTGAAGGGAGAGAAAGACGCAAAGCGCTGCGTTCCAAGTTTCATATTAGTATATGTAAATGGAATCGGCGCATTATTTGTTCGTACTCGCCGATACCGATGCCAGCATTTTAGCGCGGTATCGGGGCCCCTCCCGATACTAGTATCGGTATCGGTGCAACACTAATTATTGACCCGGTGGCAGAAAAGCAGCAGATTGCCAAATACCGCTCTAGGTTAAAATATTTTTGTCAGGAACATAACACATATAGCGCATAGGAGATCAAAATAAATTGTATGTAGAAAAATGTCATGACACTAGCTCTGCATTCATAAACAATAATAATGTCATGAATCTCTTTATTTGTATTTGCGTTACATTAAAAAGTGGTACTTTGTCACACTCTCAACTGTAGTAAACCCCACTGCACATGATTGTATTATTTTGGCAGAGCACATTAACACACTCAGTCTTTAAATAAGTTTTGATTAGGATTCTTTCTGCTATTCTTGTGCTCTGACACTTAGATGGAGAGTTGTACACTGCTACAGTGGCGGATTATAGGGGGAACAGGCCGGTCATCTCTAGGCATCTCAGTGAGGGCAGTCATGTTGACCTCAAACTGGATGACACACTAGGTTGGCTCGAAGGTA
The DNA here is from genome assembly GCA_030340625.1 of Merluccius polli. Classification (NCBI taxonomy): domain Eukaryota; kingdom Metazoa; phylum Chordata; class Actinopteri; order Gadiformes; family Merlucciidae; genus Merluccius; species Merluccius polli. The sequence goes on from JAOPHQ010005981.1 coordinate 199,840, forward strand.
AGCATGTTTGCTTGTTTGGTTTTTCAAGCCTTTTCCACACATTGAAGCCAGCAATGTTTTCATATGTATTTGGGCTAAAGGGCATTTTCCCATGGGGACACCCAAGGTCTGTCTATCATTTGGTTACATTTGAAGCATGTTTTGGCCCTCCTGTATGGATGAGGACCACAAGGTTGCTGGGTTTCATCCTGTGGGCGAATTGATACAAATCTGTAAATGTTTCCAAACATGACTGCATGGACCCTCTCTTCTTCGGTTTTCAAACGAGGCCTACTGATAATGAAAGTGTTTTAACCTGGCGGGCTATTGTTTCTGTAATGACTGATAAGTTGAGTTGTTTGTCTGTGAAATACATGAATAACATGACCTATATGTGGGGGACAACAGCCACTCTATTGTGTCAGGAACATCAAGCAATTTCTGCTGGAGGCAAATATCCGGAATATATCTAATATCTGTTCCAATTCTTTAGATCCAACTTTTATCAGCTCCAGCTTCATTCCCAGCGAGGAGAAAATCTACTTCTTTTTCAGCGAAGTGGGCAAAGAGTACGATTTCATTGACGAGTTCATCGTTTCTCGTGTGGCTCAGATATGCACGGTAAGGAGGAGCGTGGAGGTCAGCTGATGGGGAAAGGATGGTTTCTTGTATAATGCACCAGCATGCATCCAGGTAGAGGTTATGTGAGGCTGCAGCCGTCTACAGTTTATACACACATTTAATAATATCAGGCAACTAATATTATTGACTTATTCCTTTGGCACACGTTGTTAATTAATTGGTTCACAATGTGTGCAATTAATTAACAAGTTAGATGCATTCTCAATGTCATTTCAGTTGCTTTGCATACATAAAAGTATCTGAAAATGGTAACACTTATTTGAAGGCGGGTGAATAAGACTGTCATGATGCTGTCATAATCATGACATGACACCTGTCATGACACTTTATGAATGCTTATGACAGTCGTCATTAAGTGTCATTCGGTAATTCGGAATCTTCAGAATTGACGAGGCATTTTGTTGGTTGTTTTTACTGCTTTATTTACATTTTTTACATTATCTTTTTGGTTGGAAATAGGTTGAGAGATAACTGGCACAGAGGACACCAGATTAGACATGCAAAAACATACATTTTCCCATTCTTTTCCCCACTGACGCCTCCCATAGTGCTCGGGGTGGAGCCAGGTGGAGCACAGGTAACGTACCAGCACTGTCCATGAGTCCTCGAATGACACTTAATGACGACTGTCATAAGCATTCATAAAGTGTCATGACGGGTGTCATGTCATGATAATGACGACTGTCATAAGCATTCATAAAGTGTCATGACAGGTGTCATGTCATGATTATGACAGCATCATGACAGTCTTATTCACCTGCCTTCAAGTAAAGTGTTACCCTGAAAATTATACAATAAATGAACTTTGAAACCAAAGCATAAGTGGTGTTGTTTATGTCCAAAAATGTAACTTTTGCATTTGACACGGTTTGCCTTAGAGCGACGTTGGCGGCCAGAGGACCCTCCAGCGACGATGGACTACGTTCGCCAAAGCTCAGCTACTGTGCCAGGCCAGCAGTGAGCTTCCCTACAACGTTGTTCAGGACATTACCACCCTCCCACCACCAGAGGGAGCACCTGCAGATGACACATTGTTCTATGGCATCTTTACCTCCCAATGGTCAGTTGACCAACATGTTATGTTGTTGTTTTTTTAGTTTTTTTTAACTTCAACACAAACATACAAACTGCTTGTTTGTTTAGGTCAGTCAATTCTGGCCAATCGGCCGTGTGCGCTTTCCGCCTACGGGACATCAAGGCGACTTTCTCCAGGAACTACAAAGTCTTGAATCGGGACACATTGCGGTGGAGTACACGTGTTCAGGAAAAGATTGCAAATCCAGGAGAGGTACATAGCTTTCCTTGTGTTGGTTAAGAACATCCAAGGTGTTAGCATGACTGGTATCAGGAAGATCATAATTCTCTCTATGCATGAATTTGACATGCATACTGTACATTTGGACTGCAGCACTACGCGCATTAATACAAAAAATGAGTTCAGTCTTGTTCAGTTAACTGCGCTACTGCATTTTGGGGGGGGTGTAAACTGTTGAGGCTAAATCGATTTAATTGTGTACCCCTTTCCATAGCAAAATAATGGAATATTGGGTAATGCAGCAATGATAAATTGTCTGTCCATCAGGCTTTTTTGCACATGCGTTCTGCTTTGCTCTGCCCGTTTCCCACAGTGTGGCCTTCACAACGCATCAGACAACACACTTCGTTTTGTCAAAGAGAATTTCTTAGCAGACGACAGTGTACGGCCAGTTGGGCGGAGTCTCACAATGGTGTCACATGACCAGAATTACAGCCATCTTGCTGCCCAGCGGGTCCGGGCCGCTAACCATAGGGACTACACAATACTCTTCTTACTCACAGGTAGCTAACCATAGAGACTACATAATACTCTTCTTACTCACAGGTAGCTAACCATAGAGACTACATAATACTCTTCTTACTCACAGGTAGCTAACCATAGAGACTACATAATACTCTTCTTACTCACAGGTAGCTAACCATAGAGACTACATAATACTCTTCTTACTCACAGGTAGCTAACCATAGAGACTACATAATACTCTTCTTACTCACAGGTAGCTAACCATACGGACTACTCACTACTCTTATACTCAGTTAGCTAACCATACGGACTACTCACTACTCTTATACTCACAGTTAGCTAAACATAGGGACTACTTAATACTCGTATACTCACAGGTAGCTAACTATAGGTAGTACACAACACACTCCTGACTCACAGGTAGGAAAACAGCCATCAGGATTAATGGAAAATACAAGGAAAATAATGTAATAAGGAAAATATTATATGGTAAACTTCTCCTCAAGCCTTTCCACAGCAATGTTGCTTTTTCAACAAAATTACAATTAAATGATGAAAGTGATTTCTAATTGGATCAAATCGGTACCAGGTGCTGGCACTCTTGTGTATTGAACGAGGCCAGTGCTGGGCTCATTTGTTTGAACTTCCCTTGTTATGTCCAGATGCAGGTTATCTCCACAAAGCAGTGCTGCTGGAGAAGGGGGCTCACATCATAGAAGAGGTCCAGGTCTTTCAAAAGCCACAGCCCATCAAGAACATGCAGCTCTCTGCTTCCAAGGTGTGTGTGTGTGTGTGTGTGTGTGTGTGTGTGTGTGTGTGTGTGTGTGTGTGTGTGTGTGTGTGTGTGTGTGTGTGTGTGTGTGTGTGTGTGTGTGTGTGTGTGTGTGTGTGTGTGTGTGTGTGTGTGTGTGCGCCAAAAACTGACAGTAACAATTAACCTACAGAGGGCAATTTTTGTCCATATTTACATCTTATTCCACGATCAATTCATATCCATACATTGTAACCCACTACATCACTTTTCATGTCAAATAAGTTGTTTTAAGGTTTGGTAGTTCTTTAAGGGAGAACCTAATGAGGCAGTACTCCGCAAACCAATCGTGTTGGTTCTCGTTTAACACAAAATGCTTTCCTTGTTTGATCGTCAACATACTTGATATTGTAGTGTGCTGGACTACATGGTGGTTAGTAAGGTAAACAAAGTTATTGTACATCATTATTAGATATGAAAGATAATGTATTTCTAGGTTGTGGTTTTTGGCATGATATGTGGGTTAAAATCCCAAAAGTCAACATGTGATTGCGTCTAAAGCAGTATTGACGGTACAGAAGAGTGTTAACGGTACAGATGTCCGGCCCACACAGGGCGTGGTGTTTGTCGGTACATCGGAGGGTGTGGTCCGGGTGCCGGCGGCCAACTGTTCCTTCTACTCCAGCTGTGCCCAGTGTGTGCTGGCACGCGACCCCTTCTGTGGCTGGGACCACGCGGACAAGGCCTGCATGGAGGTCTCTCATGTCCAGGCCAGCCTGTAAGTACAGCATCCGTTTCCTGACACGTTCTTGCCCTACTTCAAGCGTAACGCATTATTATCAAATGCACACATGGACATTTCTGATACAATCTTTAAGATTAATTTGTGACATAACATTCTGTGTAGGGCTGCAACTATCAATTCTTTTGATTCTGTAGTATTCTGACGATTAATCGTGTAATTGGATAAAAGAAAATTGAAAACAATAACAGCCTTAACTTTGGCATCTTTGTAGAAACAACATACTTTCATTATTACAATTCACCTTTGGCATTAATCTGTATTTCGATTATCTAGGTAGATCAAAGTTTTATGCCTCAAATGGAGGACTAATATACGCTGCTAACTGACGCGACTCAGTGCGAAGTGCTTTCGTGTGCGAGGGAGCCAGCCAGTCACTGACAATGACTAACTTTAAGACAGTAGTCACACATCACTGGAAAACATTTATTATTATTTCTATTAAGTCAAGGCAAGGCAGCTTTATTTATATAGCGCATTTCATACACAATGGCAACTCAATGTAGCCTAGAAGTCTAGACACCCCCTAGCGGCAGCAAATTTATTTGGCAGCCAGGTAGGTCTAGCACGGCTCCGTCGGCTTTTTGGTGCTGGAAACACCAAGTATGTCAGACCAATCACAGCGTGAGGGGCGGAGTCGAAAGCCGGGCTACCATGACGACAGAGTTGCGACGGTTCCGTGTTAGAGGTAAACAATGGCTGCTGCTGCTGGCGAACGGCCGTCTTTCGACTCGGCTTTGGCTGCGACTCTTCAAGACTTGAAGTTAACATTTTATTTGAGAAAAGAACAAAGAACGGCACTGAAGTCTTTTCTCGAAAATAAATATGTATTCGGAGTTTTGATTAATTACGTAGTCAGAGCCGTTGCTCTGACTACGTCACCTTCTTCGTTGCTCTGATTGGCGTGCCAAGTGCTTGCTCATGGTGGTACTGTTGGGTCTCTGTAAATGTTATTAGGAGTTTGGTCTAGACCTGCTCCATTTGAAAAGTGCCCTGAGATAACTTCTGTTATGAATTGGCGCTATACAAATAAAATTGAATTGAATTGAATTGTAGCGCTATCCTATTGCGTACAGAGGGAACTTGAAAGACAACCGTTTATTCCGCCCACACTGCCAATGGAGCTGAGCCAGACCTTACATCTTTCTGATGTGGGTCTGGCTTGCCAGGCTAAACTCAATGCGCTTTACATAAAACAAACATTTAACAGTAAGAATTGAAATAAAAAAAAATATATATATTAGTGGTGGGCCGTTATCGGCGTTAACGCGCTGCGATAACGCAAGACTCTTATCGCGCGATAAAAAAATTATCGCCGTTAATCTATTCTCAAAGTTGGGTTGGGAGCTGGGTCTATACCGGATTTCCACCAAGGAAGGTATGCGCCGCGGAACGGCTGCGTCCTCTGCCCGGCGACCCCTTGATTAATCTAGATTAATTCCAAGATTACAGTTAGATTAATCTAGATTAAACAAATTAATCTATGCCCACCGCTAATATATACAGTGTATATATATATATATATATATATCAGAGGTTGCACTAGACTTTTTCGTTGTCCGTCATTTTGACTGACAGGGTCATAAAAATCCCGTCATAATCTATTTTTACCGGTCACTTTAATTTTTTAAATGATAATAATGACATGTTCAATAGCATTTAATTTAAATTCATTTTTAATTAATATTCAGTCCAAACAAGCTGAACAAATAAGCCACACCGTGGATACACACATCAAGCAGAAGAATATGTAAGAATATCGGCTGCCAGGCGATTCGCGTATAGTGGGGCTTGACTGTCATCACGCGGATATTTCGCGTATAGTGGGGCTTGACTGTCATCACGCGGATATTTCGCGTATAGTGGGGCTTGACGATGATTCATCACCACAATGCGGGCGGGAGCTAGTTGATCCACTAGTCAACACGCGGGAGCCAGTTGATCCACTAGTCAACACACCCCCAAGCGAACGAGTTTTCAAGGTGGCGCGATGTCGCGGATAATTCGCGTATAGTGGGGCTTCTAACATCAGGATGGAGAGTCACCATCGTGATGCCACGCCCCCCTCGTCCGACACACACTAATCCTATAGTCTCTTCTATAGTTATTACCGAAAAACATTGCAGGGATTGCTCTGTAAATAAATTGAAAATATAACTAATGGTCCATATAAAGTGCTGTAGGTTAACTAGGGCTGCCCCCTAATAGTCGGCTTAGTCGATCGACAGAGGCTTAGTCGAATACGTTTTCATTAGTCGAGCAAAAAGTAAAACATAAAAATAAGAAGGCATGAGCATCGCAAACCGAATACATCCGTGGTCGCAACAAGCCCTGATTTAACTCATCGCTGCAGGCATACTGACCAACACACCTGGGGTCCGTTTCACAAAGCAGGTTTAGTGAAAACCCTGGGTTTATTAACCCTGAAATGAGGGAAACGCTGAGTTTTCCGTTTCACAAAGGGAGGTAACTCAAACCAGAGAAAGAGGGGTAACTCTAGCCTGTTTCACAGAGAGATAACTTACGCTCTCGGTCAGTTACCGTAGTAACAGACTCTATGAACCTAACCTGGTCGGGACCAGGTTTTTCTGTGTGAACATAGAGTTTCAATCTGTCTTCGCCCTCTTTCAGCCACACGCCATTTGATTTCCTCATTCATTGTCAGCAGGCGAGTTTTGGCGTAGCCGTCTGTCAAAAATCATTTAAAAAATCAGAGTCAGTAGGCTATTTCAGAAGTCCATTAGGCACAGTAGGAGGCGACTTAGGAGGCGACGAACATGTCCTTTTGACCAGCGCTCGAAGTGGAAAAAAATAAGTGCCGGTACTCCCTTATTCACATATAAGCGACGGGGGGGGGGCGCGCGATATTAACCCACCCCGGACCTACGACCGACGGGGGGGGGGGGGGCGCGATCGTAACCCACCCCGGACCTACGACCGACGGGGGGGGCGCCACTCTGGTAGATCCGCCCCTGGTTAGGGCAAAGTAGAGTACCGGCAGCCTGTGACAAGTGCCGGTACGCAAGAAAAAGTGCCGGTACGCTAAAGGGTAAAATGTAGAAGTGCCGGTACTGCGTACCGGTGAGTACCGGCCCACTTCGAGCACTGCTTTTGACAACGATCCCGTGGATGACGGTGCAGCATTACTGCGCAGAGAATTATATATTCGTCGGGAGAGGGTTATCAGACCGCGCATAGATGTAGCCTTTCCAGACAATTATCATTTCCAGACAATTATCTTTTTCAGCGGTACCGTTTCACGTCACAGTCCATCATTTACATACACAACCTAATCCGTCCTTACATTTGCAACATTACCAACCGTAGTCATGCTCTCACATCCCAGCAGATATTGTGTGTTGCACTGCGTTTCTTTGCAAATGTAAGTTTTTTGTACAATGTCGGAGATGCAGAGCACTTGAGCAAGGCAACTGTATACAGTCAAATAGCCACTTAATATTTACTTTACAGAGTAAAACATGATCAAAATGATCATGCCGAGGTCTTATCTGTTTGAACAATGTCATCTTAAGCTGCTGCCAAGTGCGCTTCTCCCCCGCGGGATTGCACCTAAATGAAATAAATAAATAGTTACCATTCAAGCATTTTCCCCCTGTAATAGTATTGTGATTGCAAAGGACTACATTTAAACTTACGCAGCAGTGTTGCACTTCTTTCTAAAAACGTGTTGAAACTCGCCATATGAGCGCATTAGGATTTCCAATTCGAGGTTGGTGAAAAACGTAGCCCTCCTCTTCCCCGTTGCCATGGTGACTCGTCGAATTGGGGCTCCATTGATGCTGGCTTTTTATAGTTGTGGTGCACGCGCTTAACCCTAGGTGGAACTCCTCTGAGTTGATCAAATTAACTCAAAACCGGTGTTGTGGAACCGAAAACCGAGAGTTTTCTATTTCAGAGTAGATCAACTCAGCGTTTAGGATTAAACTCAGAGGTTGATGAACCTGCTTTGTGAAACGGACCCCTGGGCAGGTAGACACCTAGGTAGGTAGACACCTGGGCAGGTAAACACCTGGGCAGGTAGACACCGCTAGACACACGGGACTCCTACCGGTGATCGCGGCTTTAGTTCCCTGTGTCTGATCGCTGTAATTCGGAGCGTGAATATCGGTTGAATATCTAATATCTTTCTAACTTTAAAAAACACTTTAGTATTTTTTAAAATGATAGTCGCACATCCCTAGTAACTACGCCGTGAAGGTGAACCCTCCCGGACTCCGCTATTAACATGAACCGCTCCGCCGAAGGAGCCGCACATCCACACGCACCGGACACCAAAATACAAACAAACATGTGTTCCATTTGATTGCTTTTAAATAAAGTTATGTGCAGTTATACGGTAAATAGGATTATTAAAAGTGTTGGTCCATGCCGTTAAGGCCGTAATAGGCGGCCCGCTTCGTGGCCCCGCCCCCGACGACGATATCATCGTCCATCACAATGTTTTACTGTGAACATCGGCAAATGCCAATTTAAGGGCCATCGCCCAACCCTAGCTTCTAGGTTCCTCGCGTGCCCGCTTGCGCGTAATCAAATGTTTCAAGTGGGTTTGTTGTTTCTTTCTTCTTTTCAACTTTTCTTCTTCTACAAGAGCCAATTAATATGCTCATCGCCACCAAGTGGTCAGGGTGTGAAATGCAATCTGTCAAAATGACGGACGGCCCTCAGATTTTTCCGTCACCGTTTTAAAAAAACGGTCAATGACGGAAAATATTCGGTTAACGCGACCCCTGAGAGATATATATATATATACGTATATATATATATATATATATATATATATATATATATATATATATATATATATATATATATATATAAACAACTACAGAAGAATAGAAAGAGAAAGAAATAAAATACTATAATAGAGCAGCATAAAATAATGATTTAAAAGGACATAGTGCAAATGAAAGATTACAATTTAAAGTGCTTTGAACGAGCTCAATCATAAGCACAGGAGAAGAGAAGTGTTTTTAACCTGGATTTAAAAATGTTCACAGTTGGGGCTGATTTCAGTTCAGCTGGTAGTTTGTTCCAATTTTGTGCAGCATAATGGCTAAAAGCTGCTTCACCATGTTTATTTTGAACTCTGGGCTCCACTATCTGACCTGAGTCAGTAGATCTCAGAGCCCTACTGGGTTTGTATTCTACTAAGATGTCATTCATGTATTCTGGACCTACACCATTCAGTGATCTGTAGACCAGTAGCAGAACTTTAAAGTCTATTCTATAGCTGACTGGGAGCCAGTGTAAAGACTTTAGAACTGGAGTAATGTGCTCTGATCTCTTTGTTCTGGTTAAAACTCGAGCTGCAGCATTCTGAATGAGCTGCAGCTGTTTAATGCTTTTATGTGGGAGTCCAGTCAGAAGACCGTTACAGTAGTCGAGTCTACTGGAGATGAGGGCATGAATCAACTTCTCCTGGTCTGTTTGAGACATAAAACCCTTCACTCTGGATATGTTCTTAAGCTGATAGAAGGCTGTTTTGGTGATGGATTTGATATGACTGCTGAAGGTCAAATCTGAGTCCATCAGCACGCCAAGGTTTCTGACTTGGTCCCTAGTTTTTAGAGAGAGTGACTCGAGATGTTTACTGACGGCAATAAACATTAAACATATCGGCTATTTAGCTATATATCAGGTGTGTGTGTGTGTGTGTGTGTGTGTGTATCTCTCTTCTCTGCCATGGCGGAAGTGTGCATAATATGACGTAATATGAATTTGCTAGTACTCGAGGCAGAAATTTTGATTCAAGGATTTTTTGTCCTCGAATTATTCAAGTTATTTGAGTAATCGTTTTAGCCCTAATTCTGTGCATACCTATTGTAATGTGACATATTTCCAAGTAAAATGGGATATTAGCACAGCAGAAGGTGAATTCAATTCTTTGGTATTTGAATATAAAATATCTGTATATAAAATGTATATATTTGTATATAAAAAACTAATTTTAATTTCATGTCTTGAATTTTTCCCCAGCGGTCAGGACGTGGACGGGGGGAACGTTGAAGAGACCTGCAATACTACTCCCTTATCCCCCAGGGCTGGCGTTGGACCAAACAAACTGACTCCAGGTGGGTTGGTCTGGATCAAGTACAACCCCTCTTCTAGAATGACGTCATACTAAAACTAACAGATGGATTTTGTTGGTTTTGTGTCGTGTCATCAACCGCAACCTCAATAGAGTTGATAATGATAAGCAGATAATCAATGATAAAGTTGTTTTTTCTCCGACAAAAGTACATTCAACTGCTTGCAACTACAGAATCCATACAAGCGTACTTCTCCTGCTTTGGAAACCGACATTCAAGTCATTGTTTTGAAATGCAGAACAAATCCTGGACAGTGGCGCATGCTTGATGACCCTTTTTAAAAAAAAAAATTTAAATTTTTTTTATTTCAATTCTTATTGTTTTATGTAAAGCGCATTGAGTTGCCATTGTGTATGAAATGCGCTATATAAATAAAGCTGCCTTGCCTTGCCATTACGTGTGTTGTCAGCCTCCTGTCCCCCAGGCGAGACGGTGTCCATGTCGTTGAACGAGGTGGTGCGGCTGCAGTGTCCAGGGACCTCGCGCCACGCCCAGCGCCTCTGGGAAGGCCCCGGCGGCCGCCTCTCCCCAGACCTCTACCTCCAGCCAGAGGACGGCAGCCTGCGCTTCCTGGTCACGTCGGCTACCCTGGGCCCCTACCTCTGCCTGTCTATGGAGAGGGGCCACCGGCAGACCCTGGCCGTCTATCACGTCGAGCAGAAGCCCACTCCCCCGCCCCCAGCCACTTCCCCCCCCCCCGCCCCCACCGTGTGGATGGCCGTCAAGTCGGGAGACCTTGATCTGGTGCCGTCCGTAGGGGTGTGGCCCAAAACAAGTGCCGAGGTGAAGCGACGTGCGGACGCCATGCCGGTGTCCAGCGAGGCGCCAAAGACTCCGCTCGCCACCAAACCAGGCGGCGTGAGCCTCGCCCCGGGGCCCAGGGACTCTGGGTCGAAGGATGGGGGTCGTCAGCTGCTGGCGCACAGCCCCAGCTACCTGAAGGAGCTGGTGGTGGTGTCTGTGCTGCTGGCGCTGTGTCTCAGCACGCTCCTCACCGCGGCGCTGTACAGCATCAGGCAGCGCTGCCGTAAGCGGACGGCCCCCCAGGCCAGCGCCTCGGACAGCAGGGGCGGCCTCGCTGAGAGGGAGGCGCTCCGCGGAGAATCGCCGCCTCGCGCAAACGGCAAGCGGTCGAACGGGCGCACCACGCGCAACAGCCAGACCAATGGGCAGGTGTGCACTGCGGCGACGACACCCAAGGGCTCCAACGGGCATCTCCCCAACACACCCATCTGATCCACACCGACGTGTTGTTGTTGTTGTTGTGCGGTCAGCCCCGGGAAGAGACGAGTCCTTCTGTCGGATTAAAAGGTACTTGCTTATGTGAAAAGACAAACGCTTGTCTCTTCCCCCCCCGCCCTCCCCCCTTGACAAACTGGTATTTAAAACAAAAGACTTGCTGCTTTTTTGATGGTACGCATACGTGATATTGCACATAGTTATCAATAAAGTAAATGATGTTATACAGAATGTATCCACATTTCCAAAGGGGGATTCCACTGAATAGACTGGCATTTAAAAAAGAACGAGGCATTCCTTGGTATTTTAAAAAACATTGTTGGCGTGTGTGTGTGTGTGTGTGTGTGTGTGTGTGTGTGTGTGTGTGTGTGTGTGTGTGTGTGTGTGTGTGTGTGTGTGTGTGTGTGTGTGTGTGTGTGTGTGTGTGTGTGTGTGTGTGTGTGGCTGGCAACCTCAGGGAGGAGAAGAGGTGCCACCAGACCAGTATTGGGAAACAGTTGACTGTCCACACCAGTTTCACAATTAACCAACATTATTGTCGATTCGGGAGAGGGGGAGAGAGGGGAAAACTCCGCCGCCGCGGAGGGGGGGGTCGGTCCTGAGGGGGCTCAGGCTCTGGACTCGTCGTCGGGGGTTGAGCGTGGGGTTCGGTGCACGGGGTCGGGTTCTCAGGCGGTCCAGGGTTCGGCAGGAGGGAGGGATGTCAGACAGGCGGGGGTCGGTACACAGGCGGGCTCTCAGACGGTGCAGGGGTCGATCGGCCAACGGGGTTCTCCTGGGGAAAAGGGTCATACACAGCGTGTTTCTCTCTCTACTCACTACCACCATGCTCTCCAGCTACTCCTTCCTCGTTTGGTCCACTTCTTCCAGCTTTTATACTCTCCCCCCTCATTAGGGTGAGTGGCTGCAGCTGCTCCGCTTCCTGGTCTCGTTAGACCTCCATATATGGGCGTGCTTCCTCTAGACGGGCGAGAATGAAAAGTGCTCCGCGGCCACCAGATGGCAGGGGGCAACATACACCCCATCCACCACCTTCCCACATATCCTCCTCCTTACCTGTACCCGGCGGGCGCCACATACCCCCCCCCTCAGCTCCGACCCCTTGGGAGGGGCGGTCCAACCGCTCAAGGCGTCCCGCCAGGACAAGGCGTTCCCATGCGCCGCTCCTGGCCTGTGAATGACTGAATAGGCATACGGTTGTAGGGCCAGGAACCAGCGTGTGACGCGGGCGTTGTTGTCCTTGTTTCGGGCCATCCATACCAACGGGGCATGGTCGGTGACCAGGGTGAACTGCTGTCCCAACAGGTAATATTTCAGTTTGTCTACTGCCCATTTGACGGCCAGACATTCTTTTTCTACCGTTGAGTAATTCTTCTCCCTGGGCAGTAGCTTACGGCTAATGAAGGTGATGGGGTGTTTCTCACCTTCTCTTACTTGCGATAGGACGGCACCCACCCCGGTCTCCGATGCGTCGGTCTGGACCACGAGAGGGAGGGAGAAGTCCGGTGTCACCAGCACCGGGTCGGAGCAGAGGGCGTTTTTCAGTTCCAGGAACGCCTTCTCCACCTCTGGGGTCCACTTCACCCGGTCCGGTTGCTGGTTTCGCGTAAGCTCTGAGGGGGCCTGCGATGGAGGAGAAGTGGGGAACAAAACGGCGGTAATAGCTGGCTAAGCCCAGGAATACTCTCACCTGTCTTTTGCTGAGGGGGCGGGGCCACTCACGGATAGCCTCGACCTTACCTACCTGGGGCTTCACACATCCCCGCCCAATGGTGAACCCCAGATAGTTGGCGTCTTGAAGGCCGAGGCGACACTTTTTGGGGTTGGCTGTGAGCCCCGCCTCCCTCAGAGCCTGAAGCACCGCGTTTAGCTGAGCCAGGTGGGTTCCCCACTCCTCCCCGTGGATCACGATGTCATCCAGGTATGCTGCCGCGTACTCTTGGTGGGGACGGAGCACCTGGTCCATCAGCCGTTGGAAGGTGGCGGGGGCCCCATGTAATCCGAAAGGGAGTCGGACATACTGGAACAAGCCGTCGGGGGTCGCGAAGGCTGTCTTCTCCCGGGCCTCCGGGGAGAGGGCCACCTGCCAGTACCCCTTCGTTAGGTCCAGCGTGGAGATGAATCTGGCCTTCCCCAGTCGCTCGATGAGCTCGTCTACTCGGGGCATGGGGTATGCATCGAACTGTGATATAGCATTAAGTTGTCGAAAGTCATTGCAAAACCGTACCGTCCCATCTGGCTTGGGCACCAGAACGATGGGGCTACACCACTCACTCCTTGATTCCTCTATGATCCCTGCTTTTAACATTTTTTTAACCTCTTTTATGGCGACTTTTCTTGCCTCAGGGACTCGATAGGGCCTTAGTTTTACCTTCCTTCCAGGGGTGGTGAGGATGGGGTGGTCGATGAGGGTGGTGTAGCCCGCCTCGGTGGAGAACACCTTCCGGTGCCGCTGTATCAGTTCCTGGAGGTCCTGCTTCTGCCGGGGGGTGAGCTGATCTCCTATGGGAACTGTTGCCGGCTCCCCCGCCTGGGGCTCCTGGGGGGGAGAGAGAGAGAGCAGAGCCTCGGGGGCCACCCACCTTTTCAGGAGATTGATGTGGTACATCTTCGTCTCTTGTCGTCGGCCAGGCCGTCGCACCCTGTAATTCACCTCTCCCATCCTCTCGATAACTTCATAGGGCCCCTGCCATCGGGCCAGGAATTTGCATTCCACAGTGGGGACCAAGACCAACACTTTATCTCCCACCTGAAATTCCCGTGGTTGGGTCCCCCGGTTGTAGACCCGCGCCTGCGCCGTCTGGGCCTCGGCCATATGTTCCCGCACCAGGGGCTAGAGGGTAGCCATCCGGTCGCGGAGCCCCTCAACGTGCTCGACCATCGTGCGATGGGGGGAGGGTTGGTGCTCCCAAGCCTCCTTGGCCAAGTCCAGCAGTCCCCGGGGCCTCCTCCCGTACAGCAGTTCGAATGGGGAGAAACCGGTGGAGGCCTGTGGTACTTCACGGATAGAGAACATCAAAAAGGGGAGGAGCTGATCCCAGTTCCTCCCGTCCAATTCCATCACCTTTTTTAGCATTTTCTTTAGTGTCTGATTAAATCTCTCCACCAGTCCGTCAGTTTGGGGGTGATACACCGAAGTGCGTAGCTGCTTGATTCGGAGTAATCCACACATATCTCGCATCAATCTTGACATAAACGGGGTACCTTGATCGGTCAGGATCTCCTCCGGGATGCCGACTCGGGTGAACATCAGGACCAGCTCTCTGGCAATGCCCTTCGTGGCCATGGTGCGGAGGGGGATGGCTTTGGGATACCGAGTGGCATAGTCCAGTACTACTAGGATGTACTGGAACCCGCCGCTGCTCTTTGGTAGGGGTCCCACCAAGTCCATAGCGATGCGGCTGAACGGAGTCGCTATAATGGGGAGGGGGATTAGTGGGGCTCTTACGTGCGGTCGAGGGGCTACCATCTGGCAGTCGGCACACTGCCGGCAGTGGTCCTCCACGGCCTTCTTTACTCCTGGCCAATAGAAGCGGGCGACCACCCGCTCGAGGGTCTTTTCCACGCCGAGGTGAGCGCCGAGTAGGTGGCTGTGCGCTAGCTGGAGAACTGATGGGGCAAAAGTGCGAGGCACCAGCAGCTGCTCGACCTGCTCTCCGGCTTCCATCACCACCCGATACAGGAGCTGGTTTTTAATGGCAAAGAAGGGGTGGGTTAACTGTCTTACCCCTTGCACGGGTTGGCCGTCCACCACTGCCACCTGGCTCAAGGCGCTGGCGAGGTTGGGGTCCTCTAGCTGCGCGGCTCCAAACCGTCCCGTCAGCCGTGCCGGCAGGGGTGGGGCGTCCGAGCCCAAGGGGAACATCTCTAGGAGGTCGTCGCCCTCCTCGGCGGGTGAGAGGGGTCTTCTCTCGGGGCCCGTGGCCCGGGACTCCTCCTCGGCCCTTTCAGCAGCGGCACTGGCTGCCCCCTCGGAGAGGGGATCAGTGGAGTCCCCTGGCTCTCCCTCCTGGAAACCACATAGGGGGGGGGCTGTGGCGGGGTCGTCGGCTGCGGGGCTGGCCCCGTTCTCCGTCCCGTCCCGCCAGGGAGCGCCACAGGGCCGGAAACAGGGCCGCGTCCCGCCCAATAAGGACCTCTACGGGCAGCTCCGGCACAAGCCCCACCGTCCCCTTGAATACTCCCTTGGTGGTTTGCATGCTTATACTCGCCGTGGGATACTGCCGGGTTTCTCCGTGGATGCAGGTCACGGCGAGTTTCCCTGGGAGGAGGGGACCCGGGGCGTACTCGGGCCGCGCCAGCGTCACCGCGCTACCCGAATCCAGGAGGGCTGAGGCGTCCCGCCCATTGAGCCGCACTGGAGTTACGGCGGAGGGTCCGTCCGTCTGGCCCCAGCAGACCGTGAGGAGACCGCAGGGCTTCCGGGGATTGGAGTCGGATGATGCCGTCGGCATGGCCACATCCTGGCGGTGGGGGCACCCCCAGGACAGGTGTCCCACCTCCCCGCAGCTGAAGCAGCGTCTTGGCTCCGCCGCCGACCCTCAGGGTTCCCCGAAGGAGCGTGAAGGGGGCCTCGGGGGTTCCGGGACCGGTGTGGGGTTTCGGAGCCGCCCGGTGCTCTCCGCCTTCCCAGACCGGCCTGGCCTCAGCACAGCGTGGGCTGCCAGGTATCCCTCGACCAGGGTCACCAGTTGCTCCGCGCTCTGGGGGTTGCTCTGACAGGCGAGCTTTTGTCCCTCGTAGGGCAGGGCCCGGAGGTATCGGTCCATGACGACCCTTTCTACAGGGCCAGGGCCCGAGGGTTCCGAGACCAGCCACCGGTTGGTCAGTCGGGTGAGCTCATACATCTGGCCCCAGGGTGGCTCGGCTGGGTTGAAGGTCCAGTCGTGGACTCTCTGGGCTCGGGAGAGGAGGGTGTGCCCGAGCCTTTTCTGGATCTCCGCCTTCAACTCATCGTAGGAGACCGCCTGCTCCATACATAGGTCCTGATATGCGCTTTGGGCCGCCCCGGAGAGGAAGGGTGCGATCAGGTCCGTCCACTGGGCTCGGGGCCAGCCTTCCCTGGTCGCGGTCCGCTCGAAGGTGAGGAGGAACGTCTCCACGTCATCGTCTCGGTCTGCTTCACCAGGAACCTCGCCGGCTGGATAGGACGCCCCTGGTCTCGGTCGAGGAGCCGGTTCACGAGAGCGGTGTGGTGTTCCTGCTGCGCCTTCTGCATCTCCATCAGCTGGCCCAGCATGGCGCTGTAATCGGGGGGCGTTGCCATGTCTGGGATCTGGTGCGTCTGTTTCTCGATACTGGTCTGTTTACTCACATGCCCGCATTCTCCACCATATGTGGCAACCTCGGGGAGGAGAAGAGATGCCACCAGACCAGTATTGGGAAACAGTCCACACCAGTTTCACAATTAACCAACTTTATTGTCGATTCGGGAGAGGGGGAGAGAGGGGAAAACTCCGCCGCCGCGGAGGGGGGGGTCGGTCCTGAGGGGGCTCAGGCTCTGGACTCGTCGTCGGGGGTTGAGCGTGGGGTTCGGTGCACGGGGTCGGGTTCTCAGACGGTCCAGGGTTCGGCAGGAGGGAGGGATGTCAGACAGGCGGGGGTCGGTACACAGGCGGGCTCTCAGACGGACCAGGGTTCGGCGGGCGGGAGGGATGTCAGACAGGCGGGGGTCGGTACACAGGCGGGTTCTCAGACGGTGCAGGGGTCGATCGGCCAACGGGGTTCTCCTGGGGAAAAGGGTCATACACAGCGTGTTTCTCTCTCTCTACTCACTACCACCATGCTCTCCAGCTACTCCTTCCTCGTTTGGTCCACTTCTTCCAGCTTTTATACTCTCCCCCCTCATTAGGGTGAGTGGCTGCAGCTGCTCCGCTTCCTGGTCTCATTAGACCTCCATATATGGGCGTGCGTCCTCTAGACAGGGGCGAGAGTGAAAAGTGCTCCGCGGCCACCAGATGGCAGGGGGCAACATACACCCCATCCACCACCTTCCCACATACCCTCCTCCTTACCTGTACCCGGCGGGCGCCACAATATGTGTATGTATATATGTGTATGTGTATATATATGTATGTGTATATATATATGTATGTGTATATATATGTATGTGTGTGTATATATATGTATATATATTTTTTTTAAGTGGCATTTTTGAAGGAAATTTCAATTCCCATAAATACATCGTAGACTATTGACTGAGCATTCTTCCAGAAGTATTTTACTAGTAATAAACTCACAGCAGTCAATTAATCTCATCATTGACCACTACAATGACTTGACATGGTGTGCTGCATTCACATCCATCAATCCATTGGCCATACTGTTGCTCTGTGTTCAAGTATTACACTGATGTCTGTTCTGAGAATACACCCATAAAGTGAGAATTGAGCGTGTTAACTTAATCCCCAGTTCTATTATTTGCCTATTCAACAAAGCAAAGTATGCCAAAAAATTATATAATATAAAATACATAAACATAACTACCTGTACAGCTTGTGTCTGAACACAACTTGTCAAAGCTGGCTGGCTTTAACCAATCAACATATTTCCACTCTCCTGGGGGGGGGGGGGGGGGGGTTAGCCAGTTATGTTACTTTTGCACAATACAAATAAATGACATTCCACTTATATTTTGTCCTCCTGTGTTATTGGGCGGTCATCTTACAGGACTCAAAATGATAGATGATGGATATTCATCAGCCACCACACACCAAATATACTTTGGATTACAGTTTGGGAAAGGGAAGGGTGAGGAAGTATTTTGTGTCGGCTATAACGGCACCACTTTTCATTTTGTAAACCATTTTTAAAATGTAATCTGAAGGCTGCTAATGTTGATGTTGATAACCCTTTAAGTCACTTTAAATTTGGTGGGCGCTGGGATCCCTGGCACTGAGGCTACTAAGAATTGGGTTGAAATAATTGTACACAGCGTAGCCCCTAACTAGTATACATTATAGTAGTGTCATAGATCTATTGGCTATTTCCATTATTATTGCCTACTTATCCTAAACAGGTGGGAGTTCTAAACATACTGCAACAGCCTGGCCTCCGCTCACTACCAAACTCAGGAAAATGTAATCCAATCCTACTGGCTAGCGTCTAGTTTTCGTGTTTTGTACATTGTAAAACGGATTTCCCTGTGAAATGTTAAATAAACATATCCATCTATTTTCCAGATGTTCAGTGCTACAATGTTAGTATCCAATGCATACAAGGCATACTACTAGACATGTGACAATCTGCATTTTATTGCACAGATTAGTGTAACATATTTTAATTCAAACTATACTTTTACAAATGAAACAACTGGGATCCATCAAAGAAAAGCCCTGCTTTCCCCACAATAAATTACCACTTGGACTATTGTTAAGAAGACATTCAGGCCTTTCTTGTAAACAGATTGAATACAACCTGCAGGCCCCATCATACTTAGGGAGTATCGTTAAACAACAAGCTTCTTGAGGAATGATCAAATCTCTGGGCTACAAAACAAATTAAAGGAATTCTGTACACTTCAAATGAATAACTACATGAGTTCATATTTTTTCTCTGATTTTTAGAAGGGTGCACTTCAGATGTATTTAATGGACTGTGATGTTAATGTTTTTGAGGTTGTCGAAGTGGGTGAGCGGCAGCGCGGTCCTCCTCGCGTCTGAACTGCATTGGCAGCGAAAAATAACCCTGAGTCACGGCGAGAGCACCGCATGAACACGAGGCTCCGCTCCCCCTGCAGAGAAACACCAGCCAAAAAACCCACAGCATCTCTCCACGGTACATCTGAGCCCAAATCACAACCATCAGTCGGATTACAGTGCAAAATCGGAAAAAATACCAACATCGGACGACGGTTAATACCTGGAGGAGGTAAGACATGTAAAAAAGTAGCGACCGGTTATGGGACGTGATGTCCTCTGGACAGACTGGTCCACCCTTGATACGGTGCTGTGAGGCGGTGTGTGCATGTTTCACCAAGTTACATCTTAGCTGACATCCAGGTGATAATGTAGCATGCATGTGATGGTCGTGGTTGAAGGGTTTGGTTGCACCTGCAGGGCGAGATGGACTGGATGCCGCAGTACGTCTGGAGTCGTGCCAGTAACTACGCCTGCTGCCATAACTTATTTATTATGGACACCTCAATAATGTAGCCAGTGTTGCTTATTATTATTATTATTATTATTGTTATTATTATTATTATTATTATTATTATTATTATTATTATTATTATTATACCTCCGATGTGCGTCTGGGTGAGCTTTTATTTGTATTCTTGAGACCGTGTTTTACTGATGAACAAAAACCAATGTTCACTGACCGTGAAGCAATGTCGTTTTAATGTCGGCCTATGATTAAAGCTCAACCCGAAAAAAGAGACGTTTGATATTGGATAAAGGATTTGAAGGGCATTTCTGTTATATCGCGGGTTAAAGGCGTATTGTGGATGTGTTGCCTTTCACGCATAAATCTGAATGGACATTTGTTTTGAAAGAGCTCTTATTTTAAAGGGCAGTTTTCACCTTAATGTTCCTGGGTCATATGCGTAGATTACGGGGGGGACGGGGGGGACATATCCCCACCACTATTTATAATTTGAATTTTGTCCCCACCACTTTTAAAAATGTGCAAACCAATTGCGACCGACTGACGCCCTTGTCCTGGGTCATAGGTTTATTTTGGTTTAGTAGTCTGAAGAGGCTAGCTGAGTTTGCACAGCTACATTTCTGTGTTCAACTGCATGATTGTATCACTGTAAACGTCAGAGAGGCAACGTCGTAAGTTGATAATTTCATAATTACATTCATAAGTTAATGTTAAAAAGTACTATTTACATGAAAAATGCATTTGATATATTTGAAAAACGTTTTATTTACATTTATTTACATGAGGAAAGCACCTGTTACAGAACTAAATGGTAATTTTCGTATTTGTCTTGTTACAGTTTTCACTCTGACCTTGTACAACGAGGAAAAGAGCCACAGTAAAGAGCAACTACAGCTTACTACGACTCACGTCTTCATTTATAAGGAAGAGTTTAGCTAGTTGTATAGCTGCAGTTGCTACACTGCAGTGAGGACAACACAGTGGACCTGTCTGGCCATCTAGAAAAAATGTTGATATATGAGGGCCTTTTTCCTGACAATGTTTATTTTTATTTCTGTCGGTTGAAAAGTGCTTTATTCCCAATAACATCTTTTTTTAAAAATTAGGTAGACCTATGTTATGTATGTATATTAGGCTAATAACATGCCTTTACCCTCAAATGAACAAGCTTATCATGGAAACTATTTGCATCCCTTTTCTCCTTCGAAGGTGTTCAAGCTGCACCATCCTGAAGATTTGTTTAAGTGATTTGAACACAGTTTTCCAATAAGATAAGATTCAGGGGACAAATGGACGTACTAAAATATCATAAGCAGTATAAGGCTCAGTGTAAGTATTTAGTGTTATCCACTCTATCCAGTTTAGACACACATCAGCAGCGCCAGGATGGGCATCGACAGCCAGGACCCCCTGCCCCCCACGGGGAACCTCAACTCCGGGCAAGTTGAGTCCTACCACAAGATGGAGCCAAAAACACTGGGGGTGAGATTGTATGGAAAATCATAACAACTGCTTATCCTTCACAAATGTGCCACACAAAACACAGACAGGGTAGGGGTTCATGGTTCCAGAAATCTCAGTGATGAGATTTGGTAAAAGTGAATTCAGTGCAAATAGTGCTTTACCATGCAGCCATACACCACAATGGTCAGGTAATCCAGCTGGTAAAGTGGACAAATATTCATGGTTGAGACTGCATGTGTCAAAGGGTCAGAAACTGTTTTTTAATAAGTGATCGAGTGTGAGTTCTTATAGGATGTAAAAATGTACATAAAAGTACCAGCAACTGACATGCGACATATCTACGATACATTGCTGGTGCGATATTGCACTCTCTATCCTTTGTTTTGTTCAGGTTCAGGTCGTTCAATTGATCACACATGCGCATAGAGACTGGAAAACACTTCTATTCTTGCTTCTTCTCAGGCAATCCAAATCATCATTGGAGCTCTGATCCTCTGTCTGAGCGCCTCGGTGCTCCAGATCCATGAGGTCCACTTCACTGGCGACGTGGCCCTGTTCCTTATCGTGGTCATTCAGGTAAGCCGGGAGTAAAGTCAGTGGGAAGCTCTCCCAGTGATATAAAGAAATCTAATTTCACGGTCTAATGCATGGCAACACGCTTTGCATCCACAATTAAAAGTCGCTTAATTAAGTTAAAAGTCCAAATAGGTGGTGGCTGTGGTGTGGGGATTTCTAATGTCCAAGGTGCCTATAGACACTATAAGCATGACACACACGATGAGCCAATGAGCTCTCTCAATATTACATGCTAGTTCATCGTAACAGACAAATAACCAAGTATCAGATGTAAAATGTGTTTATCGCGCACATCATTCGTAGTTGTAATTTTCTTTCCAAGGAAATATATGCTAAACAAAATAATCTACAGATTTGTAATAATCCATATTCTTGCAGGTGACCCTTTCTGGTTCAGTGTTGGTCCACAGTGGAAGGAAGCCTTCCCTCTTTTGGGTAAGTCCACCCCCTGTAAATCAAAACAAAAACATCAATGATAATCGCTGGCTGTGACGGAGACCAATATGTGGAACCCCATTCATTTCCTTCGGCAACATGGGCAGGGATTACTTCCCTTACAAGGTCTATTTGGGTTGTTCCCAATTCACTTCCAAATCATTTCCAGATCAAATGTGTGCTGGTTCTGCACCTGATCAGCGCTGCCTTCGCCACTGCCGCCCTCGGCCTGATGTCCAAGCACCTGCCCTACCGCCAGGACTCATACCACTGTGAACACTGCCGTCGCCTGGAGCTGCACGCTGTGGTAGCTACTACTGGGGAGAGTTCTCCATGCATGATGTTGTATGTTGTGTTGAAGGCAAAATCAAGCTGCTTAGTGATTTGACAGTTCATACATTTCATATGGGAGCAGAAGGCATCTTTAGGAGCATGGGGAAAGACAATGGGACATCACAATTGTGTGATGTGAGCTTGTGTTGTTCAGTGACCTGGCATTATATGCTCAGTCACATGACGTCATAGCTCTCCGTGTCTTACTAAAATGTAGAATTCTTGAAGATGCCATCAAAGCTTCCACGTGTTCTTACATAACGTAAACTAACATAAAGTATATATATATATATATATATATATATATATATATATATATATATATATATATATATATATATATATATTTCAGTGACATTGAAAGGTAATTTGAATGCTGGTAGTTAGACAAGCTCTGTTAAATAACTTAAAGCTGACTTAAAGCTGCTGTAAGAGTCCCACTATCAATCTTATTGGTTCTGTCTTTGTGTTTTACTTTATATAGTTTTGTGCCTGTCACGCATATGGGTGTAGTAGGTCGGTACGTATGTAGAATATGCGTAGCAGCATATTCACCATTTTTGTAAAACATATTGGGGGGCCATTAGGAGAAAGATTTAGGTGGAACGCAAGAAGTACAATTGACTGGAAGGGGTCTCGAAATACTGTTACTGTGGTCAAAGATGTAGACTTTATAATGCTTAAAATCTTTATTATTCACCTGTATCAGTGACAAAGTCTCATCAGTGTATACTAAAATCACTATTTAATATGATTAAATGCAATATGCATAATTTGCCTGGTGCTGGACTGAAACAATGTTTGCACATGATAGTGATAACCTCTGAAGATGAAAGAGTCACTACATATTAAGACCACAATTATGAGTTTGCTGAAAACCTTTAAGTGGTATAACACATGCTGTGCTGATCTTGGGACACGAGGGTCTATCAATCTACAAAAAAAAAATCAAGAAAGCATGAACAAAAAATTATACGTGGGCCGTTTAATTCTTCATACATGAACAATAACAAAGCATTTTATCAGGTCATTAATGTAATAAATGATGCACTTCTTAACCTTTAAATTGTAGCAAGCCCACATGTGAATTTGAATTGTGTTTCTGATGGTCTTTTAAAAGATTGAATTAGAATGTGTACACGTATTTATTAATATTATATATATATATATATATATATATATATATATATATATATATATATATATATATATATATATAATATTAATAAGATAACATGCCACAAAATATGCACTGGCCACCCCAATGCTTTGCTTTTGGTTGTTTTATTTATTCTTTTGTAGCATTTTAACATAGCTCCCTTTCATACTCTCTTGACAATATATGGAATCATTGAATGTTTCCTTACAAACAAGCTGACAAACTATACTGCTGTCTTTACTTGTAGTTGCTGTGAAGAGCAAACAAAACACACCATAAATTACTTGATTTGATTTTACAATACACAGTGTGTATCATTGATGAGACATGTAAGTTACAAAATAACATTTTAGTAGTAAGGTGTAAGGTGTCTAAAGTAGAAAATACAATTCCAATCTCCATAGATCTTTGACCACAGATTCAGGACCACCATGCAATTATTAATGATGTATGCAATTCTGAATGTGGGGAGCTATGTTAAAATGTACTAGCACCAAAACATGACTTTATTCTAATTATATGTGGTCAGCATTGCTAAAGGATATTCAACCCATAATTTTCTAAACACTAAAATAAACTCCTATGGACAGCCCCTCTGTTTCTGGCTCAAACTGGTGCCAGGTGACCGTTTTCTCATTAGAACATTTTTCCTTCAGAGATTTAAAATATGGCAAATGAACATCTTGTGTGTTTTGAAACATCAGTCTCTTGTGTTTGTGTCTACTGTCCATGGCAGCAACATTGTTTCAGGAAATGCACTGGGCTCATCGAGCAAAAGTGTAAAGTAAGTGACTGACCTCTGTTCCCAGTCAATATTTTGGTCAGAAAAAGTCTTCAGTAAATATAGCAGAACTGAATTCTGAAATATAAAATTCTACAAATAAAGAAATGTATAGATTTAGAGGAGGATTAAAACAAACTGTTTTTATAATCTTAAAAGTACATCCATCCTTATAGTATTTCAGACAATTATTTGACTGATTGCAATTCCTTAATGTCGCCAACTTGCGGTTACAAATATTTGAATGTCATCTCTGTGTGCCATAAGTGAGCAGTCAACCTGTCTTCCAACATATACAAGTTTGCATGTTTCAAATATGTAGCAAGAGATGAGAAATGTCATTGTCCATTTCATCCTCCTATAAAGATATATTATGTTTAATTCATTATCACTTTTTTAAATTTTATTATTATTATTATTATTATTATTATTATTATTATTAATATGATGTATTGCAGGGTATTTTGTTGTTTTGGTACTTCTTCTTCACTGATTCCTGAGTTCTTCTGGTGGGTTGTTCTGGGCTAGCTGCTGATTGACGGTATCCTGGGCACCCTGGTTATCTTCCTGGTGCTGGAGCTGCTCATCTGTATCACCGCCATGCTGTTTGGGCTCAGTGTGCTGTCTGCTGGAGGAACCCAGGTGAGCTAGCCTTGCTGTTTGGGCTCAGTGTGCTGTCTGCTGGAGGAACCCAGGTGAGCTAGTGCCACACATCGCACAGAACTCTACGGCCCTGTCCCAGATCCTCCACTTGTTCCCTATATAGTGCACTATTTGGGGCCTAGTACTGCTGTTTGAAATCTGAGTGTACAAAACTGGTTCCCTATATAGTGCACGACTTAATACCCATAATGCACCATAAAAACAGTGCACAACAGATGAATACTTATTTCTGCACGATATCCCATGATGCATAGTGGTTTTCATTTTCATCTGATTCATCTAATACATCTGGAAACCCAAGATGTAGACACCTGCAAACCAATACACGTCATGCCGTTAGATTTCCGTTGCAGTATCCGAAAATCGGCGGAAATCAGAGGCAGGGCCAAGCCCCACAGACGCCCCTATAGGCTGGCTGCCACTGCTCAGAATATAAAGTGAAACTGGATGTTAAAACTACTGGCTTACTGTCCTCCATGGATGACACCTTGTAGCAAGCATATGTTTAAATAATTTTTGCTCAACTTGTAAATTAGTATATTGATATAGAATGCACTTCAGGTGGTGTAAACAATCGTAGCGTAAATATATCCAGGGAGCGGTGTTTCAGAATGTACCATATTACTGTTCACTTGGATTGAGGTTCCTGAGAGGTAACAACTGGCTTTGTCTTTCTTCTTTTACAAGTCCATGGGCCAGAGGCCAGTCTATCCACAAACTCAACCGCCAGCTGCTCCTGTGCACGTCACTGCTGCTCCCACAACACTGCCAGTCGTACCTCAGGTTCTACCCAGCGGACCACAGGTACACTGGCGTAACAACGTGATGATGGGCCCCGCTGCAAATAATATTTTAGGGCCCCCGCGGTTGTTGACGGGGGGGGGGGGGGGGGGGGGGGCTGCGGGAGTGTTGACGGGGGGGGGGGGGGGGGGGGGGTGCTGCGCGGTTGTTGACGGGGTAGGCCCCCCCCCGGCGTCTTCATGGGCCCCCCCCCCCCGGCGTCTGGGCACCGGTTGCACCGTCGATAGAACACGCCAGTGCACAGGTTGGGTAGCTTGCCAAGTTAGTCACATATATGATAAATAGTGCTGATTTACATAGTTGACCAAGCCATGGATTAAGATAGGCCTAGATTAATTTAAGGTGAATTTCTTAAATTGAATTAAAATAAGAGGAATTTCTTTTATCAATCTGCCGTCTGTCCCTCTCGACGTCCCTTAACTGTCCAGCAGGTGGCGGTGGTGGTGACGGAGCTAGAGTCGGAGCAGGTGGAGGAGGAAGTCACAACGCCACCCACTGAACCCCAGGTGGTGCCAATTGAGATAATCAGTGCTGATGATGAGCCATGAATCCAACCTGTTTTCTCATTGGCTCTTTTTGTGTGGGGTGGGGGGATGGTGTGGGTAATGTAACAGACCCAACACCAAGGGTCAATGTTAAATTATTGATATATGGTTTACTCATGAGGTTATTCATGAATTACTACTGACTCCACAGTGTACATACATTTAACAGTGCGCTATCATTTTTAAGAAAGAAGAATTTGGAAAATAATTTGAATCAAATTATGCCAGCCGCTTAATTTATTATTTCAATGTTTTGACAATGTTACTTTTTTTTTAGGTTGTTGTAGTTGTTGTTTGTTGTTCTTTGTTACATTTCTGAATTTTTCTGTGAATAGTACAGGGCTGTCTAGAAGGGATGAAAATAAGCTGCCAAATATTTCAAGCATTACTGATTTAGTAAGGCGTTATTCCAAACCCTGTCAGGTTGGCCCTGCTAGGCAAGTGATGAGATGACACATTAGAGATGCACACATTTACTATAACGTTGTTCCTTTAGCATTTCAGCTCAGCCAAGTTTAAGTGAGAGCAAAGCCATGGTGCTGGTAGGATATCTTTCCATTTACAAGTCAAACTACTGTTTGAATTTGTAGATGGGGGGGAAAAACAATGTTTTTCTAAATAACTGCATTTTACTTAATATTATATTCTATTATTATGATATTATTAAGTATTACATTTAGTGAATAATTTGGTTATAGATATTGCAAGAATCTATGAATGTGTGATCAATTCTGCGACCGGTTACATTGACATTGTTTATCGTGTCGTTGGCATAAATACTAGCTTGGATATATTTCAACCAAGAATGAAATTGTAAGCACTGTTCCCCACACGTGTGATATGCTATTAGTATATGACAATAAATTACTGTCTTGCCCTCCCTTTACTTTTTACTGGTGCTACCTTATGCGTTACAAATAATACAATATAGAGTACACGTGTCTACTGAGGATGTACTCACAAATATATCTCCACAGCAATGCTGTTGTTCATGTTGTAAATTAATGTCGCTTGCTTAGTAAATAATTATACCTTCTTGTATCTACTATTCCGTTTTTGAGCCCCCTATTTGATGTTAAATACAGCCACAGAGTTCTAGGACGCATTCATAGTAGTTGATATAACTGAGCATGTAAGATGTACTGACTGTGAATAGCCCCGTCGTCATGCAACACATCACCATCATCCAAAGAATTGGATTTTCCAAATGTCAAGACATGCTCAGAGTAAAGTTCATCTGATAAACCATTTACAACTCATTTACTTTACTAATGTGATCATTTCCTGGATACGTGATAACACATTTTCTTATTCGTTCCACAAATAAGACTTATTCAGAGTTATTGTTGTTGCTGAAATGGTAGGTGTAGTCTGCGTAGCTTATCTTTCAAAAAGAAAGTCACAGTGTCGAAAGTCGAGTCACAGCATAGAGCTGTCCGTGGAGGCCTGTTGTGTATAGCAACATGTGTATTCAGTGCACTTAAGTCATTATTGTTCATTATCAATATTATGTTGCATGGTGCTAAAAATGTTTAGCAGAATGCAGGATTTTGCCTTTGTCACTTTAGCGTAACCTGTTTAGACCATGACTTGGTTTAGTGTAACCTGTTTAGAACCTGGTCAAACTACTGAAAGAGATTACAATACTTCCATTCTGCAGATCTTTTCCCCCTCAATGCACAGATCAAATAAATTGGACATGGTTTTTAAGATCACATGTTTTTATATACCAATGTTACATGTATTTGTTTGTAGTTTTATTTATTTCACAACTGTTAGACATCATTATTATAACCTTCATTATAATAATCTGCACTTAAAATAGTTACTAATAGACCTGTGAGATTAACTCCAGCAAATAAATTAATCTTGAAAGAAAATGTTTTTTAAATGTCTCAATTTTAGTCCATTCTTTTGTGTTTACAACACTGAACTCTTTATTACACTGTTAAGTGTATAAGATGTAATGCCTAATTAGTATTCAATAAAAGTCAGTTAAGGAAAGATTAAGCACAATGTGTTTTTCCATTAAGCCATGTTATATGTATGACTCTACTACATCCCTGGCCCTTTGACACATTGTAATTTCAATGTATTTTAAGGTGTATATGGGTGGAAGACAGAAACCATTGTACATCTTTTGGAAAGTGCATACATATTATGATAGCAACACATACTTTACTGGTAATATGACACAAAATGTATTGTTTTGCTGTTGGTAGACCAACACTCTTGTGGTCATATTTGATCACTATAGACTTTAAGGTGACCTACTGTGTGCAATGGAGTATAATGGCCAATAGACATTCATTCCACTTGCTCTGTTTATTATCGTTGGCCCTGGACTTTACAGCTTGGTCAATACACCCTTTTCACAGAGGTGTCATCGTAGGATAAACACAGATGGCACTCATAACACTATATGGGTCTGTTGGTTTTATGTACCAGGGCACAGTAGTAGATTGCCACACATTGTATTCAGTTTGTATTTATTATATTCATTTTTTAAATTATTATTATGATTAATTAGCTTTTAGCTTTAATTAACTTTTTGAAAATGTGTTTAATCACATGCTTGGTAAACCAAGAGCAATTGCCTTGTTATGTCTATTCTGGAATACAAATTAACTGTAGAATTCAAAACCTTGTAGCAGTGTGTAAACCTTAAGTTGACGTGTGTTCCACACAGCTGACACCAACACCTCTCATAGGTCTTGCAGTAACAAATAAATATGTATTGAATATATAATTGTAATATTCAAAGTAGAAACACATATGATTAAATATCAACATGTAAATAATAATAAATAATATTTAACTGCAAATTGAATTTGTCTACAGTAACACTGGAGGTTCTAAATTGCCCCAATGGCTGTAAGATTTAAAAGCTATAATTTGAGTGTCATTTGTTAGAATTTTAGATTTTTTTACAATTTAGATTTTAGACTACTCCTGGCTAATTTCTGACACACACACACACACACACACACACACACCACAATCAGATCTATCTCTATATGTATCTATCTCTTCCCTGGACCAATGTGAGACTGGAGCACTATAGTTTGAGCAGTTTTGAGTCCCTCTAGGACCCTTCACCACCACCCTCACCATCCTCCACCTCTGTGGACTCCCAGTCCTTCCCAGCACCATCTAAAGGTTTGGACAAGCCCCCCCTTCTGTCTCCTCCCTCCTCTTCTGCTCTAGTTTTCTGCTCTGCCCTCCTCCACCAGGAGCTTGGTGTTGCAGCCATGATGGTTGCCATGGCTTTGTGTATGTGAATACCATGTTTATTGTAATGAGTAGACCCTGTAGTGTAGTGTTCGCTTTGTTCTATCTGTTACGCCCTAACCTCATGGCCTCTAATGTCTCTCTTATGACTGCTGAAATTGTGTCTTTAAATGCATACATAATAAATCCACATGCATACATAATTCTTGGCTGTGTGTGTGGGTGTGCACTGATACTGTTTGTGAAAGGAATGACTATCACTCCCTTAAATTAACTGTTATTAAAGACGGTCAAATACATTTGATGTTTGAGAAGCTGGATTACTAGTGCTATACTAGTGCTATTGTGTGTGTGTGTGTATGTGTGTGCGCGCACTTCTTTGTTTCTCCTTGGCTTTGTGTACATTAACATTAGCATTGTATTTGGTTACTCCCTCTATTATGTACTTGCCCTTTATGGTCTTATTCCTTTGTTCTATTCTCCTGTCCACCATAGTCAACACGTTACAAGCCAATATATTACCACTTTGAAAGTGACACGTTGCTGAGCAGTTGATGACGGCATAAGTGTATGCAGAACAGGAGGAGGCAGTAGCCAATTAACACCTTATCATGATGATTACAAGAATGATAAGAACGTGACGTAAACATCTAGGGTTAGGCAATCCAAAACAATACAATGGTGCATATTGAGTGAGGTATACCATTTAGAAAACTATTTTCCCAAGTGGCTTATTGGGATCCAAAAAACAGCCCCCATGATTCAATCAGTGATTGTATTTCTTAGGCTATAGACATACATGCTAACATTACTGATTGCTAAATTAAAATTATTTAAATGTAGTAAAATAATTTTCCTTTCAATTACAGACTGATAACCAAAGGTGAAAGTAAAGCTTTTTGTGCTATTTATATAGCACTTTCTAAAACACACAGGTGCTTCACACACAAAAACAATTTAATTAATAAGAAAATGAGGTAAAGAAAGAATATTACAATATACAAAAACAAAACACAACATACAAAAATAAAATAAGACAGTAACAATATAGTTACAAGATTAAACAATTACAATAGCACAATGAGAGACAGACCAAACTAAAATAAACCATAAGATACAACAGGGATGGAGACCTACAGAAAGGCTTGCCTATAAAAATGTTTTTTAGACTCAGATCTGATGGATTGGGGAAGATGATTCCAGAGGGTTGGGGCTAAAACAGCAAAGGCACCATCACCTTCTGGTTTGCAACTGGAGCAGGGATTGGATAAAAGGCAGAGATTTGAGGATCGGAGTGGTCCAGAAGTGGAATGAATAACAAGAAGATCAGAAATGTAACTGGGGGCCAGGCCATGCAGGGCCTTATGTAATTAACAGGGTTTTATAATTTATTCTGAATTTTACAAGAAGCCAATGGAGGGATGAGAGAACAGTAATGTGGGACCAACGGCTAGTTGTAGTTAAAAGCCCGGCGGCTGTAAACAGCTGTGAACAATTTAGAGCAGCTTGACTGAGGCACGTCTACAGGGAATTACAATAATCTAGATGGGAGAAAATTAAAGGAGCTATATGTAAGAAATGTACTCAAAGTAATCATAAAATGACCCTAATATGTCACTAGACATTGAGGAATCATGTTAATTTCAAGTATTTATGTCAGACATAATAGTAGTCCAGCCAGAATATTTAATTTCAAACGCAATATTTCTGTGCCAGGAAAACTGTTTTGTTTTCATTTTGTGTTTTGGTCTGTTGCGCCACCTTCTGCCTAGCTTCCAATCGCGAAGTCAGTACTGTGTCGCCATCCGGGTTGCCAGATAGGCTGAGCTGCAGCCATTTACTGTATAAGGAAGGCTGCAGCTACAAATGTTTCAGGGTCAGAAATGTCTGACGTTACTAAATGCATTCGTGAACATGTTTACATTGCACTATTAGCCTACCAAATATATTTTAGTTGGGTAATGAAAATGGTCCATGTTTCCACTGGAGTGAACTATTGCAGTATATCTTGAGAATTATATTTGGCTTATCGCCATTATTCAGTTTTTGCTAGAAAAACATGTTTGAAGTGAATCATTGCGTCGTTGCCTCATGGGCGTTTTCACGAAGTCAGTATCGTTTGCTCAATGACTGTATGTAAGGATTTCACACCATTGAGGGCCATTTACTGCACACCGACTGCAGTGTGGATGATAATAAAACAGCGGTCAGAGCTGGCGTGTGTGTCCGTTGGGGGCTGCTCTATTCGGACACATTACTATGAAGCCCCGGTGACGGTGTGGGAGTGTGGATGCTAATAAAACAGCGGTAACAGCATGTGTGTGTGTCCGAGAGGGCTGCTCTCCTCGGACACATTACTATGAAGCCCCGGTGATGGTCTGGAAGTGTGGATGCTAATAAAACAGCGGTAACAACATGTGTGTGTGTCCGAGAGGGCTGCTCTATTCGGACACATTACTATGAAGCCCCGGTGACGGTGATGCAGTTGGTCAATATTATCAGGGATCTATGCAAGGCAAGTGTATTTGTATAGCACACTTCATACACAGAGGCAATTCTATGTTCTTTACCTAAATAAAAGCAAAGAACAGTCTGTAAAACACTTGTCATGGTTGCTCCTTCTAGTAGACGCAGTGTTGTGTTGAGTAATCCGGGAACGGGGAATCTGGCAACCGCTACTCTGGGGGGGGAGGGGGAGGGAGTACCACGCTGTACAGTATTTACAACGTGGTTGCAATAACAGTTTTGGCCAGAGAGGGCGCAATCCTACATATAGCTCCTTTAAAGTTTGAATTAATAGTTCAAGATCTGTAAAAGACAGGATATGTCTGATTTTTGAGATATTTCTAAACTGAAGAAAACAGGACTAGACAAGCTTAGTTACATGATGGTCAAGTGTAATATGCTGATCAAAGATGATAACAAGATTCTTAGCTGTAGAATTGATGTATGGCAACCCAGTCTCACGTCAAAACGTGTAATGGCTATGTTGGTCCACAGCGCAAGTGGTGCAGGAATGAGTCCTAAAACCCGGAAATCCGTTCCCTTGTCTCGAAGTCAACGGGTTTTTTGAATGGGTTTTTGGTAAGATGCCTGAAATAAGGTCTGTGGTTAACACAAGCTTAAGAGATTGCCACATTTTGGTCTACGACATAAAACACATCAGTAATTACTCCACTTGTGAATTTTGAAGCTTTTACACGTCTTAAAAAACTTCTGGCGATTGCATTTACGCTTCAAAAATCATAAAAGTAGTGTTCATTGGTGAAGATTATCTTGCTTAACAAAACGTGTGAGTATCATAAACTTGTGTTTGCCACAAAACTTATTTTCTGCAATAATGCAAAATCCAATGGGAAAAACACATTGGCTTTTTGTTGAGGGAACCCAGGGCGATGCTAACTTCCGGGTTGGCCTACAAAAATACGTCATCCCTGCACCACTCTATAACGGCTAAAATTGTGACATGGCTACGTTTTTTTGGCCTATTCTTTTCTATTTGCCTGCGTCCATGTCACGTGACTGTCAAGCTTCGGTCTGACAAAGCAAAACTAAATGACTGATATTCCTTTTATTCTCAGTGGAAAATGCAATATTTTAAGATAGTTTCGGCATTAAAATTCGTTTTGATAACATTTATAGTGAGAAATGTGAATTTC
Source organism: Merluccius polli (assembly GCA_030340625.1). Taxonomy (NCBI): domain Eukaryota; kingdom Metazoa; phylum Chordata; class Actinopteri; order Gadiformes; family Merlucciidae; genus Merluccius; species Merluccius polli. The sequence continues at coordinate 232,896 of JAOPHQ010005981.1, forward strand.
ATTTTTTATAATCTTTGTTCAATGAATATATATCTTTAGTTTGTTAGTTATTATGAATTCTTTCTGCTCGATCGGTACTGCACATGTGCAACTCTCAACAAAGATGAAAAAGAAGTGAGATGGCTCACAGAATAGACGCCATGACACTGTAGCCAAATGCTCTCTCCCATTTCAGAAGCGCAGCGTTATGGCCGCCGATTTTTTTGACTTGCTCCAACCCATGCTTTTTCGTGCTCATTGTCACGAAAATTGAATCGTGTCCCTTATAAAATGTAGAATTTTAGTAGACTGTAATGCCCTGATTCATATAAAAGAGACACCATGTCTCTATCTTATTCCCAAGTCATTCTAGGCCCCTATTAATGGTGTGTTTTTTTAATATTCTGATGACCTCTGAACTACCCATTGAACCCTTGAAAATCTTCTAGGCCCCTATTCATGGTTTATTCTAGTAAGGAGTGTGGCTAGGGCCCCTTTTGGACCCCTCATTTATAAACCTCTGCGTGAAACCCTCCGTAGAACATTGCGTACGCCCAAACCTCAGAATGTGCGTACGCACAAAAACATTCGGATTTATAAAACCTTGCTGCGCACACCTGTACGCACTCTTCTCGTTATAAATACCAACGTGCGTCTAATTTGGCGTGCGTGCACGAGCGCTCTGCTCCTCCCAAGTCCATCCCTTAATAGTCCTTAAAAGGTCAATGCTAATTAATCACTTAATATTTATAAGTAGGAAGGAGCCTTTTCTGACCAATCATTAGACGGAAAAATGGCACCTTTTAAAAAGAAGGCGTTTTTCGGATTCGGAGATCGAAGTGCTTCTAAATGAAGTAGACCAACGCAAGTCTATTTTGTGGCTTATTTATCAAGCTCATTATTTAAATGTTTAAGTGACACAGTTGGTCTGGCCGAGGATTGTGATTTGAAAGGGCTGTAGTGTGTTGAACATAATTTTGCTTTAATTCATATTTCATAATGGGTGCTTTTCATAAAATAAATATATAAATGAATAAATAACTCATGTGGTGCGCAATGTGCGTTGGGTCCGCAATGAGCTCCGGGGGTTACAGCATCTTCTTCTTTTGGCGTTATTGGCGGTTTGCAAACGCATATAGTGCATTACCGCCACCTTCTTCCTGTGGTCCTCTCCGGAGTTCACTGTTTGAAAAACTTTGCGGGAGCTTTACTCCAGGGTGAAAGGATGCGTAGAACTGCGCACTCTTTTCCGTAAGGTTTTTTTCTATAAATCACGACGTTGGCGGTGAAAGATGCGTACGCACATTTCATCCCTGTTTCCGCAACATTTTCGTGCGCAGAGACCTTTATAAATGAGGCCCCTGGTCCCCACCCCACATGTGTTTACACACCTGAAAAGAGGAAGTTTCTATCTCCATCCCACCAGGAATGGGGAACTTGAAACCTCTTGCTATTTTACTACCATTGACTCTCGTGTTGCAGGTCACGACCCTTTTCGTGACCTTTCGAGATGGTGAGAAATGCCAAAATGTATATACACGTCCCCCTTGGTGCCAGGAACGACATATCCGAGAGTTGGTGAGGTTTAACGACTTTTAAACCTCACCAACAAAGTTAACCCGTATGAGCCAGTTTGTTGTCAGAGCTTCTCAGAAGTGTAAGCTGCAAGTCCTATTCACTCAGAATGTGGTTGCAAAAGGTTGATTTGGAGATAGGAAGGTCTCACCGCCCTGAGACTTGACAACCTTATTACGGGGCACAGCGTAAATGTTCGTCTTACCAGCGTCTCGTCTAGTGTTTGTGTTAGAGATTGCGGGCCGCGTCAACGGGGTTTATATCGACGTCATAACTTCCGGGTAAACCGGAAGTGACCCCGAGTTGTAATAATTATTTTCATTGCTGTTGTTATACATTTTGGCTATGCCAAAATAGAGCAAAAGTGTTTCTAGCTTATAGAGGAGAGATGGGTAGCTGTGTAAAGCTGTTATGTAATTTAACTTGTAACACCCCTGTCTCATGTGTATATTGGTATGCGCCAATTAGTAGGGGTGGTTAGGCCTATTTAGGCTGACGCCCGTCAGTTGTTCAGGAGGGCTGATGGTGGAAGGACGTATGTCCCATTGCTCTCATAAAGTGACTTGTTTAAAGGTCCAGTATACAGAAGTTTTGAATTGAATTGTGACTCTCAAGTCCATTTATTTTGTTTATCCAAGTGTTTTTTTTGTTTTGTTTGATTTTTGTTTGATTTTTATTGCCTTATGGGCCTTACATTGGGAAAAATAAAAAGATCCCATCTTTTCCTATACTTCTCGTCTGCTCCTGAGTGATTTACACCTAGCTCAAGACGCTCCGACACATCTACCCATGACAGGGTTGTGCAGAGGTAATCAGAAGATAGAAAAAAACACATCATTAATAGGGTCCTAGAATGACTTGGGAATAAGATGGAGACATGTTTTTTTTTAAATATGAATCAGGGCATTAAACTCTACTAAAATTATACACTTGGTACGATCTAGCCCAAAAGGAAGTGGTGTAATTGGCAGGTGACCTTGAGGTCAAGTACACTTGGGAGTGAGCTAGGGACCTGGGGCCTCATGTACGAAGACTTGCGTGGATTTCCTACTGAAACTTGGCGTACGCCAAAACCCAGAAACTGTCGTACGCACAAATAAATTCAGATGTATCAAAGTGTGCGTACGCATGGATCCAAGCGCGTTTCTTTGTACATCCCGATCAACGTGGAACTGAGCGCACGTGCAGATGTGGCAAACTCCTCCCTGTCCACGCCCTCATTTAAATATGCGAATCTATGTAAATAGGCCCTGGACCTGAGATTCACCTCTATCCGATCAGATAAAACAAGCAAGTGTGGCACAGAGGATATTTATATATTATTGCCACTTACTTAAATGTGTTATTTTATATGTATGGACTTTTTAAGCATTATTAAGCAATTTTAAGCATTATTATTATTATTATTATTATTAAAGGCACGAGACCACCCGCGGCTATATAAACGGTGGGCTGCGCTGCGTTCTTCAGTCGGCAGTTAACCGGGACCAGTAAAGCCACTGAAGACCAGCCGACTCACTTGTCTTTTTGTTTAATTGATTCTTTCAGAATAACATCTTTTCTAAAATATGCCAACCCTTGAGTCAGCTTGCACTCTATGGGTGTAACACAAGCATGAACAAAGTAAAGAAAAGACATTTCACAGAGTCCGAGTTGGAGATTGTGGTGAATGACGTGGAGCCCCGGAGGGAGATTCTCTCTGGTCCCCTGTCAGCAGGGATCAATATGATGCCGCACACTTGGAAGACCACTAGGTGGCGCTGTTTTTGAGTAAATTCCGTAACGCTAATAACTCCCGCATACTTTGTCGCACATTCGAAATCGGCTTATGAGCCAATTGTCATCGTTTGCAAGTAAATCCTTGCGTTCCCTAAATACTCGCTCACGTCAGATTGCACCATTTGCAAGGTCCTCTAACAACGCTAACGCTGCCATCGGTAATACCATTTTCTTCATCACATTGCGCATGCTTTTATATCCACCCGTATGATTGCAAACACGGTGGGTGTGTTAATTGTTTATAAGTGTGTCTCTGACGTGCACATCACTCTGATGACTAATTGTTTTTGACATTATTAACAGTTTCCCAGCGTCACCTCTAAGTGTCGCCAAAGGAACAATAGCTGTAGAAACGTGCGTACGCCAGCCATGAAGTTGACGTGAGGCACCGCACATTTCCACGGTCATTTCACGTTTCATACATCTGAACTTGAGCGTGGAACGCCATTTTTTTTTGCGTACGCCACGTTTTTGTGCGTACGCAACCTTCGTACATGAGGCCCCTGGTGTCTCTTTTATATGAAAGAGGGCCTAAAGGACATATACGATTATCAATCTGGTGGCTCTAGCCCAACTGAAAGTGATTCAAATGGGTAGTTCAGATGTCATCAAAAGATTTAAAAAACACACCATTAATAGGGGCCTAAATTTGGAGGATCTAGCCCAACAGGAAGTGACCGAATAATCTGCTACACTGCCACCAAGTGGACAAAAAAATGAAGCACACACAATGGACAACCCATGAAAATTAATCTATTGAATCGTGCTCCGGGATACGATTCAATTTCCGTGACAATGAGCACAAAAAATCATGATACCTGGTTGGAGCAAGTCAACAAAATATTGCATTTTCCACTGAGAATAAAAGGTATCAGCCATTTTGTTTTGCTTTGTCAAACCGAAGCTTGACAGTCACTTGACGTAGATGCAGACCAATAAAAATAAGCCAAAATAACGTAGCCATGTTACAATTTTAGAGCCGTTATTGTGAAACGACTACGTTTTGCGCACATCAAAACTATTACACGTTTTGACGTGAGATTGGGTTGTGTATGGGTGAAATTGACCAATAAACTGATCAACTGCAGTGGCAAAGCGACCAGGTCCAATTAAAATAATTTCAGGGTTTAGGTGGCGAAAATTGAGAGACATCCAATTTTTGGTGGCGGCTAAGCAATCATGGCGGGAGGACAGTTGGTTCAGGTTATTGGGTTTGGCAGCAAAATAGATCAGTGTATCATCGGCATAGCAGTGATATGACACATCCTGGAAGCGGCTAAACACAGCAGGGGAGCGGAGGAGGGCACATTATCATTTGTTTATTTTTATTTAATTTGTTTATTATAAGGATCCCCATTAGCTGACGACCAGCTAGTCTTCCTGAGGTCCAAGACAACATTACTTACATGACACATACAAAATGCTGATTATTAATACAAACATGAAAATATCTATTTGTCAAGTACGAATGAAACCAGTTTAAAGCTGTACCAGAAATGCCAACTCTGTAATGCAATCTATCATGTAAAATGGCATGATCAATGGTGTCAAACGCAGCAGTCAAGCCAAGTAGGATGAGAATGGAAAATTCACCTGAGTCAACATGCATAAGGATGTCATTGGTCACTCTTAGTAATGCGGTTTCAGTGCTATGTTTATGGCAAAAGCCGGATTTAAATTTGTTGAAGATTTTATGACCCTTAACCAAATTTAGGAGTTGTTCCGTAACCATTTTTTCAGGATTTTGGATAAAAAGGGTAGCTTGGAGATTGGTCTATAATTGTCTATTTGGGCTGGTAGGCCGGGAAGGTTTTTTAAGAAGTTGCTGAACACTGGCAATTTCAAAGTAGTCAGGTACGGATGTGAGAGAGTAATTGATAATAGAGAGCAGGCTGGGACCTAAGACAGGAAGGACAGATTTTAGAAATTTTGTGGGAACTGTATCACAGCGATTGCAGGAGGAGAACATGTGAGCAACAGTGTTTGAAAGGATCTGCAGGGAGAAAAGAGCAAATTCAGAAAAATAGGATGGCTGAATGGGCGGATGATGAAACAGTCAAGGGAAAATTGAACCGCAGAGCATCGATCTTGCCTTACAAAATAATATACAAATTTTTCAGTCATTGGAAAACAGGAACCTTGGGTAATGTTTAATAATATTAATCAAGCCAGAGAAGTAGGCAGCTCGAGCATCTTTAATAATCAGGTTTAGTTTAAACTAGTGATGGATTTCATGAGTCGTTTGCGCGAATCAGTTCGCGTTGTTCAGTTCGCCACAGAGAGTCGTTCGTTCGTTCGTTCGTGTTTCCGGTAGCGCTGAATCATTCACTGACTCGTTCAGTCGTTCACTTAGCTCCTCCCTCGTTCTCAATTCGCGAATCGCGAACGACTCGGCTGTCATTCGCGAACGGCGAATGCCAGCCGATTCGGTCAGACTCGGCTCCTCCTCGTTCAACATTCAAACGAATCACGAATGCAGCTGAGTCGGTCTCGGACTCCCTCGTTCTTCTCATTTACTAACTAATCACGAAATCACGATTCACAATCGTGCAATGGTGCTTGATGGTGTTAATAAATGTGTTAATAGCAAATACAACATTGTGTCTGGTTGAATATGTTAACATATGTATTTAATTTGAGTTCAACAGATTTATTTAATGTATGCATAATGACATGTCAGGATCAAAATGCCCCGTTCCCCCAATTCAAGGAAAAGTTAGACAAACCAAACGCAGCGGGATGTGTGTGTGTGTGTGTGTGTGTGTGTGTGTGTGGGGGGGGGGGGGGGGCGTAGTAGATTATTGGATGTATATCAGCAAGATAATAGACTTGATTTAGCAATGATGAGTTTTAAAGTTAATGATGTACAGTTGTGTTTATTCTGGGCATATTTTATTTACTATTGTGAAGATGGCCATTGGCCACCCCCACTCAAGACCAAGATCCACCAAGGTGGATCGCGTGCGTGAGAAGGAGCCATGAAAGAACGAGACAGATTGACGAGACATTCAAATATATTATTAATCTGGCATGACACAGAAAATACAAAGACAGCATGTATTTACCATTTCACTGATATGTAAATGTAAAAGGCAATATTCAAATGTGAAAGTGGTATTGTTAATGTGTCAACCATTCGAAAGCGTCCTAGACTCACAGACAGACAAACAACATACATAGAGCGTAACAGTGACCGCCCCTTTTTTAACAGCTCCGGTGCCGGAAGTGAATTTCCCATGCATTTATCTCGTCCACTTTTCGTATAATCCTTATAAAAAGAGTATTAAGACTTGAACCAAGCCAATCGTTCGTTGTGGTAGTCGTGACCATATTATGTTTGATTCGGGCATAAAAAGAATTTGGAAAACGGAAGAAAAGCCAAAGGTACTTTATTTTGTTGACCGAGTGAGGAACTACTCATCCCGAATCAAACATAATATGGTCACGACTACCACAACGAACGATTGGCTTGGTTCAAGTCTTAATACTCTTTTTATAAGGATTATACGAAAAGTGGACGAGATAAATGCATGGGAAATTTACTTCCAGCACCGGAGCTGTTAAAAAGGGGCGGTCACTGTTACGCTCTATTGGCTGGCTCTCGTGATGACGAGTCGTGAGTGACGTCTCAGTCCTCGAGTCAATCAGTCAGCGAACGACTCGCGAATCAGCGGCGCCGCGAATCAGCGCGTCAGAGAGACTCAGCGAACGAGACGAACGACGCGAACGACGCGAACGAGAGTGGCGAACAAGGTCAGTTCGTTCACTTTAAAGAGTCGTTCGTTCGAACTGGTTCGTTCGCGAACGACCCATCACTAGTTTAAACAGTAGCTCCTTCATATGTGCCGGTGGTGGTTATCTGCGGGGCCAGAGAAGTGCTGCACAAGTTTAAAGGATTTGGAAATGTGGCAAATGAGTTAGTGTCAATATGAAGTAAAAAGTAAAGTCACCAACTATGATGGCCCTATCAAATTTAAGCACAAGAGGGGGCCCGCATTGGAATGGGGGGGGGGGGGGGGGGGGGGATAAATTATTGCACAGCAAATTGAGTTATCACACCAATTTCAAAACTGTTAAAAGTACCTGGGTGTTTATGTTAAGCTTAAGACTTGCTTATAGACTTTGGCTCGGGGAGCCAAAGTCTCAAAAGCTCAAGAAAATGGGTTGAACCTGACATGGTCTGCCATACTTTTAATTTGTGTTTTTTCTGTTAACTTTGACCCTAAGGACCAATAATTGGAGGGTCTGCTCTGCCGGAAATATCGCGAAAAAAAAATGTGGCCATTTTAGTGCATGCACCCTATCTTTTTATCAGAAAAATGTGAAAAATGTATTTTTCCTCTCAACTCCTCAGTGGGTTGGGTAGGCTGTCAATAAATGCATTCCAGATGCACAGAACACATGTGCTGACAACATCCACTGAAAAAATTAACTCTTAAAACACATTTCTACATGATTTTGCATCAATTTATTGCAAAAAAAATAGGCGTTTTCTCATTTTGTTCCAATATTTTCATCTTTACTTCATTGGCAATCAATTATTCCCCCAAGTTATGACATCAGTCAATATGCCATTATTTTCACCAAACAGTATACTCATTCCACAGAAAAAAAAATAAAAATCCAACCACAATCAATGGATCTGTGATGATTTCACTACTTGTTGGCGATCAACAGGCTCGGCTACTCTCAAAATTCCGAAAGACATGCTGGATATTTAGCATCATGGCACACTTACACACACATGATCTTGGATATGGTGATGATTCTTAGACGGTTCATCCATGCTGAGTGTGCAGGTCTGTGGGAGGAACACCTGGCTGAAGTGGAAAAGATGTTACCATACCTTGTAGCTGCTGGCCACTACAAGTACGTATCCTGAGCTTACCTACACTGGCTCCAAATATCTATAGGGAATTCAAGGATGGGAAGTTCACTGTACGTCAAACAGAAGGACGGTTCATTGCTGTCTGGACAGACATGGCACTTGAAAAAACCTACAACCGTGATGCCAAGACAAAACTCTTCACTGGCATCAGTCAGCAGCCAGTGGCCTTGGAGAAATACTTGAAAGGTCTTCCAGTTCTGACAGCTGTGTCAGAGCAGACAAAGGCTATGGCACACCTGGATGCGAATGACACCAAACACCATGAGGACAAGGACAGCCAAGGTGCAAAGGAGGCAGAAGGTGTAAACAAAATAACAGATGTCATCAGCAACCAGATGGTCAATCCTTTCAAATGTGAAGACCAGGAGCTGATCAACATCTCAACAGGCCACAAAGCCACATCTGCTGATTTGATCTGCGCTCGTGAAAAAGGACTGGAGGCACTGGCTGCAGCAAGAAGAACAAACAGTGAGAAAGTGGCACCAATTAAACTTTCAACCTTTGCAGCAAAGCCAAAGAAATCAATGTCTACGGCATTCAAAGCCAAAAAGGTATATGAGGAGGAGAGTGCAGTGGTGTGGAACCTGTACTTTGTTCAGGACTTAGAGGAAGACAGGAAGGTGGAAGTGTTTGGCCATGAATGGACAAGTAAAGTTGCCCAGCCTCCCTGTTTGAGCCAGATCCGTCCCTTGACCAAAGTTATGCAGGGAATCCATCTTGCCTTTCCATCACAGGTGTGTGAATGCAACACTTCTCGATGGCAGAGAAACATAGTAGGTGAGTCAATCTATGAAAAAAAGGGCTTAACCCCAAATAAATTGATACAAAAGGTTTTTCAATGGATTCTAGTAGTATTTGGTGTGCTGAATAACATACTAAAAGTATACCAAAATATACCTCCCAGAAAGCCCTCATTTCCAAGATGGCGGCCGAAATGGCGGCAGGGAGCTTGAAATGGCTATATCTCAAATTGAAAAAAATGTTGCAAAGGGATTTTCAACTGATTCTGGTACCTCCGGACATGCTTACGGACATACTAAAAATCTAGGAAAATACACCTTCCGGAAAGGCTTCATTTTCAAGATGGCGTCCAAAATGGTGGCCGGCCAAGCTTAAAATGGCTATATATCTCAATAGAAAAAGATTATTCGAATGATTTTTCACTTGATTCTGGTACCTGCAAACATAGACATCTTATACATAGACGGAGCATTGGCTGCTGTGGCGCGAGAAATTCGGCGGCCATCTTGGAGTGGTGATGGGGGAGGGGAGCAGCAGAGATTGACAGTTGACACATATGGCCAGGAGAAGAAAACATGGATACCGAGCTGCTGGTCAGCTATTCCTGCTCAAATGAGCTGGACGGTCGAAAATAGAAATCGCGGGATTACATTTCACAAGTAAGATTTAACATTATACCATACTATTGGTTATATTTTGTGAAAATAATATTACACGCCAAAACATGTGTCCTTTATCATAGCTACACGTATGACAAAAAACCGCGTGAAAATCAGTGGTATTCAGTGAGGTATGATTAATTATATGCGCTGATGAATGACACTGAGTGGAGCGGATCACCACTCCAAGATGGCGGCCCCGCGTCTCGTCAGCGCCAGTAGGCAGTAGCGCTCGATGCTCCGTCTATGTATAAGATGTCTATGCCTGCAAATATGCTTATGAACATACTAACAATCTAGGAAAATATACCTCCCAGAAAGGCTTCATTTTCATAATGGCGTCCAAAATGGCGGCCGGGAGCTTAGAATGGCTATATCTCAAATGGAAAATGTTACAAAAGAATGTTTCAACTGATTCTGGTACCTCTATACATTACGTATACAGAACGTGTGACAAATCTAGGTAAATATAACTGCTAGAAAGGCATCATTTTCAAAATGACTGACTGTGAGCTTACATTGGTTAAATGGTTAAAATTGGTTACTATTCAAACTAGAAAGGTGGTGTTGGTGTTGAACAACATAAATGCCACACTTATTGTGGTCTTTATTCATCATCATCTTCGGGCTCCTCTGGAAGAAACTTGTTATGTGGATTGTCACATTCCTTAAGTTGACATGGTCCACAGACAGTAGTACAAGGTAGTCCATATTTTCTGCAAGAGCAGCGAAGTGTCTTGCAGGCAGTGGTACAGTTACAATGAATCATACCTGCAAACTCATAAGGGTTGAAAAAGGTGACAAACTAAACCGTTGTAGCGGGGTCTGGGGGCATCCCCCCCCCAGCCAAATCTTGCTATTTTAACATGTAAATAAAGCATTCTGGTGTACTCCCAGAAGAAAATAAAGGGAAAAGACAACATTTTCTTATGGTAAAAATGGCACATTTATTAACCCATAAACTGGTCAGTTAACGGGCGACGCGGTGGGGGAGGTGCGCGCGATCGTAACAGTCTCGGACCTACGGCCGACGAGGGGGGGGGGGGACCTATGACCGGCGGGCGGACCTATGACTGGCGGGGGTGTCTCAAAAAGGAGGACAAATACACGTCCGGCTTGACGCCAGACAGGGCTTTGAAAAACTGGACAGTCCGGCCTAAAGCCGGACGAATGGCCACCCTAGCGCTGTGGTTTATCTTGATTACGATTGGTGGTCGTGTAACGTGCAGGGGTGATAGTAGAAAAAAAACCTGAGCCTGAACTTTTTTTTTTCTGGGAGGTAAGCGGGCCCCCTAAGCCAAGATATATGCCCTGATCAACATAATTGTCAAGCGGGATCCAGGGGTATGCTCTCCTGGAAGACAATTTGGATAAATATTCCCTTAAATGATAGATTCTTGTGAATTTTGTGGAAATAAATTGACAACATTCAGGCATGAGATGAACAGACCAAATATAAGCCTATATTACGGTAGCATCTTTGTGTAGAGCACCAGAGCTCTTGGGACCCTGGGCCTGCCTGTTCAGTAATCCATCCCTGCTAATACATTTCATCATGTAAATATGAGCATTCCTTCCAGGTGATGTGACCTATTGGCTCAAAATCAGTGCAGGATCATACTTGTTTTGTGAGACACAATTCTTACTTTCTTTTTGTTTCTTCTTTTTTTAAAAATTAAATCTTAACATTCTTCATATTTTTTAAATAAATGTTTAATACATTTAATACCCACGTTTTATTTTGAAAACCGGAAGTTTCCACACGCTGCAGTAAGCTAGCGCTGACTTTCCCAGTTGTCTCAAAGTATTTGCCATAAAGTCGGCAATAAGGGCACACTTGAAAATGATGGAGCGGCTGGCTTGACCACGCGAAACCGAGAGACGGCTGGCTTGACCGCAGTCCGGTGCGTGTGGATGTGCGGCTCCTCCGGGGGAGCGGTTCATAGCGGAGTCCGGGAGGGTTCACCTTCACAGACGTAGTTACGAGGGATGTGCGACTATCGTCTTAAACAATACAAAAGTGTTTTTTAAAGTTAGAAAGATATTAGATATTCAACCGATATTCACGCTCCGAATTACAGTGATCAGACACGGCGAACTAAAGCCGCGATCACCGGTATGAGTCCCGTGTGTCTAGCGGTGTCTACCTGCCCTAGGTGTTTACCTGCCCAGGTGTATTGGTCAGTATTTCTGCAGCGATGAGTTAAATCAGGGCTTGTTGCGACCACGGATGTATTCGGTTTGCGATGCTCATGCCTTCTTATTTTTATGTTTTACTTTTTGCTCGACTAATGAAAACGTATTCGACTAAGCTGACTATTAGGGGGCAGCCCTAGTTAACTTACAGAACTTTATATGGACCATTAGTTATGTTTTCAATTTATTTACAGAGCAATCCCTGCAAAGTTTTTAGGTAATAACTATAGAAGAGAGGGGGGCGTGGCATCACGATGGTGGCTCTCCATCGTGATGTCAGTCAGCCATTACGATGGACGATGTCAGACCACGCGAACGCGAACCTGATTATTATTTTTTTTCACAGACACGTCGGTACACCGGTATTACGGCGTGGTGCCGGAACGCTATCAGCCCTGAACGTGGAACGTGGAGTCATTTAGCCAAAGATTTTTTTTTTATTGTGAAGAGATAACAAACTTGTTTCTCGCTCATTATACAGTCGGTTATTATACAGTCTATGGTTGGTTGATTGGTTGGTCGGTCAGTACCCCCCCCCCCCCCCCCCCCCTTAAAAAAACTGTTTGGATCTACACGATTCACGTAAATGACCTATTTTGAGTTGAAAACAGCGAATTTCGCCGAAAGGTGACTAGTTTGCAGGTATGATGAATGACCTTCAAGAGACTGTCTGGAGCAACATTCATTGTTGACATAAGTGGGACAAATCTATTGTCCTGCAGGCTCCACCCCCAGTTCAGGGCATCCATACCATCTTCTGTTCCCATCCAGACCATGACCTGGTAGTATGCTCTACGACAGTGAAATTTGGTCGCAGATTCAGTTGGTGGCAGACGTTCAGGCGTTACAGTTGATGAAGCTGAGACAACCTTCTTGCTGAAAATGTTATATCGCATTGCTGCAAGGGAATCTGTGCACTTTCCACCAAAGAGGACAGCCATTACTTGGCACCCAAGGTCATCGATCACCTCTGTGGTCTGGTTTGGGACAATGAATGCATTGGCACAAGATCGAAGGACAGGATCCCCTTTTACAAGCTTCTGGAAAGCAGTCTTTTTGCCAACCCCGAAGATCCGAGAAGTTGTGTCACAGCCAGTGAGAGCATGAATGAACATCAACTGAGAACACACATCATGTCCAAGTACTTCTTTTAAATGGTTTACGGCATACACTTTAAAACTGCCATCAGCTTTTGACTTGAAAAAAAAAAAATATATATATATATATTAGTGATGAAACAATTCGGCAACTGAAGGCTCCGGTAGCAGCTCCCGCTCAACAATCGCGCAGACCCACTATTAGTCATCATTTAGGTAATATAAGTCATTATTTAGGTAATATAAGTCATTATTTAGGCAATATAAGTCATTTAGGTAGCAAACACATATTATGGACACCTTCAACATCATTCAAAGGAGCCACGTTAATCTAGATTAACCTAGATTAATTTCAAGATTAGTCTAGATTAATCTAGATTAAATATTTTAATCTATGCCCATCTCTAATATATATATATATATATATCTGTTATTTTAATGCATCAAAGTTACAGTGGGGAAGATTTAACAAAATGTACACAAAACAACCAAAGATTGACACATTTAATAAATACATATTTTGTGTGGTTGTGTGTGTGTGTTTGTGTCTTTGATGTTGGCTCTTCCTATGTGTTGTGATTCACCAAGCATTGGATCAAAGTCCATAGATCCTTTACATAAATAAGCATTGGATAAGGTCACCATGAAGCAAAGTAGTTATCGCTTACATTCTCAACCCAACCCTGCAATGAAAAATGGAAAATGGGGAACATAAACTGGTTCACAGGTTCTACTAAAGCAGCCCCCCCCACACACACACACACACAGACACATACGCATGATTTACCCATCATAACCTGCACCTGTAGGCCTACGTATATAATCATAATCAGACATAACTCAGACATATGTTAAATCAAATATAAACATACACACATAGCCTTCATGTAACATATATTTATATATATTTATTGTACAGATTATCATTACAATGCACACATGAGTGTTTGAAGGTTGACTTATCACCGTGTCTTTTGTGTGCTTTTAATGGCCACTTACAATTGATTATAGAATTCTCAGCTAACCTAAAAACTAATACATTTTTTGCTACATCATTTTCATTTAATTGAAAAGCTTATTAGTAGTTATAGGATTTTTTTTTCTTCTTATAAACGTAACCATTCTATAAAGAAACGTTTTAGAACCTAAGTAGGCCTATGTTTTAAATGCATCACCAAATTAACACCTCACAATTAGTATATGTACAAAATATATATTTTTTCATTTTTATGTCAATTAAACAATGATAACCTGGACATATTCCAAAAATAAAAGTTCTGATCTGATGTACATAAGAGGGCATGGCCATCAAGATGGTTCCTAGACAATAGAGTGGACAGACTAAAGCTAATATTAAAGGCTAAGTAAACCCCCGTTTTAACAGGGAAACTTCCACCTACAAGTTTTAAAAAATGCGCGAGCATTTGAGCTCATGGTGGCAGTCATAAAGATTTTAGAAAAAGCAAATACGAGGGACGTTGACAAATGATAAATCCACGTAACTCAGCAGTGTTTGAAGCCAATAAAAAAGTACCACTCTGAAAAAGCTTTTTTAGCCAGAGGTAGCAGACTTCTTGTATTTTACAGAGAATTTCCCCGTATAACAACTTTATACATTTCAGTCAAAAATAACACAGAAATGTTCCCCAAGATTTTGTGAGACCAAACAACTTTTTTTTTTACAAGTTCTCCTGCTAAAACGGGGGGTTTATTTACCCTTTAATAATAATATGAGCCTAAAAAAATCTTTAGATTTTACTTCAGATCAGACTTTAGATTTTATATAATTTTGTCTGCATAATATGATTAATATAATTAATAAACCCTTTCTTGATAAAATATAAGGCAAAAAGTGAATAATAAAAATGGGTTTGTCATTTATTTTAGAAAACCAAAGCCCAATGCCCAGGCAAAATGACACAAATTAATAATATGACATGATATTCTAAATAATTACAACATAATACAATGATTACAATATATATTCTCGCTATAAATATAGTTGTTGATGTAACTAGTGTAACAAACAGAATGAGTAATACTGTAATAAATAGTATTCATACAAATCAAATTCAGATGATTCATTAATCAACAGTATAGGCGAAAGGCATCATATTTTCAGCAGCTTGTTCTCATAGATTTCATTAGTCATCTTTCATGTGCCTGGAAGTACAAGTACAGAGTCAATTAGCTTAAATACACTGACCTTTCATGCTCTTGTCAAAAATCAGACCAATTGAATAAGTAGAACTCGAAAATTGGTCATTGTAATTTTCATAGGCAAAACACATCCCGAACCAAGAGGGTCTCGGATCACGTTACTCCCAAGGGATATTGCCACTTGCCATTGTTCAAACAACTCCTCTTATGATGCCTTGAATATACTGTTTTTAGAGTGGGATAGGCCTTTACCTGAAATCAAATGCCATTCTCTATACCTGACTGTTGCATAAAGCCTTTAGAACATCAGCATGCATGGAAACCATTTCAATCAAATATTTAATATTAAAAAAACAATTCACATTTACTTATTTGCTTGTACTTTTGGCTGACAATAAGTAATGCTACATGTTTGATTTGATTACAGATGTCAAAGCTGCAAATTGTTACCCTCAATTTACTGCTGCAACAACAATCTCTTGTGGAACAAATACATCTTAGCTGAGCTAAAAGAAATAAAGGAATTGATGTAATGTTTCAACATGTATAAAACATTACTTAAAGCCACTCTAGGTAACTTTTGCTAGTTCACCAAGAGCTAACTTGAATTAAAAAAATAAATGTGTTCAGCCTTCCATGGATTTGAATGTATACAACAAACAAACTCCACCTCCTCCTTGATGTCACCACCCACCCCCCAGTCCCGTTGCGTGTATCTACACCAGGCAGTAGTTTGTCTGATTGGTTACAGCCTCAGAGCTTGCCTGATTGGTCACAGGCTACAGGGAGTGGGAAAAAAACAGTGTGTCTCCTATTTAGCCACCTACAGAGGCCTGACAGAGTATGGAGACGATTTTGGCAAATTTTACCATAAAAAAGTTACCGAGAGCAGCTTTAAAGGGGAACCGTCACTCTCGGCTACTTTCTAAAATAACAGTACTGCTGCATGTTGTGAAATAAAAAACACTGTAAGAAAAAAACACGTACCTTTGAATTCATTTAATTTAATAACATAAATAATTTAATAGTTTAATACATAGCCTACATGAATGAACTACATGTTCAAAATGTAAATGTTCTTACCTGATGCCGCAAAACACGCTCATCTGCCTTCATTTCAAGGATTTACTGCATAAAAGCCTGTCCGATTCATTTTGGGTGTGCCACCCTGTTGAAAGACAATTGTGAGATGATCACAGAAAGACAGTTAAAAAAAATAAAAAAAATCTACATATATATATATATATATATATATATAGTCTAAAAACAAAGAGTGAATCTCATCTGCTTCGATCGATTTTAGCTAACGCAGTCGAAATTTTCCAAAAGTGTAAAAGAGTAAAAGAGTATTCTTTTAATGGGTTTTCCCTCTGTTATTACACCTGTGATAAAGGCCTATTTAGAACCAAAGTGTTTGTGTGTAGTGCCTCTTGCACTAGGTGATATGAGCCATTGAGCGAAGAAGGCCAAGGGAGTTCCTGACAATAAGTTGTCAAGAGCGATCATTTTTAATTGCATCTTTTTTTTTAAAGAATGAATTCGCCAGATTTAGTGCCACGAATCCAATGCTCCTAACAGAACGGCAAAGTAGTCATCATTACTCCATACACATGTGCTGGCCTGGTTTGACTCGGCTGGGATTTGCGTCTCCATGACAACAGGGCTACCTGCTTGAAGGTGTGTCTTAAAGCAGCACTCTCTATAGCGCTGTTTACTTATCATCATGGATCTTCAGGCGGTTGTTACGATTTCTCTTTTTTCCCATTGTTTTGGACACAACTGAAATAGATGAGCAAGTATAGTCCGACAGCGGAGGCATCACTGAATGATGACATTGTCCCTGAATGATGGCAACGCCCATCTATGGAACGTGGATTAGTAGACGTCTGGTCCAATCCACGTTCCATACCCATCTGACGTCACCGCAACCCGCTTGGAGGCGGGTTGGGCACGCTTTGGCCAAACTCCAGAGAAGGTCCATCTTGTGCACGGCTCGCCACAGCCCAGCACATTTAAACCGGTAATGGAAACGCAGATCGGTGTTATGTAAAACGCTATATGACACTAGGAATAAATCGTACTTACAACATTCATTGATGTCTGAATTGCACTTGGTGGCAGATTCTCTGCTTTGGGGTTTTCAGGATAGTATACAGGCAAAGTCTCCTGAGGAAGCGATGGATCATGGATAACATCCATGTCGTCTCTGTCCTCTTTTGAGCCCTTACAGCACCAGCAAACCACCTGGAAATTGGAAAAGATAATTTCAACAGAAGCTTAGGCATTGCTTTCCTGGTCTGTTTCATTTGACCTACTTGTTTTTTAGAATGACCAGAATACTACATAAGAACATACTAGCATACCAAAATGAAAAAAAACCAACTTTTAACTTTGCTGGATTACTTACCATCATGAACATTATGAAAAGAAGCAACAGGATGACTGAAACTAACACAAGGAGGGCAATGCCCCATCCTGGCACCCCATTTCCACCATCACCGTTTCCTCCACCACTGGCTGGACCAGTTGTTCCTTCACCACTAGCCGGTGTTGTGGTGTTGGTGTCTTTGGACGTTGTGGTTGTAGTAGGGTCTGAAGTTGTAGTAGGGTCAGAGGTTGTAGTAGGGACTGGGGTTGTAGTAGGGACTGAGGTTGTAGTAGGGACTGGGGTTGTAGTAGGAACTGAGGTTGTAGTAGGGACTGGGGTTGTGGTTGTAGTAGGGACTTCGGTTGTAGTAGGGTCTGAGGTTGTAGTAGGGACTAAGGTTTTAGTAGGGACTGGGGTTGTAGTAGGGACTGGGGTTGTGTTTGTAGGATCTGAGGTTGTAGTAGAGACTGGGGTTGTAGTAGGAACTGAGGTTGTAGTAGGGACTGGGGTTGTGGTTGTAGTAGGGACTTCGGTTGTAGTAGGGTCTGAGGTTGTAGTAGGGACTAAGGTTTTAGTAGGGACTGGGGTTGTAGTAGGGACTGGGGTTGTGTTTGTAGGATCTGAGGTTGTAGTAGAGACTGGGGTTGTAGTAGGGTCTGAGGTTGTAGTTAGGACTGGGGTTGTGGTTGTAGTATTGTCTGAGGTTGTAGTAGGGTCTGAGGTTGTAGTTAGTGCCGTGGTAGTGGTTATTTCAGTTTTTGGCTGTGTTAGATTTACCATGTGCGCTCCCCTTTCTTGCAAACAAATACAAACAAAAGAAAAACAAATTAAACATTGAACACCGTATACAACTGTAGTGATTGGCAAAATGTATGGCTGTAGACCAACACATGTGTCAAAATAAACATTGTACCGTTTGTATATGTCAGGTTAAGAGCGAGGTTCTGTTGGGGGGTTGTTTGAAAATTGTCCATAAACAAATTTATGACAATCGCTGTGTTGATGAAAATTGTTTCAAAGACGAAAGTTGGTTTAGCTATCACTGATCCAGAGCTGTGAAGTAATAAAATAGTAAAAAACTAAAAACAAACATCAGCATATAATGAAATTTAAATAAACAGTAAGCAAAGCTAAATAAATCCAGCATACCCGGGGGTGCCAGACAAAAAAAGATGAATTTAAGGTCACAATACCTGAAGATCGTGTTTACAACACCTTTGTAGAATTTATTTGTTGGGCATCTAGTTGAATTTGTACAGTTGTAAATATTGTTAAGCTGTAAGACACACCAATAGTTAATTATATTAAATTAAACAACCTCATCATTTGTTATAATTACAATAAATTTTGATTACAACTAGTTAATGCGAATGAGACAAAACATCAAAATCAGACATATGGAAAATATGTATATTAGTTCAAGCCCACCCCCCCCCCCCCCCCCCCCCCCCCTTATGAATGTCCAATATAAAAATATGGGTTTGTGAAGCTTTTGTGCTATAGCTATACACTAACATACATCTAAAAAATATGATTATTTACAAAAGGGTTGAAAAGGTACAAAAGGTTAGTTTATTTGTTGTGCTGATATCTAAGAACTGTGTTGTTGTAGTTGTTGTTGTTATTGTCATTGTTGTTGCTGTTGTTGTTGTTGTTGTTGTTGGTGGTGGTGGTTTTACCAGCATCTTGACTTCTGTATTTAACATCTGGTGGTGCTGTGAGTCAGGATTCAGCAGGGAGGTATTGAAGACCCTATTGGTGATCTCAATTGGCAAAATGAATGCAGTGATGTGAGGTGTGGAACGGCGGACCATATGTGCAGTACAACCTGTGGGGTTTGAGTGTGATATATCATATTATAGAATGAGGTAACAAATGAGATAGCACATTTAAGCAGAATTAATACAGCCTTGTTATATCATTTGACAAACTAATTATGGGTCTGCTACTATGTACAGGGGAACTTGATCCATGGTCAGTGTGTGTTATATTCCCTAGTCTACTCCCCGTGCCCTGGTACTTAAATGGAGCTGACCCATAATTAGTGAAACCCATAATACGCCTATTCATTCCACTTCTGGACCACTCCGTTCCTCAAATCTCTGCCTCTGCAAAACAGAAGGTGATGGTGCCTTTGCTGTTTTAGCCGCAACCCTCTGGAATCATTTTCCCCAATCCATCAGATCTGAGTCTTTGGACGGTTTTAAGCGGCATCTAAAAACATTTTTATAGGCAAGCCTTTCTGTAGGTCTCCATCCCTGTTGTATCTTTTTGGTCTGGCTCTCTTTGTGCTGTGTTTTATATTGTAATTGTTTAATCTTGTTACTATATTGTAACTGTACTATCTTTTGGGTTGTTTTTGTTTGGTATGTCTCTTTTTGTGCTGTGTTTTGTAAGCATATATTGTTTGTATTGTAATATTGTTTTTGTATATTGTAATATTGTTTTTACCTCATGTACTTATTCATTTATATGAATAAGTGTGTGTGTAAAACACTTTATAACTGTGTATTTTAAAAAGTGCTATGTAATAATAATAATAATAATAATATAATAATAATATATATATATATATATATATATATATATATATATATAAATAAATAAAGCTTTACTTACTTACTCACGAGTGTTATGAGCGACACCTGCATTTGCCCTACGATGACACCTCTGTGAAAAGGGTCTTTTGTTTGAGGTTATAGTCTTAAGACTATAACCTACATGAAATGAAGAAAGCCTTCACAAACGTATGAACAGTCAATGTTGTGATGCCTTGAAATGGAAGATCATCCAACAACTGATCTGGACATTTATTTCATTGTTAATTATATTTAAGACAAATTCTCACCTGAAATTGAAGAAATCTGAAGGCATAGTGTGAGTGCCCACACCCATCTCAATAGTTGACCCATCTTGTAACAAGCCAGTGAAATATTACCAGTCAAAAGAAAATCCGGTCTAGGCTAGGGAATGGAAGCGCCGTTGATGACAATATGTGATCAAATGTTGCACAGTGTTTCCTCTCAAAGATTTTATTCACCTGTTTTGGCCATGGGCTTGGCTGAGAGGTCGGTCCTTCAAAAAAAAGACACCTATTCTATATTTGTTTTGAGTCACAGTAATTATTAAAGTATATTTGCGTCATTTATAACCTGATTATTTACTTTGCTTAGTACAAAAAAAGTGGGCTGGATTTAGTTAACATCAGTGCCATGGAACTTGATTAACATTGTGTATTATCTAATTTTGAGTTAAAAAAGGAACATGTCACAATGATTCCGCTTAAACTGCATCAAACTTTTGTCCTTTTGTTGAATTTACAGTTATTGCATATAGCCTTTTAGATACATTACCATACAAAGCCTACACCAGATTGACCAAATCTAATAACAAAAACAAGAAGTTGTACAGAGACTAATGTGAAACAATTTCAAGTCATGTCAATATATAAAAAAGGAACCATGTTCCTTCCTTCTGACTATGTTAATGTTCAAGGCCAGCGTAATTTCTCTATTATCCAAATGCCCATGAAAACAGTCTTGAGAGCTTTGGTTTGACTTGGCTTAAAGTACAATAATGGAAGTCAAATATTGTCATACGAACAAAAGTAACAAAAGTTTCAACAAATCTTTGTCCATTTGTGGTGGTAACGACAAAACGTAAGTTTCAACAGCACAGACATTGTGAGGGGCAGTGGCTCAAGCAACATAAGAGGCCATTTTTACCCACAAAGTGAAAACGTCTATTCTTGACATTAGACATACTTACATCTAGGCCTACTACAAGGTAGAACATAATACTGTTTATCTGTTGCTAGGACAACGACCAAAGCTAAGGCTTTACATGCATCCTTTTATTGATTACTTAGTCATCACTTTTTAATGGAACTGCCACAAGACTTGTAGGAATTCATCTTTGGTAAACTGTGTGTTCAACAAAGTCTTTCTGTTGACTGTTAACATTACAGATTTCAGATACCTAAAATACCTAAAAGTCAACAATCATGGAAGAATGTGATGTTCTGCCAATTTCAGCAATCTGTAGCTTTCAAATGTAAACACATTAGATGCAAAAGTACAGTGTGAATGCCCAATAAGCATAAACTACATTGATGTAACATTGTATCCTGTAAACATTAGGAAAGAGATACAGAAGCATACAGAAGATGACAGACAATTCCAAAACGTGCAGTTGATGAAATTGAGAAGAAAGCCCAGCATTGGATAGACATTTTAATTTGGAATAAAAGCTAAGCATTTTAAAAGCATGAGATGTTTAATTAAGTATATACACATTTCAGATTTAGTCAGGGCCAAGAGAAATCTGCAGAGAATAATTCACCTATTCATATTTAATAGGGGAATTATAATTGTCACCTTTAATTGAATAGTTTAGTAAAAGTTTACAGTTGAAAGCCCTACAAGAAGGAATGTTGTGGTGACTTTAGATAACCTCCACACATGCAACTGGTTGAGATGACGTGCCCAAATGGTTGAATACAAAAGTATGGCTACTGCTTGAAGTGTGCTTTAGTTTGGATGTGGCTGCCACAAAGGAAAGTTGCGTTTGTTTGATGAAATGCCGACCGTTGAGCCACTTTGCGGCCCGGCCCAGAGAGGGACCAACATTGACAATAATTCAAAGCATGTTTGTTTAAAACATGCCTGTTTGTTTAAAACCTGCTTCGACTGTGTTTTATAATTGTACAACGCCACCACAAGTGCATCCGTGTTCGTTTGAAATCAATTGCAATTTACACTGTACTTTATATGTGCATTATTGCTTATTTATCATCATTTGTGTCTTGAAAGCTAACTCAATGTGGCAAAACTATTTTTTATGGTGATTTTCACCTACCCAGGCCCAGAACAGGCCCGGCGCCACAAGGGATCTTAAGGGGGCCTAGCCTCTCAGTTGTATTTTTTGCCTCCTCTGTTTAAAGTGGTAGTAGACAACTTTTCAACTTTTCCCACCCTAGCGTTTCCAAGTATTTTTTTCTGCCGTAAATGGAGCCTTAACTTTTCCCGGGAGATCGTACCCGGTGGCAAACAGAATTGCACAGTGAATGCGAGACTTATAGGGAACCAATCTAAATGCCGATGGTGTCATTATTCTGTAGCCATTACACTGTGCAACATTCAACATTGACTTCATATTGATAAGTTAAAGCAAAAAAGTTGTCTACTGCCAAGCTTAATGTATCTATAGAAAATATGAATATAAAACATTTACATTTAGCGCTCTGCGAGTGCTATGTTCTCATTTGTGTGCTCTCATTAATTAAAGTATTATTTCATTTTGAGTAGCAATTAGACTTATGTGGTTGTTATTTACCCTTTCTGAGGCTATTGCATGGTTAAATAAATTTATTTTATTTTATGAAAACATTTTTAACAGCCCCCTCAGTCACTTCATCCTGGCACCGGGCCTGCCCCAGAAAGTTTTTAGGTTGCTTGCTTCAATATTTAGATATTTGATACCTGTGTAAGCAAACCCCAACCCCCCACCCTCACCCATCCAATAGACGGCCATTCAACGTCGAACACCATATTAGACTCATTGTAAACACACATCCCTGCTTCGCATGACCTATATTGTCCTTCTAATGAATGTGTCGCCCTTAATTTTTCGATTAGTTATTTCATCATACAGTTAATAATGTTAAACAATCATTCTTCCGCCAAGCAGTTCCTCAAGACAGCAAAATGGTTGCCAAGCAACACAGGCTAGCATACAGGCTTTAGCATGCATGCTTTAGCATACAGGCGCATTAATAGTAAAAATGAATTGTTATGCGGTCACAGGTGTGTGTTTATATTTAGTTTCCAGCGGCTTTGAGTCAATCAGAATCAAGGACTGGAACTATCCATTTTATAAATGGCAACGATTTTGACCTATTGCTGCAGTTTGTTGAGGACAACAGAGATCATGGCAGGTGTGGAGGAAGTGGGAAGTGGGAAGAAGGGATGAAAGCAGAGGTGAAAGTAGAGTGCTGTGCAATTGTGGCGGAGATCATAGTGCAGCACATGAAGTTCAGCAGGTGAGGGTAGGAAAGCAATTCATATGCAGAGGCAGTGAAGGAAGACAAGTAGGTCGGCGAGCAGTGCAGGTGGAAGAAAGCAAAGTGGATGAGAACATATTACTGGTGCAAAGGACTATTATGGTTGGTCAAAGACAGTCAATATTAAAATTAAATGTCAAAGCGATGTATATTTATTGGATATCCACAAAAGGTGGGAAATTAGGTGAAATTGAAATTATATGGAGGAGAGCTGGAAACGGTTTCTTCTTTCAAATTCCAAGACTGTTACTAAATTGCAGAAAATAATGTATGTTTGCTTGAACTGTGTGGGCAGCTGATATAATTGAGTGAGATCAGTATGCCAAGGAGGTTGTAGTGTTGGTGTGGTGTGTGCCAATCGACAAATGTTCAATCGGTAAAAACTACACCTAAAGCAGAGGATGTGGATTATATTGCAGATGTCCATGGGTGTCATCTTATACAGAGCTATAGAGAAAACAGAGTTGCGACACGCTTTGATGTCGCCGCCAGGGCTGTCACGTGGTTCATGTAAGCCTCAATAGTTCCAAACAAACCGCAAGCTGCCATAGCGGTCATTGACTTGCATAGACAGAGTGAGCTATTGCATGGTAAATATCACAATAAAACACACGTTTTTGCGCTATTGCATATATGTTAGCGTCAATTATGCTTTTGAGCTGTAGTACTGCATTGATTAATTTTGAATAATAATAATAATACACTTTTGGCGGGAGAAGTTCGTGTTAGCTTGGTTAGGTGACTTACGTGAGTGATGCTAAATGTATAAGGTTGGTTGTTCTGTATTTGCACTTAGATAAACAAGTTAGGCCTACCATTTAATTTTTACCATTATTATTATTATTGCACTCTTAGCACTTACCTGTTTTGTGAAATGTCAGCTTTTCCAAAGTATGTTTTATTAACCCTTTATTACCAAGTTTAGACTAAAGGACATTTAGTTATTTTTGTAGGACATGGATCAGAACCATGGAGATTTTAAGATGGAGCCATGTATCAGATATATCAAACAACCACTAATTATTCTTGAATATGATCAGTCAATATCTAACTCTACAAGCAACTATTCACACTTGCAATTTATGTTAGAGCTGATGGACTGGAATAAGTATGACTGGTACAAAAGTTGTTAAATAAACAAGATTTGTATTAAAAAAAATATTGAAACAAGAACAATTGTGTGTGTGTTTGTGTGTGTACAAGAAAAATACATTAATAGGAATAATAATATATATATATATATTACCATACATAATATATTATTATATTAATAAATAATAATAAGAACAACAAAAGAATAATAAGAACAAACTAGAACAATAATAGAGATATGATACAATAGATATGACAGCAGGTAGCGCTTAGTCTGTACTTGATATAATACATTCCCGGCATCATATCAGTGGGTGGAGATAGACTGCTAGATAAACAGATGGACAAATGATTGACATTACTGCTTAGAGAGAAGCCTGTGATTTTTGATATTGTCCAAGTTCAAGACAGCTATGGTTACATCTTTTTGTAGATCAGTGGTTTTACCATGGTTGGCTGTGCAGCGTTTGGATGCAGCAATCGTTCCGAGAAAGGAGTCCGTATGTATGGCTTCCCCAAGGACATTGACCGCCGGAAAAGGTGGTTGGCGATGGTCAGCAGGCAAAACTTTAATATTAAAGGTGACAACAACAACAGAAAACTTTGTGAAGTAAGTAATGGCCCCAGAGGTTTTATGATACATTTACTAAAATATCAAAGGGTATTGTACACCTGAATGTAAAGAAAAACATTACAATTATAGTGCAACAGAAAATGTGAAGTATGCGAGTGAAACTGAACTTAGCCTACGACTTATGACATCATTACCTCCCGGTAGTTACACTTTGAGGACAACCAGTTCATGGAAAGCAAAAGTGGCACACGGAAGTTGAGACCAGATGCGGTCCCAACCACTTTTATCCATCGCCCCAAGCCCAAGAGGAGGAAAACACCCTCGCGGATGATGGCTTCTGCAGAAGTTAAAACACCTGATGACCACACTTACTGCACAGAATCAAACATTGGTATGATACCAGTGAACACAGTCTTTCCACAGTTTTTCCCATTTCATGTATTTCAAAAATAAGCTATTGTCAACAGACTCTTCTAGGGATGTAGTGTAGGTGGCATAAATACATATAACACCAACAATGTTGTTATTACAGATATTGAGGAAGCAATTGAGGTGCAGTTAGAAGGGAGTGAGAGGGATGTACCAGGTGATGAAGCAGAGGTCAGCAGACAGCCAGGGGCCAGTCAGTCCAGGGCCGGCGTTCAAGTGGCCACTTTAACAGGGACAGGAACCAGTCTGCCAGGAACCAGTGTGCCAGGGGCCAGTCATGACAGGGCCAGTGTGGAGGACCTGCTGAGGGAATTAAAAAAGGAAAAAAATATGAGGATAAAAGCAGAGAGGGCTCTAGCACGACAAAAAAAAATCAATTTGGCACTTAGGAGGAGAAACAACAACTTTCAACAAAAGTTTACTTCAATTTTTAATCGGGACCAGATTCGTGCACTCAGCCAAAAGAAAAAAGGGGTGATTCGGTGGGGCAATGAGACCATCAAAAAGGCAATTCAAATTAGATTCACAGCAGGCACAACAGGATACAAAACCCTGCAAAACATGAAGATCCCTCTGCCAGACATCCGCACTGTTCAAAGAAGAATGGAGCATGTAAAACTGAAGCCAGGGGTGTTGGGGGAGGTTTTTGACATGCTGAAGCTAAAGGCTGGTAGCATGAGCCAAATGGAGAGGGATTGTGTGCTAACCTTAGATGAGATGGCCATCACCCCAAGCGTAGAGCTGCATATGGGGACAGGAAAGCTGTTTGGCAATGTTACACTGCCTGGCCACAATGGCAGAGCAACTCACGCTTGTGTCTTCATGCTGGCTGGAGTAACAACAAGGTGGAAGCAAGTTGTGGCATACCACTACAGCAGTAATTCCACCGATGGTGCCGTCTACCAGCCCATCATTATTGCTATAGTGGAGGCAGCAGCATCTGTAGGGGCTTCATGTCATTAATGTCACAAGTGACATGGGGAGCCCCAATAGAGCAATGTGGCGAGCTTTTGGGGTGACGTGTGATAAACCATGGATTCCACATCCCATAGAGCCACACCGGCGGCTCTATTTCATGGCAGATGTCCCACATCTGGTCAAGAACTTGAAGAGTGCCCTTGTCCGTGGTCAGACCATCACCATTCCACAAGATGTGGTGAACAAAGAGCACCTACTGTCCAGTGTGGTGTCTGTTGGTCCCTTACAGGATCTGGTGTCCTACCAAGAGGGTATGGCACTAAAGCTGGCTCCCAAACTCTCCAGGGCTGTCTTGGAGCCTAACCACTTCGAAAAAATGAAAGTTAGCTCAGCCATGCACATCTTCAGCAAGTCAACAAGTGCTGCCTTAAAGTACCTGGTAGAGGAGGAGCAGCGTCCTGAATCAAACCTCACTACATCATGGTTCCTTGAGAAGATGGACCACTGGTTTGACCTTATGTCGTCACGCCACGTTGTGACTGCCCTCTCTCGGTTCAAAATGGGGGAGTATGAAAAGGCCATCAGATTTCTCCAAGAGAGCATCCATCTCTTTCGTGGCCTAAAGATAGGGGTAAAGGGCAGCTGGAAGCCGGTCCAGACAGGATTGATTATGGCCACAACAACCATACTGCAGGTCCAGGAAGATCTGTTGAGCCAGGGTCACAAATTTGTCCTCACAAGCCGGTTCACGCAGGACTGCCTAGAAAACACATTTGGATGCATACGTCAGAGAAACCCCGTGCCAACACCTGTAGAGTTCCACTATGCCCTACGGGCTGTCACTGTTGGACAGTTCCTGTCCACAGTGCATACGGGCTCTTACCTGGATGACAGCTGTGATCACTTAGCAGACTTCCTGGAGACCAGAACCATTACCAGCAGTGCTGAAGGTCTGAGAGTGGAGCAGCTGGTCGACCTGACACCACCACCCACCTTCACAAAAACAGATTCCTGTGTTCTGTACCATCTGGCTGGATACATTGTGAAGGGTGTCTTCAGCTCCTCACTCTGTGAGACGTGCAAGCATGCACTTGTGCAAAATGCAGATGATGCACATGAGAACGCTGTTCTGCTGCAGTTGAAGGAATTCAAACAGGGTGCACTTTATCGGCCATCTGATGAGGTCTTCACTGTCGTCCAGCACGTGGAGCAGCTGTTCCGTTCAAGGACAGATGATTCACTCATGGAGTGCACCAATGCTGTGGAACACCTGGAACAGGAGGCCATGCTTCTGGATAGCAGCCTTCCATCATGCCATGATGTAAAAAGAAAAATAATCTGCAGATATGTCAGGCTGAGGTTGAGGATTGCGGCTACGTGCATCAGGGCTGCAAGGAGAGAAGACAAAAGTAAAGGTCACCTTGGCAGCAAGAGTCATAATAAGAAGGCCAAGAAGGCTCAACCTCCTGCACCAAAGGCCATAATATCTAGGCCACTAACAAATACCTTCCTTACTGCCATGGATGTATTTGGCCTCTCCATTCCATCTCAACCTCCCTCAACCACCAGCATCTCCCTGCAGCCATCAGTGAGACACCAGCAGCCTCCACTGCTAGCACCAGCAGCCTCCACTGCTAGCACCAGCCACCGGCAGCCTCCACTGCTAGTACCAGCCACTGCCAGCAGCAGACACCAGCAGCCTCCACTGCTAGCACCACCAGCCTCCACTGCTAGCACCAGCCACCGGCAACCTCCACTGCTAGTACCAGCCACTGCCAGCAGCAGACACCAGCAACCTCCACTGCTAGCACCACCAGCCTCCACTGCTAGCACCAGCCACCGACAGCCTCCACTGCTAGTACCAGCCACTGCCAGCAGAAGACACCAGCAGCCTCCACTGCTAGCACCACCAGCCTCCACTTCTATCACCAGCCACCGACAGCCTCCACTGCTAGTACCAGCAGCCTCCACTTCTAGCACCAGCCACCGGCAGCCTCCGCTGCTAGTACCAGCAGCCTCCACTTCTAGCACCAGCCACCGGCAGCCTCCGCTGCTAGTACCAGCAGCCTCCACTTCTAGCACCAGCCACCGGCAGCCTCCGCTGCTAGTACCAGCAGCCTCCACTTCTAGCACCAGCCACCGGCAGCCTCCACTGCTAGTACCAGCCTCCACTGCTAGCACCACCAGCCTCCACTTCTATCACCAGCCACCGACAGCCTCCACTGCTAGTACCAGCAGCCTCCACTGCTAGTACCAGCAGCCTCCACTTCTAGCACCAGCCACCGGCAGCCTCCGCTGCTAGTACCAGCCACTGCCAGCAGCAGACACCAGCAGAGCTTTGTCCCTGTTGAATAAACAAATTGTTGTTCTATTGTTGTTTTATCTGTGTCTAGTAAGATGACATTGAGTGCTTTGAAAGACGCCTCTATATAAAATGCATTATTATTATTATTATTATTATTGTAGTAGCAGTTATAGCAGCAGCATTTTAGTATTAGTGTGAGAGTGGGGCTACATTAGCAGTAGTGGTAAAAATGTAAAAAACCGTTTAAAATGCTGTTATTTCATCAACTTACCAGTAATTGTTCTTGACGAGCCATTGAAATCAATGGAGCTCCGTCCCTTGTTTGGAACTATTGGCGTCTCCACAACCCGGAAGTATCGTCCGCCATTTTTTTCCATTCGGATTAATGTGCAAAAGATGCAACCAAAGGAGAGCAGATACAGGTTAAGCAGGTTAAATTTCAGTAAAACAAAAACCAACAGCTTATGAAGAAATAAAAAAAGGAAATGACAAAGAAGAAAACCGTCGAAGAAACCATCAATATGATGATTCGTACTCCTGTTCAGATGGTGGCGGTAATGGTCGTCACCCATCAAAACCAAACCGTCAGAAGAAGAAGCAACCAGGAAGAAGAACGCAGAACGTCCTCTGTTTCTTCCGGTTTACCTCTGCGGGACTGCTTTTAACATCATTTCTTTGTAGTTATTTCTATAAGCTATCAAAACGTCGTACACAATGAGGCAAGTAGAGCGCATCTATACATTTTGAATTGGAAAACACATTTTCTTTAAGGAATCTCTCCGAATGCATGCTATTAGGGAGTATAGATTAAATAGAAGTGCATCGGCGCTTGTTAGCTTGTGTAGCTAGCCGTCGTTTGCAACCTCAGTTAACCATCATAATATCGACGCCTAATTGCATTTTCAACGACTAGACATTTGGATTAATTGTCTGAATTTTCAGTTAAATATAATTGACTTACATTACAAATGGGTTATGTACATTTCGGTGTCTAGCCAAGCAATTTGCCAATGAATGAATTGGTTCATTATTCACATTCAAGGGTATTATTCAATATTCTGTTGGCTGGTGTGATTTACGCAGTGGCTTGAAACATCTATATACTGGAGTCCTTCCACATCTTACAAAATTAGGTATATCTATTACTTTATGGGATCTTAAGATTATCTTAAGGTTAACACTTAATATTATTCACTAATCATGGTGTCTGTTAAAAGCTATATTGCAGAATAGTACTGCTATTGTTTCAATCTATAAACTTCATTTAGTACAATCATGCATATCATAAGAATGTGATGATCACAAAATGACCATTACGGATTGTACTTCAGGTACAAGTTGCGACAGTCGCAACACAACAATTGTACTACTTAATCCTGTTCTCCAACTCCCTTCGTTGTTAGTGCAGCTATATCTTGCAGTAACAGCAGTAGAGTACCCACCATGCAGTCATGTATGCATTGTTGTTGTTTTCCACAGAGGAGACCGTGGAAGGGGCCGGGGGGGCAGGTTTGGTTCCCGTGGAGGACTTGTTCAAGGGTAAATGACTAAGCTGAGACCTGGAATTATTCTATCGGCAAGTTTAACTTCAACATAGTTTGCTGAGTGGATGGTCTTACTGTTTTTATTCTGTTTCAGGTACCGCCCTTTTGTTCCACACATACCGTTTGATTTCTATGTGGTAAGAAAAAGATTGAGTAATGACTAAATGTGCCAATGATTTCAAACATGGTTTACATGTCGATCAATCTTGATCATTGAAGATGATCATTGAAGATGAACAACTTGAATTTGGTTCATCCCGTTCACTATCGTTTGCTTCCAGTGTGAAATGGCATTTCCCAGAGTGAAGCCAGCAGCAGATGAGACGGCTTTCAGTGAGTGCCTGCTTAAACGGAACCATGATCTCAGCCCTACACCCGCTGAGCAGGTAGCCTCACATCTTTCCCCTGTTGACATTTACAGTAATGTAGATGATGCACATGGTGGGCTTTACTCATTGTTTCACCTCTTCCACGCAGTCCTCCATCTTGTCTTTGGTCACAAAGATCAACAATGTCATTGACAACCTCATCGTTGCCCCCGGAAACTTTGAAGTGGTGAGTTAAACGTCAGTGATCCTACAGCTGTCAAATCAGACAGATTAGGTTTGGTGGGACGTTCTTGTAGGAAATGCCGGCAAGACTTGTATGCAAGGATGCTTCCTAGATTCTAGGAAACATGGTGGGTTAGGATTGTTCTATTTTGGTTGGAAGCACAAGAAACTAAACCATTGTAATGGCAGCATCAAGTAGGTCCTTGGTTAGTATGGGCTAAGACCGTGCAGTGCTCTATTGTGTTATTGCCTCCTTGCTTTATCATTGACATTATTAGCTTTAATGCGCTAAATGCTTGGTTCAAGGGCATTTATGTTAGAAATGGTTAAAACACACTTGATCTGATTTTAAAGATGTAAAGGCATACAATAAATGCAGACAGTTTTTATTTCCTAGCAAATCGAAGAGGTGCGCCAAGTTGGATCTTACAAAAAGGGCACCATGACAACTGGACACAATGTAGCTGACCTGGTGGTCATTCTGAAGATCCTTCCTACATGTGAGTCTAGTCTCCAGATTATTTTTTTCCATTTGTCTCTTTTCCATCAATGTGTCTACTCATGGGCCTTTTAGTTCTTGGGGAAGCTCAGACCTAAATCTTCTTTTGCAGTGGAGGCAGTCGCAGCTCTTGGAAACAAAGTAGTCGAGACCCTTCATGCACAAGACCCCGCTGAAGGTAAGTGCACTTAGCTCTACTTTGGAGCAGAATAATTGAACAAGTATTTCAAACAAACATTAATTGAATACACATTCTTCAACAATACATTGTCTTACATGTTTCTGTTGCTCCTTTGGTTTCAGATATGTCCATTCAGGGAATAAGCAGAATTAAATTATAAGTGGGGAACTACTAGTCACACTCAAATTTCAAGCACCGCTGGAAATCTCCACCGCACTGTGTACTAAATGCTACATCATGCTAAGAACTGTTACCAGATCCAAAAGGGATGTCTTAATTTGGTTCTCCCAAGGGGGAAAGACAGAAAATGAGTGTGAATTTGATAATTATCTGTATCGGCATTAGTCTGCTGTAGATGGGAGGTATATGGCCCCGTTTATTGTCACTCCAACATCATATTATAAAGCCTATGGGGTTAAACTATGGTTCAATGTTGGAGGGTAATGTGAGTCACACCTCAATGTGAGTCATGTGAGTCACCACCCTTCTCCTCTTTATTGTGCTCCTTCAGTGCTGTCCATGCTCACCAACGAGACAGGCTTTGAGATCAGCTCGGCAGATGCCACTGTGAAGATCCTGATCACCACTGTCCCACCAAACCTGAGGAAGCTGGACCCTGAGCTGCACTGTAAGAGTGTACACACACACACACACACACACACACACACACACACACACACACACACACACACACACACACACACACACGTATGCCTTTTGAAGGATTAGCGTATTCTATCCTGTTTTACATGCCACTACAGTCAGTTTCTGACATCAAACTTCATGTTAGACTCATTGTAAACACATCCCTGTTTTTCATGACTGAAATTGAGTATTTTACAACGGCTTTGAGTCAATCAGAATCAAGGACCGGAACTCTCCGTTTTATAAATGGCAAAGATTTTGACCAAGTGAGGATATTGGATATTCACACTGCAGAATAAAGCGGGGAACTATTGGGACAGTCCGCAGTGGATCTAGTGGTGTTAGATTAAAACTGAAAAGCCCAAGCAATGGTGTTAAAGCACGGGAAAAAGAGAGGTTATCCCCGGTCAGGTTCCAACAGTGGACACCACTAGATCCACGCCAAGGTAGATAAAGTGCAGCTAACATTAGTGTGCTAATGTTTTGCAAAGGTCATAGGTTACACAACTTTGTTTAATGAAATTAATGCAGCTTATTCAGTCATCCTCTCCTTGTGATCACTTTCTTAAGTCTTGAATATACCGAGCAAACAAACATTTGAACGCAAATATAAATTGCAGACCACCTGCTCCGCCATCTGACCATCTGGTCGCCATAAACGGCTCAACATGTTTGACATGCTCCCACTAGTATAAATAATGTCCGTCGAGGACGGTCATTGATTTATTGCTGATTTGTCACTTTTTTTGCCATCGCATTTGTCCACGTGGAATCCTAATGTTCCCAGATTTAAATGACGCTGCAGGATCTTACAACTGCTCGCTCTCTTCACTCACTATGCTCTACCTTACCACATATATTTGCCAACTTTACTGTGGTCTAACTTCATGTTCTCTACTGACCAGCGATCACTCAGCAGCGCGATCACTGACCTTATCGATAATCGTCAAGGTTACTGGCTGTGTATATCATAAAGTATAATAAAGTCCCACTAATACAAAGTATCACTGTTTATATTAATTATACGGCTTTTACTCTAAAATTGCTGAACTGCTGATCAGGGAGTGCCTCTCTGTTTTTCCCGTTGTTTCGACAGTTCATCAGTTAATACTGCTTCACTCATCCGGGCCGTGGATCTTCCAACTCCTTCCTCTTTATTACAGAGCGTGAACATCCAATACCTATTAATATGGATCAACAGTTCTTGAAGTTGCCAGAAACCTGCTCAGGAACACAGCGTAAATTAGACCCGGTTAGGATCTGGTTACCAAGGTTTGGTAACCCCGTTTCTCCTGCAGGGGAAATTGGGTTTCCAAAACCCGGCTTCGGCTTACAAAAACTGTATTTCAGCGGTAACTGGGTTAGAAGACGGTTTCTCCTCTGCATGTAAACAAACATACTAAATATATCCAGAGGATCAGCCAATGATCATCCACCTTTTGTCTTATTTGGACACATGTCCTAATGTCTTCTTTCCTTGTCTCCCTGCAGTGGACATCAAGGTGCTGCAGAGTGCCCTTGCCGCTATACGTCACGCCCGCTGGTTTGAAGAGAATGCCTCGCAGTCGACGTGAGTGAACTAGTCTTAACAGTCTTAACAGACTGGTTGCTCTTTGCAATGTATTTCTAATTTGTACACTGTTGCAACCTTTTAATATAGGGTGAAGGTGCTCATTCGCCTCCTTAAGGACCTCAGGTTGCGCTTCCCTGGGTTTGAACCCCTTACACCCTGGATCCTGGACCTACTGGTAAGTTCAGACCCTTGCATCTGATCTCCACAATGCACATCATAGCCCACTTTTTAAGTTATATTATCTATCTGTTCAGTTGGATGTTTATCTTGTAAATCCAACTGAGAAAAAGCAAGCCGAAGAAACTGAAGTGTAATGGAATGTAGTGGTGTTATTTTCACTGCTTTGTTCCCACTTTGGCCTTTACCACTGCCAGCTAAAGCAAACCTGTGCTGATCTTGACTATGTCTTGTCCGGGCACCAAGTGTACCAACAATGGTATATGGTGGATATATGTCTGTGGGCAATACTGCAAGTCATTGATTGGTCATTTGTAAGAAGTCTTTGTTGGTCAGACACAACTGCCATAATCACCCTTAAAATACAATAAAGAGGACAAAACAGAAAATATATACTGAAGTACACAAATGCTTGAGAGGACCAATCTTCTTTATTCCTTCCCAGGGGCATTCTGCTGTGATGAACAACCCCTCCAGACAGCCCTTGTCTCTTAATGTTGCTTACAGGTTTGTTATCCCGTCTATTCATCTCTCCATTTCTCTTATTCCCACGTATTCACATAGTCATTCACCTTATTCACAGGCAGCCATCTTGAAATAGATTCCAAATGGGTATTAAAGGTATTATAGGTAACACTGCCACCAAGCTTTTAAAATGGGTACTGCAATCCAAATTCACAATATTGCAGAGTTGTCCACCCGCCCTATGGGGGTATTATTGAGACAATATTATTTGTGTGTGCGTATCTCAATCTGTGTGTGTGTAATAAGATTTGTGTGTATTCACATTTGTGTGTCCGTAATAAGATTTGTCTGTCTGTATTCACATTTGTGTGTGTGTGTAAAAAAATCTGTGTGTCTGTATTCACATTTGTGTGTTTGTGATAAGATTTGTGTGTCTGTATTCACATTTGTGTGTGTGTAAAAAAAATGCATACTGAGATCTGTAAATGTCTGTCGTCAGTTATAACTCAGGCGGGAGCTCTGATTGGCCGTCTTTTTACACGTGGATTTTGGCACACTTCTGCCGTGCAGATCTGCAAATGCGATCCGTGTGTAAAAACGATTTGTCTGTAACTTCACGCAATACAGTCTACACACCACTAGTCGGCGCGTAGCACCCAGTGATGTTAAGCGTGTCATTGTCATGGGTAAGATGGCTGCCGTTAATAACACTGGCCGGTCGTCGGAAACTTCGAACAACTCATGGGCTTTACAATGCGTTTATTTATGAGGAAAACAAACGTTAACTTACCCATGAGTTGTTCGAAGTTTCCGACGACCGGCCAGTGTCATTAACGGCAGCCATCTTACCCATGACAATGACACGCTTAACATCACTGGGTGCTACGCGCCGACTAGTGGTGTGTAGACTGTATTGCGTGAAGTTACAGACAAATCGTTTTTACACACGGATCGCATTTGCAGATCTGCATGGCAGAAGTGTGCCAAAATCCACGTGTAAAAAGACGGCCAATCAGAGCTCCCGCTGATGACAGACATTTACAGATCTCAGTACGCATTTTTTTCACACACAAATGTGAATACAGACACACAAATCTTATCACAAACACACAAATGTGAATACAGACACACAGATTTTTTTACACACACAAATGTGAATACAGACAGACAAATCTTATTACGCACACACAAATGTGAATACACACAAATGTGAATACACACAAATCTTATTACACACACACAGATTGAGATACGCACACACAAATAATATTGTCTCAATAATACCCCCATACCGCCCCCTCCTCCCCAGACTTGAAGCCCACAGGGGTTGCCACGTTGAGGACACTGAACGAACACGAGTGCAAGACAAGCCGAGTGCAACATTATATTTTGAGACAAGCGGAATATTCTATTTTGACAATGACAAGCGACGACAAAAGTCCTACACTTTAAGCTGATCAGCTAATGTATATGTTGGCAAATGATTGATTGTTTGCTAATTATAAACCAGTAGGAGGATTATAAACTCAAAGGAGAACATACTGGCTGTAGCATTGTTGTCGGAGAAGCCAGTATTTATGCTTAGCATGTTTCCTTAATCTATGGTGACATATCATGGTCATTTTATGATTTAGTACAGCAAATGTGTTCCATATAGTTCTTTTAAGGATGAGATCATTGGTCAAATGATTCAAACACACTTGTTGTCATTGTTAATGGATATACATAAAATGGCAACTTTCAATTTTCAATGTTTTCTCTGATTTATATTTATTTATTTATTTATTTGTGTTCTGTCAACAAAGTTACTGTCAGCTTCCAGAATCGCCCCAATAAAGATGGCTGCCGAGGGAAAAAAAGGAAATATTTTTGCAATGAACATTGCCCATAAGTTCAGACCCAACTAACCCTCCTTTGATTTTATATTTGATATATATTTTATATTTTGAATACATTACATTGTCTCCCCCCCGTCTCTGCAGGCGTTGCCTCCAGATGCTCGCAGCCGGTCTCTTCCTGCCGGGATCTGTGGGAATCACGGATCCGTGCGAGAGCGGCAATTTCCGGGTGCATACGGTCATGACGCTGGAACAGCAGGTTTATATTTGTCTTGTTTTTCTAATTGTCAAAGTGATGCCATGTTCACACAACAAACATAGGGTTGTGCTTCACAGGCCGCCATAATTGACGGAATCTGCAGCCATCAAACTGCGCACTTCTGTTGACGGAGGGTTAGCTGCTACATGGAGTGAGAGGCGCAGCTCTTATGCCGTGGTCTCATGTTCAGTAACATGCCTGTCTAATGCAAGCTGGCCTTTTTAGTTAGTTCCATGCCACTCAAATTCCCTTCAAAAAGGAAGAATGCATCTTATTTTTTATTACAATAACATTGAGGTGTCATACATAATGGTACATACTCATTTGTTGTGTAGGTAATGGAAAGAATGTGGGGGCTGTGTTGAAGGGACTGTTCAGTCTTAAACCACAGGGAGGGACACCACCAGCCCCACGTCATTGCAGTTGAATGATCAGAAACATCATTCCTCCAAAACATTTGCATCCCTGGTTAATGGTGCTTTCCTTGAGGCTGGATTGTTTGTTTGTCCTTAAAATTGAGTAAATTCATGTTTTTCTTTTCTTTTCTAGGACATGGTGTGTTTCACAGCCCAGACACTGGTGAGGGTGCTGTCTCACGGAGGCTACAGAAAGATCTTGGGCCTGGAAGGAGACGCAAGCTGTAAGCTCCAGTTTCTTTTCTTTTTAAATTGTCAGCCACTGCCATGAAATCCAATACTTGCTGAACACCTATGTAAAATATATATTACAATTCTGTAATATACTGTTGCAGTATATATACTGTAATATATATACTGCTGGAGTTGTAATGAACTGCAGCAGTAATGAAAGTGATGTCACCTGGAACTCGTTCACGACTTTACATGCAACATTTTCAAGGCAATTAATCGAGTAGCACATTTACGATGGCTAATATTGTAATAATAGGAAAGGCGATGAACGCAATAGTTAGGCCAGGAAAAACAAGTACCATACAACTAAATTATCCGCACGCAAATTATTATTTCAAGCACTTTTACATCGCATGCAGTATTCTCTGCTGGCGAAAGCATTATACACTAAGAAAAACTTCCCCTGTTACCAATAGGTTTTCTATGGGTTTGATTTGTGTGACTCACAGGGTGTTTTATTACCCTTTAACATGCCTCTTTTTCTCAAAATATCTCCTCCACAAAGTTTGATCTGAGAGTGTTATAAATGATAAAACCTTCTTTTAGATCTGGCATTGGAAATGTCCACGTGGGACGGGGTGATCGTCACACCCTCAGAGAAGGCCTATGAGAAGCCGCCGGAGAGAAAAGAGGAGGAGGACGACGAGGGGCTGGAGGAAGAAGGGGGTGGGGAGGACGAGAGCATGGAGACGCAGGATTAAAAGGACATGCTCAGGTATTTTATTAAACCCATTCTAATGTGTTTGAACAATCACCCCACACAGTCAATTGCAACAGTTGAATTGGATTTCTGAAAAGGCACCTTTTAGAAAACATCTAAACCTTCTTCTACATCTAAAGATTGTATCCAACTTTGCTAAATAGGATGCCAAAAATGCAAGGCTGAAGGGCAACATTTTCAAGGTTTTAACATAAAATCCTGATAAATGCATTACCAGCCAGTCTACCATTTCCTTTTCAAATCCTGTAGTTAGTACATTTCCGTTATCCAATGGTAAAATGGATAAGTCGGCTAATCATTATGGAAAATTTGGATGCCACCAAATGGTTCATAATTCTGTTATCCTGCTGTGTTTGCACTGTTTTGCACCCGTCTTCAAAGATGCGCATAGTAATCCAACTTTGTTTTTTTCTTTTAGGTTGTCTCAATGTGATGTATTTGACAGACTTGTCATGTCCTTGTTTACCATTCAAATGTAATGACATTTGCAAATTGGAGAGTTGGTTTTGGTTTTTATTGTAATAGTCTTTTTCTTACTCGGTAGTTAGTACAATTAAACGTTTTTATTTACTTTGACTTGTGATTTATTTTTCATTTTAACAGAATAAACTTGGCTTCCTTCAATCTGTTTTTAGTTCCATATGAATCAGTTCACGTAAAGATGACTAAAGCTAAAACTTCTGGCGTTCAGCGCAAATGTTATCCAATAGGTTTGGGTCGCAAGATGCAACAAAGTGCCAATATGCTGACATTCATGGTCCAGAGACATGCGTTTTCTGACTGCAGGCGTTACAACAGGAAAGAGGAAACCCCTGGCATGTTATTGGTTGAAAGTCAAGCCCACTCCTTTTGGCAATATGCCGTCACAACTCAATTCAGCAGGACAGAAAGATTCCTTTATTCCAGCAGTTCAGATTTCGATGTAAAATACACTTTTATGTTGCATACACTCTTCAATGAGTGATTAAGGCTGTGGACAAGGAGGGAAAATTAAAATGTTGTTAAATGGTGACCATAAAATGGGGCGGGGACAATGATAACTGGAAGGTTTTCGATTGGATATTGGGCATGAGAACAGACTACCTATATAAAAAAGGTTCAACAGCAGGTTAATGTGTAAGCATCTTTATTTTCCTTTCAAAAAAGACAAAGCAACATTTCGTAGGCATTCGTAAAAACACTGCTGGGCTCACAATTTGTTTTTTTATATATACTCTTATGTTATGTTACAGTATTAACAATGCTTCTCGTATGGGCTTTTCCACCCATTGGGTAGGATCTGTGCATAATATATTAATATATTAAAGTTATATACAGCATCGTACAAATAAACAGACCACTGGAAAAACAAGCACCATTGGAAGTGAGGCACGCTAAGGATTGGACTGTTGGAGTGCAAGTGGTGTCCTGTGGCTGCTTCAATGTCGCAATCAGGCTCCGAATGAGTTCACATATGCTTAGACTAACATGCAGACCCAGGGGAGGCTAACGACTCCATGTGTCAAAAGAACGGAAAAGTCTTTCAGTTGGATAACTTGTGTTAAAGCACTGATGTGACAACATTGACAGCAAACAGCAGTAGCAGCAAAAAGTTGTAGCAGCAGCAGTACTGAATAGTCAAGCGTAAGTTGTGCCCGGAGTGAGCTGCAAGAAACAAAAATGGGTATTTCAGTCCAAGGCTGAGCCCCCCTCGAATAGAATGAACAGCCAACATTGAGTGAGAAATTAAGTCAGAGTACCAATTAACGCAAACTGGGGGAGAAAAATCACTTCTTGACGGATGACTTGGTATTCGTCGCTCAGGCTTACATGTCTTCGTTCATGGAGACCTTCAAAAAACCATCCACCCCCAATGTATCAAATAAATACAAATAAATAATAAAATAAAGTGAACTTGCAATACGCATTTTATGGTTTTAACATGGCAACAATGGCTTCACAACAATCCCCGGGTCCGAGATGCATTTCTGTAATTATCATTTGCCGTTGCTCTGTATTAACGTGGGATCATGCTTTAAGTGTAGTTTACTGTTAGTCATTCAATTTACCCCCTGAATACGAGTAAACACTGCTGTAAGAGTTCTTTTTAAATTCAGTATTTTGGAATAAAACTAAAGGGAGTAATGACAAATACAAAGAAAGACTTCCCTATTTAAACAACTCCATAAAGTTGCCTGCTCTTACGCCACTACGTGTGTGACCTGACAGACACATAAAGTGCTAATGGATGGGAACATGGCAAAAGGGACAAGTGAACAAGACGTTTAAGTCTTAGGAAACAAAATAAAGTGGGCATTCATAATATGTTGACTTTTCGTAACCTCTGTGTGCCTTCAGCAGAGTTTGAGCGTTCACCCATCCATCCTTAACGCCTGTGTGTATTGGGTTGTGGTCACCACAGTGTAGGTGGATCCGTCGTTGAAACCTTCTCCAGCCCCCCAAAAATAATCTCTCCATTGCATCCTGGAATATCCCGGGATTTCCTCGCCAGTCGGCCATGGCCGATACACCATTCAAGTAGTGGCTCTACTTTTGTGGCCTCCTCCAGATCCCAGACATGGACTGGGATAGATTCACCTGCAAAATGAAGAGCTTCTAACAACGGAGCTGGGTCTTCTCTCTTCACCACCATGGCCTGACGCCATGCCTGCATTACTGCAGATGCTGCATCTAA
Organism: Merluccius polli; assembly: GCA_030340625.1. Lineage (NCBI taxonomy): Eukaryota > Metazoa > Chordata > Actinopteri > Gadiformes > Merlucciidae > Merluccius > Merluccius polli. The sequence goes on from JAOPHQ010005981.1 coordinate 273,494, forward strand.
CAGGTGGCCAATTCAATGATGACGTTTTGGCCTTGTTTGAGAGTACAATTCTGAGATACCTGAACTCCTTCAACTGAGGTGATCTCTCCCCCCCACCTATGTTTGAGCTTTGTCTCAATTGAATATAATATTTTACTATCCTGCATGGACTGTAAAAAAAACATGGAAGCCCAACTCAAAAACAAAGAAAAAAAACAAACTATTCTCTGCATTTAAACAATGAGTTAGTGCAAGTTCAAATTGGCTTCTTTTTCCATACCTATTATGGTGTAAATTCTGGCACAGCTAAGTTTGGGTTGTATATCTGTTCAATATAATATTTAACCATGACAAATCATGAACCATGAATTTTTTGTTTGTGTGGACGAGAGTGGATGCGCAGTGAATTGTCTGCAACATACATCGACAAGTATACAAAAACATCCAACTACAGCTCAATAAAAAAATTAATGATGAGAAACCCTTTTTGGAGGGTCTGCAGAATGTGGCACCGTGGAGCTTCAAGGGACTTTCTTCACTTCCCCTTCCCCTCCCCCATGCCGCTTCCTCCTGCTTTCACCACCAGAGGTCGCTGCTGTGCTTTCACTATCCCTTCTGCCAGCTTGATACTCCAGCCACAAACTACCTGTGTCTGAGCCGCAGTCTGAGCCGCAGTCGAGTGAAGAGGCATTGTTATTGCTATACTGGCTGTAAAACGCTGCACTGCCCCTGTAGTGTCCCATCACCTCGTTGTAGGTGGGTGGCGGACTCTCTATCCTAGCGTTAGCAGTGCTGACTCCGGAGTTAAAACTCGTCCCGCAGCCGACATAAATGTCTATGAAGTTTCTGTCAAAGACAGTTCGGTTGGGCGGCGCACGCACCGAGGCGCGGCTCAGCTCCAACTGCTGCTCCGGGTCCCGCAGCTTGAGTGTGCAGGGGCCCTTGTAGGGGGGCAACTCCTCGCCGTCTGACAGGGAAATGGATGGGGGGAGGTTGATGAGCTCCTGCTGCAGGTAGGGGTAGGTGGGCTGGAAGCGGCACAGATGCTGGTTCTGCTGCTGTGTGTAGGCTGGGGGGTTGCAGACAAGCCGCTCCTGGGTGCCCTGGGGCCCATACATAACCTGCAGCGGAGAGAAGCGTATGGGGAGGGGGTGGGGGGTTGGTTAGTTCATCAAGAAGCATGTGGGTTAATGATGTAAGCTGCATGTGTTGTCTGGTCTTATCAGGGCGATGGCAAACAGTGTACATTCTTAGCTACGTAAGGATGTGGATATCGCCACAGATGCCCTCATTTTGCAGACCAGTCTCACTACTGTCCTGTATACATGCGTCACCTTTTCCACATCAAGAATAAGAAGTATTCACTACAGCACCATATCAAAAATATGCCATTTGGTTTTTCATTTAAATAAATACAATGAGATGATTTAAGCAGTAAGAGAGAGAGAGAGAGAGAGAGAGAGAGAGAGAGAGAGAGAGAGAGAGAGAGAGAGAGAGAGAGAGAGAGAGAGAGAGAGAGAGAGAGAGAGAGAGAGAGAGAGAGAGAGAGAGAGAGAGAGAGAGACTAGCCAGCAATTTTGTCATATTATCTTCTGACATTTAAAGCAGAACATAAAATGTTACAACCCGTTTTGTTTTACCTAACAAAGTTTATTCTGTAGTTGAGTGACCTCACTCATTTGTCACATTACATTTAGGGCTATGAGTGTAGTATGACTAAGTGGCATTACACAATATTCTGCACTGAGCTAGCTAGGAGTAACTGCACATCCACTGTGTTGAGCTGTGGACGGCCTCACCAGTGTTGATACACCTGACGCTGGCTGTTATTTGACCCTGTTCTGGGGGTCTTGGGTGGGGACCTTCTCCATAGTGGCAACATGAGCAGTAATGCCCTTCTCCTAATCCATTGACAGCGGCAACACAGAGATAATGACATGACGATAAATCTTGGTGTGTTTCCTTTTTTAGTAACTGTCTATTAGGTTGGATGCTTCAAGACCCCCTCTGAACAAGCTAACAGAAGGCCTAACTGCATTTCAAAATAAACCATTCACCGCAGGGGCTCCATGCTGAGTCACCACGCAGCCGTCCTGTAATGAAGAGAGATGGAAACTAGCAAAATTGGGCTCGTTCAATGTCTGGGTGAAAAGGGGTTTGTAAATGCGTTCTGCTCGCCTTTGGGAGAATCTAAATGTTACGCACTACTCTTTAAAGTAATTTATATCCATCTACTTTTGGGACATCAGTGCACCAATTGACCAGTGACCCAATGACTGAGGTGCCTCCTCCAGACATGTACAAACTAAACGGTTCACATACTGGGTTTAGTTACCCCACAGGATACATTAAACAAGAGCATTTGCAACCCAACCTTAGGTGCATTCTGCCGGGTCGCCAGGGGAAGTGACACTCTCAGGTAACTTCCTGCCTAGCTTTTAATACGGAGGAAGAGAACAGGAAGTGAAAAAAGGTACAAAGAGACCAGGGCGCGAAATTACGAATCCCACTATGGCCACGCCAAGCACCGCCCCACCCTGCTCCTGATTGGTTGAGCTGTGCTCTCGACTCTATCCTGATTGGTTCTACTGCGCCCAGCAAGCTAGAAGATTGTTTAATCTCAACGACCGCTCAGTTTACAAGTGTTGAAGATATAGTTAGGGTTAGGGTTAGGGTTTGGGTTAGGGTTATGGTTAGGGTTAGCAGGCGCAGTAAACAATCTTAGAGTCGAGAGCACAGCTCAACCAATCAGGAGCAGGGTGGGGCGGTGCTTGGCGTGGCCATAGTGGGAAAAACAATATCGCGACCAGGGCCGTGTTCCGATATCCGTACTTCCATGAGTACACTTAAACATAGTACACTATCCGCACTCAATAGGTACGCAGAGCTTCAGATGTTAGTGCTGTTCCAAATGCAATACTCTGTGGCGCACTTAACGGACATTACATCAGCTGCGCGGCCGCGTCACCCGCCAAACAGGTGAATTCATTAGACATTCTCTGAGCGCGGCTCCGCCTCTTCCGCTACGTAGATTGCTGACGCACACTCAGCATTTTGGCCTTTTTGAGTACACATACGGGTCCTTTCAAGTGCACTTCTTTTGCCGCGATCATAATCGGAACACCCTACGTACTCAAACTAAGTATACTAAGTACGGGTAGTATGGCTATCGGAACACGGCCCATGTGCTCGTAGATTTGTTTGGAGGGTTATGTTCCTTTGAAAATATATGGAACATTTTATATTACGTCTTGAAACCCTTTATTCGGATTTAACCTCGGGCATTTGTTCGGTGGACTCAAGAAAAGACTGATTAATGAGAGCTGGGGTTAAATGCATTGTGTGATAGAAAGTGAAATATGCACAGGTTTCAGTATCAGGTTGGACACTGGCCCTTTCCTTATTGGTTTTCGGTGAGCAGTAATGTTATATTCAGCATGCACTGTTATAAGCGTTAAGTTAATACCAAACTCAAGTGTTTTTTTAATTAAGTTAAAACATACCAGTTGTGTTGCCTGGTCGCGGTGCCCTTGGTGGCGTGCCTGGCTGTGTCTGCTGAGGAACGCCAGGGCAGATAGCCGATAGTGGTTGAGAAGGCAGATGATCACAACTACCATCACCATCATAACCACCAGGATAATTATTATCTGAACAAACTCCAGTTCAGCTGGAGACAAGAGACCGACACATGGGAAGAAAGAACAGAGGGTAAAACATGAATTTTTGTTTGTAATCAAGCAAACGCATGAATGGAAAAGAGCTTCCAAGCCGCTGACTAATCACTTACACAAAGAAATGTTAAACAAACCACAATGCGTTCTGCTACTCGAATGAGAGGGACTCAATGGGGAAGGGAAACAATAACTATACAGAGTCCACAGGACTTAATGGTTATATTGCTTGAAAAGGGTTATGCTGGTTGGCAAAGCTATCAAGTCCAGGTAAAGGACAAGCTGAGTTGAACAAGTACACACGATGACACATGAAAAGATATGAATAAGATAACACTAACTGAGGAGGGATTAGATATTTGCTACAATTTTCAACTAGTTTCATATGATATCAAATTTCAGGCAGGATCTATACAAAACACTGCCCACACCTCTCTTAAGCCAATACAGACACAAAGCCCAATGGTGCCTACTTCCTCAAATACAGTCTAATGGCAGTATTCCACTGCACAGTGTGGTATGGCACAGTCTGTTTAATGTGTCCTGTGCCACTGTAGTGGAACATGCAGTGACACTGGGAGGATCTTCTGAAGGAAATACCCACTCAAACATCTAAACGTTTTTTCCAATTAAACTACTTTGTCCACTGACAACTGTAAAATTGTGTCATTTTGTCATTTTCTTGCAGCTTTGGTACATCATCAAATCAGGAAGATGAGCCAGTTCCAGACAGACCACTTGGTCCAGAATGCACCACTGCACCTGGTGTTCAACCAGCCTATGCACGCATGTCTCAGTCCACTGGCTGCCTGTAGCTGCCAGCAGCAAGTTCAAATCCTTGATTTGTTTCATCTACACCCACCCACATCACTCATCCGTCCCTACCCGCCCTGTGAGGTCCACTGACGGAATGGCATCTGCTGCTGCTGTGGTGTGGAGCTACTCTGCAATTCAGGTGAGTGGTGGGTCTACCTTGAAAGTGGAACCAGCAACCTGGCTCCATGCCAGCAGCAGAATCTCTCCCTTCCTTCACACATGTACACCTGTACACCCTCTAGTGAGAACATCTCAAAAACTACCTTGTGTCCTTCACTGCACTGAGCTCTATTCCTATATTACTATTTCTATACTGCACTCTGTCCAGCATTTGTATTTTTAAGAACCTTTTTCAAAACAGAGGCTTTGGATAAAGTGTACTGAAGATGTAAATGTACTGTATGCTAAACAGACAACTATTGAATTCTCATCCCGTTTGACATGGAGGGGAATTGTATCATCCTGGAAGTAACCTAGTCCACCACCAGCATCTTGCTTTGCCTGGGGGATATTATTTTAAAAACCTCATAGAATCAAGTATAATGACACATCTCTTTGCTATAATGTATTAGGGATCACAGTAAATGGCACATTATTCATAAAAAACAAAACACTCTTTTTCATGAGTATTTCCATCATAATGAGACCCATAAAATACACAATAAGCATATGCACATAAGTAGGTATGTAGGGAAGGATGTTGATGAATGGATTATTTGGCTTACACATTTACGCAGACCAGGCTTAGAGTAAGCCCACTGATTTCAGTTGTGGTTACTAGCTAATGTTGGGGATTCCTTTGGAAAAAAGCTATATAATTAAAAAACTCCAGTCTAGTAACATCTGTTTAATAAATACATGCATTGCAGGATATTGCCTGCACTGTTTGATTTCGACATACAATTTAGCTGATATGTCAAAATAAATCTGTATAAATTAAGATGAAATACATTACAAAAAATACCTTCATATAATATTTCTATATTACAACCATACTAAAGACAACACCATATGTTGTTGTTGTTTTATATACAGTACTTAATATCTATATTGTCGTTTTGAAAAACCACCATATTGGACATCAGAGTATCACACAAATCCCCAATAATAAGCATCATCTTCACCATCAGGTACAGCACTTTTCAGTACACATTTTAAAGGCAGCCTGGTTAGGCTGGGGTATGTTGACTCTTTATGAGCAGACTAATGGGGGTGCAGCTGACTGACTGGAGTGCAGATGCCTAATAAAATAGTCACATGGAAATGGGGGATGGGCCGAATATTGGGGAGCACAATCAGCACCGCCACAGTTTAATAAAAGGGTCAAACCAGAGAAAGAGAGTAGCATATTGAAATATGTATCCATTCAAACATATGCCTTAATAAATAAACTTGTGCAATGTTAAAACCTTAACCTTAATTGTTAAACCCATCGGTGGAAAAAGTGGAAAAAGGCAAATGGAGTAATTAATATACGGTAGCCAGAGAGAAGACAAAAAAACTCCCTTTTGTGCCTAGCAGACGTGATGAACAACAGTGGGAGATTGAGGCCTTGACCTTCGACATCTGACCCCAACAGGGGAGGGCAGAGACAGCAGGCGTCTGTTTATGAGGAGTCTGGTGCATCAGTAATGAACTTCCTGGCTGAGCTGCAGACTGTCAGCAAGAATGGGAATAGAGCTGCAATACGGCCAAATTATTACACGTTTTTAAAAGAAATATCTGACATTTATACATAATATAAACATCACAATGACATACAATAAATTCATTGTTATATATCTTGATAATATTGCTTATTAGCCAAAGACCCAGATTGCACACATTAATGTTTAAATTGCATGTGCTGCATTATCGAATTCCCAAGGTTTATACCACTATGAAGTGGATATGAATCAGCTTAAGGTTTCAGTTTGTTATTCAAGTCATTCCCAGATGATTTTTAGTCCTCAAACAGGCCAGTCTGTATGCAGGTCTACCCAGATACTGAGATGAAGCCTGCAGCCAGACCACAACTCCAGCCAAGCATGGGGGACTTGTTAGGCACAATAACTACAATATGCACAATAATATAAAATATCTCGCTATCTCCAAGTGAATCGCCCCCCAAAAAACGTATCGGCTGTAAGCCTATACAAAAAAAACATCGTAAATGTTGTAAACGTAAATGAATCGCAGACGAAAAATAAATCCTGGTTCGCCAATGTTGTAGATAGCTGACATTACGACGTCCTCGCGTTGGGCTGGTTGAGGAACTCCGCTCGGCTGTATACTTCTATTATATTATTATATACTATGTTATTATTATATACTCCCATTATATCACTTCAAATATGTACCAACCCCATCCAGTTAAATGGGAAGACAGGCAAATACCTCAATGCGCCATCTCCGTAGCCTACTCATATAAGGCAGAGAGACTCCGCATAAACCAGTCCTAATAGTGGGGACGCATCGCTAACCAACACTAAACCAGAATGTGTGCAGTAACAAACAGCCATAGCATAATAATAATAATAATAACTAAAATAAAACAAGACATCGACTTACATATATCCATGCCCTGTGGCTGGGTCCCGGTGCAATTGCAGGAGCAAATAACATTGGGTTGAGTGTTTGCGGAGCCGCTGGCCGGCGTGCTGGTGGGCATGGGGCTGCGGAGTAACGGGCCGCCGGGAGGAGGAGCGGCGCGGCGGCTCGCCGTCAGCGGCGGCCTGGACCCTCGCGGAACACGCTCTCACGCCATTTTAGCTCCGTGCCCATGGCCGCTTCACGCGCCTCGCCGCACTCAGTCCACGGGCCGCATCTTAAAGGCGTGATACGACGTGTTTCCTCGCTGCTCGCGCTCCGCACCGACTCATTCAGAAAGGATCCGCCGAACGGAGCTGATAGCCGTGTGTGTGTGTGTTGCCCCTTCCCTCCTGCGCTTCCTCCCGTCTCGCCTGCAAACGGGGAGCGGCTGCAGCCACGCATTGGAAGGAGGGGGAGGGGGGAGGAGGGGGAGGGGGGAAGGCTAGACTGGTCGTACAGACGGTGAGTCGTGGCGTCGGATTACAACGGCGGCCAGCCATGACCGATTCAAAAGAAATGCAGACTTTTATACATCCGTCCCCCCGGAGACGAACTACATGACATGCAGCACAGTTGCTCAAAAGGTTAAACCACTGCGATACGAAATGGTAGAGGGTTTTATCGTGGTGAAGTTGGAATCTCGCTGTGTGTTATTATTTATACTAGGCCTATTTATATTTTCTGTGAATATATTATGTTGTAAATGCTTCTACTATTATCCATTAAGTAAACTTTGATATGCTACTAAATTAAAGCTGCTGGTTAACTATTTTCCATGCATTTTTATTAGAATTTGATTACAATCGCAATACAAAATCACGTAATCCTACATCAAGTGCCTTGAGAGGTCCCGGGAGGAAAGAGACCTGATCCCTGATTGACAGGGAGCCAGTCTAATTATAAAATCAGCTGAAAACGGGTTTACAATCATGTGACGTACGTGGGACATGCGCAATGACAGGACATCTAGGCCGAGACGGAACCCATGTAGTACAGCGGTTAAGCCCTCAAATCAAGGGGAATTGTGCACTTTTTGAAAGAAACATGAAACTTCTACCATAGTTAGGTTATACCATGAGGTTCATTTTCAGATATGGAGGGAAGTCAGATTTGACCTCTGAGGCCCGGGAGAGGTCAAATCCAAGATGGCCGCCAATAATATTCAAAAGTGCCTCACGTTGGAACCAAACACAGTAGAAAAACATTTAAGGTGTCATTTCCCACTAACCTTTGGGTGCCCATTCTGTATTTGATACCTTTGAAACCACCAGAATTCAAGAAAATGCATTTATGTAAAGGTCAAGGTAAATAAAAACATCAAATTTTTTTATGTACCCCAACTCATTTCTTTGTTGTCTCTGTATTATTCAGTTACTAGTTGTTATTTCATGAGATGTGTGGCTAATTTCATTCCTTCACAGCACAGAATTATCCACAGGTGACCCCCCTAGACCATTTTCACAGACCACCAGCACCGCTGACCACTGGTTGAAAAAAACCCTGCTTTAGAGAGTTGTTGCTAGGCAACATGTACGCACAATGTAGAGAGCACTTCAACCGACATATTCTAACAGGTAAACAGATTGACTATGAACAAACAATATTATTACATAATTACATAATATTATTCATATTGCAAATTAATTTAACCATAGCCAGGAAGGAGTTTTCCTTGGTAGTTAGTTAGCTAGCTAGTTAGCTAGCTTTTGAAGTAAAAATCATGGACATTGATCAAAATAATTATCATAGCTAAACTAGAACATTTGTAGCTAGCATGTTAAGATAAGGCTGTGTCTTTAATTACTACTTAATAATTATGTTAAAGTAAGTTTCATTGTAATAATCATAGTACTGAAAGAGAATTACTGTGACTGATGGTTTTGATAGATAATGCTGTTATGATTTAGCCTAGTTTACAAGCATAATTCATATGGGTTTTAATGTGGTACTATTAATTCATAGTTGTATTAGGTCATTAATGTTAATAAATGCCAATAATCCATTCAGGTATAGGACAAGACACATTTGTACTATTATAAGTAATGTTTAATACAATGTTAAATTGTTATCCTTTCAGATTCCCATGTTTTGCTGGTGATTTTGATCACAACCATGTCAAAGCGTCACAGCTTGATGGACCCTACCCAGCCCTCTTCGTCCAAGCAATCCAAGCCACCCCCCAGCATTAACTGGGACATTTGTGTCCTCTGTCAAGTAGTCACAGATGAACCTGTGTCCACTCAGAAACAAAAGAAAACAGTCTGTTGATAGTGGCTATGTATCTATGGCAGAAGACCTTCTCCAGTTCCGTACCCTTCAGCACATGCCAATGGACCTCAACCTGGAGCAATTAGATGATGGAGATGGCATAGAATCCACTTTGAAGAGACACAAGGCTAAGTGGCACAAGAGATGTCGGCTAAAATTCAACAAAAAAGCATTTGATGAGCTAAGTCGGGGGAAAGTAACTACAGCACAACAACAAAATACCTCGTCTGTACACACGCGATCTGCCCACAGCCATTCACTGTCCACAGAACCTATTTGCTTCTTTTGCAATGAGCCTGCTGCAGGTTCTTCAGGTTTCCATAATGCATCAACCTACAACATTGACAGAAATGTGAGGAAGTGTGCCCTTGAGCTTGAGGACACTGCTCTGTTGGTCAAGCTTGCACAGAGTGACATGATTTCCATTGAGGCCAAGTACCATCACCACTGTCTGTCTGCATTGTACAACAGAGCCAGGCAGGCTGCATCTAAACACAATGATGGAGATGATTCTTGTCTACATGGCATAGCCTTTGCACAGTTCGTGGCATATCTGGAAGACATGAACAGTGATGAGAACAGTGCCCCTGTATTCAAATTGACAGACATCGCTCAGTTGTACAAGAACAGGCTGGAACAACTTGGTCTTACTGTAGGTGAACGGATTCACACCACCAGACTGAAAGAACGACTGCTTTCTGAGCTTCCACATCTGAGGGCACATTCACGCGGAAGAGACACACTCCTGAGTTTTGAGAAGGACATTGGACCAGCTCTCATGATAGCCTGTCAAACTGACAGTGATGCCATGCACTTAATGCGAGCAGCACAAGTAGTGCGCAAAGAGATCCTTAATTCATCTTTCTCTTTTGACGGGTCATTCAAAGAAAACTTCCAGCAGAGGGCTGTACCACCATCTCTCTTGGCCTTCATCAACATGGTACTTGATGGTACAAACATTGAGCATCAGTCCACCACAAAACCTGCCCTAACAATCTCCCAATTGATAGTCTTTAACAGTAAGAAGCAGGCACGGAACATGGATTCAGCAAGCTCAGCACATACAAGGCACACCCGAGAAACTCCCCTCCCTCTATATCTGTCCCTCAAGATCCATGCAGTTACACGAAGTAGGGGGCTAATTGACACACTGTTCAATCTAGGATTGTGCGTTTCCTATGACAGGCTGCTGCAAATCACATCAGACATTGCCAATGGTGTCTGCCAGCAATTTAGGATGGAGGATGTTGTGTGCCCAACAAAGTTGCGCCACGGACTGTTTACAACAGGAGCTGTGGACAACATAGACCATAATCCAAGTTCTGCAACAGCCAAAGATTCCTTCCATGGCACCGGCATCTCACTTATGCAGCATCCGTCACACACACAAAGCGGAACTGATCGCGGTGTGCTAATGATGAGTCAAAATGGCTCTTCCACCAAGTCAGTGACACCTCTGCCAACAGCCTACACAGTCGTGCCACCAGCTACCCTCCGGACAAAGGAATTCAGTGTGCCACCTGTACAAGGTCCTGTGAGATCTTCCACCCTCCTGGTTTCTACAGCCGCCACAGAGGATGAGTATGCATGGCTCAGAAAAGTCAAGAGAGCTGTTGAAACATCTACCATTGATGGCATGATATCATGGTCTGCCTACCACGCTGATGTTCACCAAGCTGTCATCCCTCCTGCAGCAATCAACGCATTATTGCCTCTCTTTCTTGATAATGCACATTCAGTAGCAATGATTCGGCACTCTATGGAAATCATCAAAAGAGCAGTTCAACATGTGAACCCTGGTCAGATTCCTGTCCTTGCTGCTGACCAACCACTGTATGCTCTCGCTAAACAAATACAGTGGTCCTGGCCAGACACTTATGGAGAAGATCACTTTGTGATCATGTTTGGTGGTCTACACATTGAAATGGCCATGTTGAAGTTGCTGGGAGACTGGCTAGAAGGCAGTGGCTGGACCAATGCCTTGGTCCAGGCTGACATTGCGAGTTCTGGAACAGCCAATTCCTTCATACATGCCAAACATGTCACCAAGACCCGCCATGCACACCAGGTCACGGCTGCAAGTCTCTATACACTCCTGCAACAAGCATACAATGAAGAGTGCATATCTGATGATAAAGACGTCATGCCACCTATCAGTCTATCTTTTGAGGAGTGGTGCATTCAGCAAGCAAAGGCCAGTGTTCACTTTGACTACTGGCATAAGACCCTGTCATTGCAGCTTCTCGTTCTGCGGTACATCAGGTCCATTCGTGAAGGCAACTTCCAGCTGTACGTTGAATCCCTGACACAGATCATGCCCTGGATGTTCGCCCTGGATCACACACACTACAGCAGATGGCTTGCTGTACACATCCGTGATATGATGACTCTTGCGGACAGACACCCAGCAATCCTAGCAGAATTCAGGTCCGGACATTTCGTGGTGCACAAAACCAGCAACCAGTTCTCTGCCATGGCACTTGACCAGTGCCATGAACAGAACAATGCCATGGTCAAAGGTTCTGGTGGGGCTATCGGACTGACTGGAAATCCAGGAGCACTCAGACGCTGGATGGTAGCAGGACCAGAAATCGCCAGGATCACTAAAGAGTTTGAAGAACAGGCAACAAACCAACAGCATGGACCCAGTGACTCCAGACACCATGAACAGCAACCTGGAGTGCAAACAGCATTCCTGAAGGAGGTTAAGGCACTCATCACAGTGCTGGAAGAGATGGGGAATCCATTTCTAGAACACAGCCAACATCTTTTAGTCATTGACACAAGAGACATCGTTGATACCCAAGTTGCTGATGCTGTAAGAAGGATTGATACCCTTGGTGAGGAGCAGTACACTGAGTTTGTGACCCAAAGGCTGGAAAGGTGTACAACACCTATCACACATCCTCTTCCAAAGAACAAGTTGCCACTGTTCAGCAGGCCACCTGTCAAGGTCAAATCGAAAGAGAAGGCACAACTTGCCGCACTGAAGAGTGACTGTGGCCTTTTTTCAAGGCTGTACATCTCATGTCAAACACGAGATGGAGACATCAACCACTTCTTTTCCCATGAAAACCAGGCAGCACCTCCAGCTCTGTCAAGTGGAGGAAAACTTCGGTTCGGGGTTAAAGCAGATCTGCTTCACTGCCTGGAGTCAAATCTGCTCGAAAACAAGAGTGTTCCTGAGACTGATGCAGTAATTCTAGATGGTGCAGCTGTGGTTCAAATGCTGAATGTAAAGACATCAAGAACATTTCAAGAGTATGGAGAAACAGTGTTTGTACCTTACATCTCTGCTCAACTAGAGGTAGGCACCCGTGTAGACCTTGTCTGGGATGTATACCTATCTGCCAGCCTGAAAGCCTCAACAAGACAAAAGAGGGGAAACGGCATGAGGAAAAGGGTGGCTCCCCTTACTGTGATGCCCAAGAACTGGAAAGACTTCCTTCGGTGTGACAAAAACAAAACTGAGTTGTTTTCCTTCCTGGCCCGAGAAGCCACTAATCTGCCTGTAGCACAGGGCAAGGAACTGTATGCAACAGATGGAACTGGAGTCCTCTGCTCTCCTGCTGACTTATGTGTGGCCCGCCTTGCCCCATGTTCGCAAGAAGAGGCTGACACTCGGCTACTTCTGCATGTGGCAGATGCTGTGCAGAAAGGTTGTAAGAAGGTGACCATACGTACCGTTGATACGGATGTGGTGGTGTTGGCAGTGGCTTCTTTTAGCAAAATAGCTCCTGATGAACTGTGGGTTTCCTTTGGTGTTGGGTCAAGTTTCCGGTTCATCGCTATTCATGAAATGGTTGCCACAATGACTCCTATCAAGTGCCTGACTCTCCCTGTCTTTCATGCTTTCACTGGATGTGACACTGTGTCTGCATTTGCTGGCCGTGGAAAGAATACTGCCTGGGAGACATGGAAGTCTTTCCCAGAGGTCAGTGATGCTTTCCAGGAACTCCTATGCATGCCAAGTGAGGTCAGCATAGATTCCATGTTACTGCTGGAACGATTTGTGGTGCTCATGTATGACAGAACCAGTGAGAGCATGGAAGTGAATGATGCCAGGAAACAGCTTTTCTCCCAGAAGTCCAGGAGTTTAGAAAACATCCCTCCAACCCAGGCTGCCCTCAAACAGCACATCAAGCGTACTTGCTTTCAGACCAACATTTGGAACCAGTCACTGGTCCTGGATCCAGAGATGCCAGAGCCATCTGACTGGGGCTGGACAAAGGAAACCACTGGGTGGCAGCCACTCTGGACCACTCTCCCTGAAGCAGCAAAGTCTTGCCATGAGCTGATCCGCTGTAACTGCCAGAAAGGGTGCACTGGACGGTGCTCGTGTGTCAAAGCTGCACTTAAATGTACAGATCTCTGTTTTTGTTCTGGGGACTGTTAAGATTTTTTGGTGATTTTGTTTTGTAAAGCAACCTTATGTTCTATGAAAGGTGCTATATAAACCAGTTAAAACATTAATTATTAAAAAGTGAAATAATAAATCAGTTAATTATAATAATAATTACTATTATTGGCATTATTATTGGGATCATCATTATTGTCATCACAATTACTGTTATTATTTGGGAAATAAACAACCATTTTGCACCGTTCACCTCCCTACGTCTGCATGATTTGACCTCCATATTGATCTAAATGCATTTTCTTGAATTCTGGTGGTTTCAAAGATATCAGATACAGAATGGGCACCCAAAAGTTAGTGGGAAATGACACCTTAATGGTTTTTCTACTGTGTTTGGTTCCGACGTGAGGCACTTTTGAATATTATTGGCGGCCATCTTGGATTTGACCTCTCCCGGGCCTCAGAGGTCAAATCTGACTTCCCTCCAAATCTGAAAATGAACCTCATGGTATAACCTAACTATGGTAGAAGTTTCATGTTTCTTTCAAAAAGTGCACAATATTCATGGTTATCCGCTGTACTAATGTGGACTAGCTGTTTTTGTGATTTTGTCTTTACACCTTTAAATGTGCTGTAGGTAAGATTGAATAGCTATTATTTGAGTGTAATTTGCTATAAATGTCATAGCCATCCGTCAGCTTGAGTGAAATGCACGGTGACAATATCTGTTTCGAGGTGATTGCGGGGCTTTATGAGCCAATTTAGATTTAAGACCGCTCCCGACTCAGTTCTGACCAATCAGGGCATATTTTCCCCTATTGATTCAGGGAATCCATCTTGCCTGGAAATCTGTGTCCCAAACCAAAGGCAGAGCCTACTGCCTCGCTAGACGGCAAGGCAGTAGGCCTATCCTTTGGAGGCAGCGTTTTTGTACGAAGTTGCCTGTAAAGGAGTCTGGATTGAGACAGACTTCCAAGGCAGCAATGCGTCATGACGTTGCCAAAATACAGACAGTTGACGTTCGTCAGTTACAACTGTTTTAGGGATATTAATCATTAATCGACTAATTGCCGTTAAGAATTTAACCGATTAAAAGTGTAACCGACAACGTAGGCCTATGTGTTTTCTGTAGCATTTCTCTGGAGCTCACATATATTAACGTTCATACCACAAGAGGGTGTACTTTGCTGCTAAGAAAAACTACTGGCGCTACAAAGGAAGAAGCGGTCAGTGGGAAATTGTGAGGAAGATGAAGAGGGCAGAGCTAGTCCAGCATTAGCCTACTCTGTAAAAGAGGACAATGCTAAATGTAAATATTGCGACACCGTCTTAAAATACAGCTCCAGTACAACGTCGATGTTGTATGAAGTGAGAAGCAGTTTCTCTTGAAACTGTCACTCACGCGTGTTCGTTAATGAAGCGATAGAAGAAGTGGTTTAGCTTTAAGAAATAATCAGTTTTATTGTTAACACCAGTATAATGTGCAGAGTTTTACAGATATCTGGGCCCAACTATGTTTCCCTGACAGAACAACAAAGTGTGTGTCAGTTCACGAAGTCTGCGCACTAACTATCCCTGACCCAGGAAGTTATATACACATAACAGTGAAAATGTCATAAAGGGCTGTCCTCTTCTTCTCCTCTGGCTGTTGCCGTCTTCCCCTCTCGTCCTTGTGGTGTCTGGCCCCAGCTCCAGACTGTCGCCTCCAGGTATTTCTCTACACGATTCTTTACACGTGCAGCGACAATCCTGCCTGTTTTTTCGCCATCACCCGACCTCACTATCTACTCCACATATGTAACCAACAACGCACTCATTCCGATCCTGAGGAGCTGCCCCCATGCTCACATGCCTCTGCTCATACCTCATGACTCTGTCCTTCGTCTGGAGACAGGCACAGAGGCCAGTGTGACCCACAAATATTGGTCATAGGATAGATCTAAGCTATAACCATACCTTCATGTACCACCAGAATAGTCAGCATATTCTGTTTGTTTAAATTGTTTGTGCTTAATGAATTAATGTTTCACTTAAAGGTAGGGTGGAGGATGTTGGAAAAACGGTTTGAGCACACAGCATTTAGAAAAAAACCAATTCAAAAGTCCAAACCACCGACACCCACAGATGACTATTTTTTCCGGTGTATGTGTCATATCATTTAATTCATTGGTTTCAATCTGTGTGTGAAGGAGATTTTAAGCAATATGGTAAAAAATGCTGCAGAAAAACATCATCCACCCTACCTTTAACTAATGTGCCATTTAAATAAAACCTAAACTAAGAAAAACATGTGTTTTGTATGTTATTAATGATTAATCGATGATTATTGATTAACGTGTTAAACTATCGGTTAAGGAAAATGCATTTACAACCCGTGTCGGTCATTGCAAAAGTCGGGACAAATGTCTTTAAAAAGAATGATGCATCTAAATACAATGGCTATTCAGTGACCAAACTGTCTCTCGGTAGAAAAAAAAATCAGAGGTTAAAAAAATGAATATAACTTTGTATTTATATATGAACTCGGGGCTGTTGCTCGCCATTGTTTTTCTTCTTGCAGTGGAGCAGGTGCACGGGATTGTGGGATATCTTGACCAAGGATGCGTCTACGCTGCCTTCAAAACCTGCCTATTTGGAGGCACCTCGGCAGGCAGCGTTTTTTGTAAATATTCGATTGATTCTATTATTGATTCTACTATTTGATTAAGACTTGATGCCTCCCTGCCCCCGAATGCTGCCTGAATAGGCAGCATTTTAGACGTTTGGGACACAGCCATGGGTGCGTGAAATACACGCCATTCTCAATGGCGGATAAACGTAGGGAGAGAGGGAGCAGAGAGGGAGTTTCAAAATCCTGCTCTTTTGGGCTCTCTTTACATCTCTCAAATCTTACCTAAGCACCTTTTTAAAATGGGAGTAGACAACTTTTAAACTTTTCCCACCCTAGCATTTCCAAGTGGTATTATTTTTGCGCCGCTGTCGCAAAGACAAACCGGATCGCTTTCTGTTTCCTCAGAGCCTAGCAACCACAAACAACACAAGACGCGCATTTGCTGGAAATCTCCACGAAGAAACGATCAACACTTTGGAAATGAGAAAGATAATTTGATATTAATATATTAAGTTATATACATTTGTATATCGGGAAAAATTAAGGCTCCAAAAATTAAGAAAATGCGTCAACCATTGTGCGTGCAACCAAACCAGGAGGGATAGCGCTTTTGTTTACCTCGGTAGCTATCCCTATTAAATATCCCCAGTAGTGGAAATGGCGGACGGTGGAACAACCAAAGTAAAGCCAATCTGATGACACTATTTATATCTGCGTACACTATGCATTTGCATTGAGTATACTACCTGAATAAACCTCATGTCGTGACTCGCCAGGCGATCCAGTCAGGTTACCAACCCAGTTTGCTTTTCTCAATGCATACTAAATAATTTGTATCTTTCATGTCTCCATTATAGACTAAATGAACTCATGCTTTTTCTCCTAATGTTTTCTTCTACTCCACCCTGACGCCAACCCCTGCTGCCGATACTTGTTTGTGCAAAGCAATACTCAAACTATGGTATTACTATGCAATGCACATCATTACAATAGCTTTTGCTTGTTCCCAAATAAAATGATGCCAATTTCACTTTACCTCCTCAGTGAACATGCTTCTTTCTTTCTTATTTCCAAAGTGTTGATCGTTTCTTTCGCTGAGATTTCCAAACAAATGTGCGTCTTGTGTTGGGGAAAGGGTGGGAAAAGTTGAAAAGTTGTCTACAGCCCCTTTAAGCTATTACACCACTTCGAAGCTTTACTACAATGCTGCACTAAGGCAAGGCAACTTTATTTATATAGCACATTTCATACACAAGGCAGACTCAAAGTTCTTCACATAAAAACATGTCATACAATAAAATGAAATAAGAAAAGAATAAAGAACAGTTACACAAAATTATAAAAGAATAAAGTTAAAAAAGTGGAGTAAAATTAAAAGTGCAATATAGTTAAGATTTAGCAGAAGGCTAAAGTGAACAAAAACGTTTTTAGTCTTGATTTAAAAGTAGTCAGTTGAGGCTAGTCTTAAATCTTCTTTGATGTTTATTCCAGCTATTTGTTGCATAGTAACTAAATCATGCTCTCCCATGTTTTGTATTGACTGGGAACCATTAACAGATTGGTCCCAGATGATCTTAGCAGCCTAGAAGGCTTGTGTAGCGAAAGCATTAAGGGGAATTGATAAGAGCTTTTTGTTAAAAAACAAATAAAGCAATGCCGCACCAAGTGGAATTGTGATTGTGAACTGCTTGGATGCAGGCTTTTTTTCTTAATGCATTGCAGAGCTATTTAATTGTCAAGCACATTGGATTGATTTAATAACTTTAATTTACTTGAAGTGTGCACTGTGCAACTGTATTACGTAGGAAAATACTAAGTATTGGATTGGGACTTGATATCGGCAGATACACTTAAATGTCTCGGATCGTGATTGGGGGCAAAAAAACTTGATCGGGACATCCCTACTTATTTTGCTTTAATTTTTGTAGCATTTTGTGAATGGATGGTCTACTCCCGAGTATCCCAACCCTAGTTGGTGTTGAAGTGCCTAACCAGACAAGGGAACATCAAGCCTCCCACAAAATGTTATACAAGTAACAATAACATTTAATAACATTTATTTAAGTACATACCTCTGTTATTGTAACATGTTTTTTTCAGTAGGTAGTACAATTCATATGCAAAGTAATACAAAAATATGGTTGTACAGAAGCAGATGTGATTTGCAAGATGCTGCACATGAACAGGCCTCCACCTCCAGCACCATTGAGGAAAACCCAGAAGAAACTGTGTGTTATTGACAATGGTGAGTAATCTTTGCCTTTTTCAAATGAATGCTGGCATTTAATGTAGTAATCAAATAAAAAACATCAAGCTTGTTCTTCATTTGCTCCCATTTTGCTCCATCAAAGTGTATCCGCTCCAGGTGTTAGTCTTCAGCACATTTAACAAAGAAATCACGCCATGACATACCCGTGAGCCCAAACTGCCCCATTATTTGATAAGTGTGACACTCTTTTAGCTTATAGCTGCCAGAGGCGTCACTAGGTTTTAAGGACAGGGGGGGCTTAGCCCCAAGGAGATGCACAGGACGTGCGCGCGATTGTAACACACCCCGGACCTACGACCGGGGGAGGGGGGGTGCGCGCGCGATCGTAACACACCCTGGACCTACGACCGGCGCAGGGGGGGCGCACGATCGTAACACACCCGGACCTATGACCGGGGGGGGGGGGGGGGGTGCGCGCGCGGTCATAACACACCCCGGACCTACGACCGGCGGGGGGGGGCTGGGGGCCGGATTTGGCCGCCAGTTTACGTTGACTGGTCTAGAACTCCGCTCTTCAAGCCTAGTGTCTCAAAAAGGAGGACAAATACGCGTCCGGACGCCGGACAGGGCATTGAAAAACCGGACAGTCTGGCCTAAAGCCGGACGAATGGCCACCCTACTGCGAAGTGAAGGGAAACTGACAGATTTATGATCACATTTAAGTCCTTAATGGTTATATGATTATTTATGATGCTGGCCGCTTTATATTGAATTTGTCTGCATTTTTTTATAAAAAATAAATAAATAAATAAATTACAATTTTTTAAAATAAAAACACCAAACTATTTAGGGGGGCTTAAGAATATTTTAGGGTTAGGGTTAGGGTTAGGGTTACTGATAGCTGCCATCTGCCTGAAAAGGTAGCAAGCTTGGACGGGCACCATAGCTTGGGCTTTCACTCTCTCCTCTTTCTATGACCTTATGGTCTGGTGACGTACCAAGGTGTGGGGCATGAGGATTTGCAACAAAGCTACATGGATACACTAGATTACATGTGAGCTTGGTGTACTTTGTTGCTGCTATGGGTTCTAGTTCTACACCTTGGTCTGTACTGGCGCTGTACTCTTTAAGCTTGCAGCAAGACTGCCATGGTCAGCTCTCCTGAAGCAGATTATTTTAAAAGGGCAATGATCACAAAGATACAAAAATAATTAAATTACATGAATTAACATGTAACCATTTGTCTTTCCAGAGAGTCTTGAGCAACCTCCACTTCCTGAACACTGGGACCAGAGTTGGAAAGGAAACCAGAGGAGGAGCAGGGCACAGAAGAGAAGACATAAGAAGAAAATAACCTGAAATTGAAATTGGCTTTAAAAGAATCAGAGGTAGAAAGGCTGAAAGCACACATTTGCACACTTAGAAAGAAAACTCTCACATAACTCTCACAAAATCCTTCAATACAGCAAAATCCCCAAAATGTTTGCATACAGTACTGGGTTCATGTATAAACGATTTAACCAACTGTGCACAATATTTGGCATACCAAATGATCCACGCACCACTCAAATAAATGTCCCCTTAAAATACAAGTGGAATGATGATGAAAGGCAAGTTGATGAGATGCCCCTCCGTAGCCAGTTGCTTTGTTATAATGAAACAACGCAACAACGAAGACATGAAGAACCTTGACTTTAGATTCAGCATAGACATACAAAGTGCAAGTAATGTTTTCAATTCCTGGATTCACTATGTTTGACGTATAGGCGAATTACCAATTTGGCCTCAGAGATGTCATTGCGGAAAAAATGCCGGCAACCTACAAAGTGACTACCCGTAGACACTTGCAATATTTGATTGCACATAACTGAAAATGGAAAGGCCAACCTCACTGATGTTGCAAAGCCAAAGCTTGTCAAACTACAAAAGCACCAAAACCCTCAAATCTCTAGTTGCTTGTGATTTTTTCATCAGCACTTTTCATGGGCTCTATGTCGACAAGTAGATAGTCAGACAGTGTGGTATCATCCCATTACTCCAGAAACTGATTGAGAATGGTTATCTGTGTAGAGTTCTTAAATTAACTTCCCAGTAAATATATATTATTTTTTCGCCGCCTTGCAGTAGAAAAAACCCGCGCCGCGTGCTCCCCCTCGCGCGCGTCAACGTCTCTCTCCAACCGTCGTTGAAGCAGCAACAGCAGCTCGTGAAGCAGGAAACACACGCGGACATTCGTGATATCTAGAAATAATAACGTCGTTCCGCCGCCATCGTTCCGTCGTCGTCCACCGAGCTTTTTTCGGATGGTCCTTACCGCGACCTTTCACCCCACAGGTCAATCAGAGCAGTACATTTTACATAGACATCAAAATAATACATTTCACACTATACAATAAACTCTAGCAATGAAATCCTCTCAAACAAAACTCCCAGAAGAAACCAAAGCATATTGATCCATCAACACAGTCGTGCCCCAGACTACAATTCCCACAATCCCTTTCCCTTTCAACCAAAACAAATAAAACGGAGATACGAACCACAACCAGCTCTAGAGCCCATCTCTCGTTTATCACTTCTTCATCTTATTTTCTAAGATAACTTTAATAATGTTTAACTATGAACTTTAACAAATGCACTCTATTAAATCCTAATGTATTACAACAGTCAATAGAGCGTAACAGTGACCGCCCCTTTTTAACAGCTCCGGTGCCGGAAGTAAATTTCCCATGCATTTATCTCGTCCACTTTTCGTAGAATCCTTATAAAAAGAGTATTAAGCCTTTAACCAAGCCAATCGTTCGTTATGGTAGTCGTGACCATATTATGTTTGATTCGGGATGAGTAGTTCCTCACTCGGTCAACAAAATAATGTACACAGTCTTGTACCTTTGCCTTTTCTTCCGTTTTCCAAATTCTTTTTATGCCCGAATCAAACATAATATGGTCACAACTACCATAACGAACGATTGGCTTGGTTAAAGGCTTAATACTCTTTTTATAAGGATTCTACGAAAAGTGGACGAGATAAATGCATGGGAAATTTACTTCCGGAGCTGTTAAAAAGGGGGCGGTCACTGTTACGCTCTATTAAGAGCGCTGCGCTACACCCTCCCCCTCTCTCAGGGCAAGGATTAATAAGAAAACACCTAAAACATTGTGCCATGGGATGACAGCAAAGTGTTTTGCACCTACTGTTATCAGCCTCCTGACTACTTTAATGAACAACCATACCTTTTTGAACCACAGTAAAGGGCTTATCGACTGGTTTTCCTGGCTCGTCATAGGTAAAGCGTTCCACAGGTTTTATACGTCTTCTGGGACATCCACTGGTAAGTTCTTCCACAGGTGCTTCATCCTCAACCACTTCTCTCTCGGCAGGATGTTCTCCCCCTTCAGACTCTGAGGCGTCCACAGCATAGACATACAGTATATACAAAGACGCCTCATAGACTGACGCTGCCCGTTAGAGCTGACGTAGCAGCGCGGCCGCCATCTTGTATGGGTCCCCAGTGCGCCCCCAGTGCATTCATTTCTATGGAGGAAGGTGTATCCCCAACTACAATAATAAGCATAACTCCCCGAATTTTTACCGGATTTTCACACGGTTTGGACGAATTAATAATAATTTTTTTTTTTTTTTAAATAATAAGAATTATTGTTCAATCTTACTTGTGAAAGGTAATCCCACGCGATCTGGTGTCAATACTGCGCCGTAAGCTGCACAAAATACTGGCATAGCTTGCTCTCCCGTTGACTCCTATGCTAGATTAGAGTGAGGAGACCCAATCAATATGGCTGGGTTACGTTCCAGCACGTCATGAGGCGTCTATGTATATATGTCTATGGTCCACAGGGTCTGGTGTTGGTTGTAGACTACTTCCTGATTCATCTTCCACAGATGGTTTTTCAGCTTCTCCAACTTCTTGAGCATGGCTCTGCTCCAAGTCATCGGACACTGGGGTACTCTCATGTGGGATTTCCCTCTCAGGAACAGCGGAAGGTATGGACCTGAATAACTCGCTCACATCATGTCTCAGAGGGTAGTATGACCCACCTTCTTCCTCATCAGATGACGACTGCTCACATCCATCTCCAACATCCATTTCTCCAACGTCCTCATTCCGCATATCCTTTCTTACCCGTCGCTGATCGGTCTGGGTTCTGGTCACAGGGCGATGAGTAATTCTCTTCGGGGGTCGTCAACCTCACAGACTCTCCTATTGGCAACAGGTGGTCTCTGTGAAGTGTCCGCATACCTCCCATTCCTCTCTCAGGTTTTAGTCTGTAAACAGGTAAGTCTGGCAATTTCTCCACCACAATGTATGGCAATGAATTCCATCTATCCTGTAACTTGTGTTTTCCAGTCAATCCAAGATTCTTTATTAACACTCTGTCTCCTTCTTCCAGAGTATGATGTCTCACTCTCTTGTCAAAGTGTTTCTTGTTTCTGTCATGATTCTTCTGTGAAGCTTCGGATGCAAGCTTGTATGCATTCTGCAGGTCTCTCTTCATGTTTTCCACATACTGCTGGTACTTCACTGCATCCTTCCCATCAGCAGAAGTGTTTAAGCATACGTCAACAGGCAAACGGGCTTCTCTTCCAAACATGAGCAAGTAGGGCGAATAGCCAGTAGCCTCATTCTTTGTACAGTTGTACGCGTGCACCAGTTGACTGATGCTCTGACTCCATTGTGACCTCTTGGCTGGATCCAAAGTTCCTAGCATTGAAAGTAGCGTCCTGTTGAATCGTTCTGGTTGTGCATCACCTTGCGGGTGGTAGGGTGATGTTCGAGACTTACGAATTCCCAGCATCCCAAGCAATTCGAAGTCTCGTCCCTGATCTGAATGAATTCGTGAAAGTAATCCATAATGCACAAAGAATCATTCAAACAGGGTCTTGGCTACAGTCAGGGCTTTTTGATCTTTGCACGGGAAAGCTTGGGCGTAACGGGAGAAATGATCTGTTACGACCAACACATTTGCAATCCCTCTGGAGTCTGGCTCAATAGACAAGAAGTCTATACAAACTAGGTCAAGAGGACCTGTACTTGTGATTTGACCCAATGGAGCAGCTTGTTGTGGAAGAGTCTTTCTTGCGATACATCTCCCACAGTTCTTTACATAGTTCTCAATTTCAGTGGTCATCCTTGGTCAGTAAAATATTTCCTTCAGGAATTCAGTTGTCCGTTCCACTCCAAGGTGTCCAGTGTCATCGTGGAGGGAACGCATGACCATCCGACGGTATTTCTCAGGTAAGACTAGCTGTTGTCTCTCGTCTCCAGACTGTTTGTTCACTACTCTGAAGAGAAGGTGATTCTTCACAATCAGCTTGGGACTTTGTCTTTGCAGGAGCACTATGCTTGGATCTTGACTCTTGGCCAAAAACAGAAGCTTCCCAGTCTCAACTGCTTTCTTTACTGCACCGATGACTGGATCTTGTTCTTGAGCTCTTCTCAAGTCATGGTGACTCAATTGTTCCAAGTTGCTAATATCCAACTGTGTCGTGTCAGGTCTGGCCGGGAATCGAACCCCGGTCCCTGGAGTTGCAGCCCAGAGGCTTACCCTCTGAGCTAGGTGGTGGTACAAGACTCAATTGCAGAGACAAAACTTGGATGAAAAAAGGTTTTCTTTACTTGAGCAATTCACAACAAAAAATAGTACAGGCAGAAGGTGGATGATCAAAACAAAACAGTTCAAGTGGCCCAAAGGCAAAAAGGCAAAAAAACCATAAAAGCTGGGAAAAATAGTCAGCCCAGGCAATCCTCAAACAAAGGCATCCACAGGACTCAAAGTTCGTGATAACACTAGAATCCGGGGTCACAGGCAGAGTTCAAAAAGGCACAGGTAATCCAAAAGGTAGCTCGGGAGACAAAAGGCTGAACTGAGAAGCACGGAGACAAAC
The DNA here is from genome assembly GCA_030340625.1 of Merluccius polli. Classification (NCBI taxonomy): domain Eukaryota; kingdom Metazoa; phylum Chordata; class Actinopteri; order Gadiformes; family Merlucciidae; genus Merluccius; species Merluccius polli. The sequence continues at coordinate 297,878 of JAOPHQ010005981.1, forward strand.
TCAAGACTAAGCAAGGACTGAACGGAAGCGTGGTGGTTTTTATAGGGCCAGTAATGGGGAGCAGGTGGAACTACTAATTACAGCAGCAGAGCATGTGACCAGAAAGCAAAAAAACCTTGCCACTAAGGCCATCAAGTGGCCAACATAGGTATTACAGAAGTCCCAGATATGACAGTACCCCCCCCCCCCGCCCCCCTATGAACGTCTCCTGACGTTCCCTTCGGGACGATCTGGGTGTAGGCGGTGGAAAGCCGCGATCAAATCCGGGTCCAGTATACTCCGGGCAGGAACCCAAGACCGCTCCTCCGGGCCGTACCCCTCCCAATCCACAAGGTACTGGAGCCCTCGTCCAACCCTCCGGGAGTCCATGAGGCGATGGACCGTGTAGGCTGGCGCCCCATCGATGAGTCTGGGAGGCGGCGGTGGCTTGACAGCAGGCATCAGCGGACTCGTAAAGACCGGTTGCAGGCGCGAAACGTGAAAGGTAGGGTGGATGCGCATGGACGGCGGGAGCTGCAGGCGATACGAGACAGGGTTAATTCTCCTCAGGACCTTAAAAGGACCCACAAACCGTGGGGCCAGCTTGCGGGACTCCACCCGCAGAGGGAGATCGCGAGTCGACAGCCAAACCCTCTGCCCCGGACGTAGGAGGGGCGCAGGTCTGCGGTGTCGGTTGGCCTGGAGCTGGTGACGACGGGTGGCCCGCTGCAGAGCGGAGCGCACCCTGCGCCACACCCGCCGGCACCGCCTGACGAAGGCCTGGGCTGAGGGGACCCCAACCTCCACCTCCTGGTCCATAAAAAGTGGAGGCTGAAACCCGAACTGGCATTCGAAGGGGGAGAGACCTGTGGAAGCAGAACAGAGGGTGTTATGTGCATATTCTGCCCATATGAGATATTTGCACCAGGAAGTGGGGTTGGAGGAGGCGAGGCATCGCAGGGAGGTCTCCAGATCCTGGTTAACCCTCTCAGTCTGGCCATTGGACTCAGGATGATAGCCAGAGGAGAGGCTGACAGTGGCCCCGATGAGCCGAAAAAAGGCTTTCCAAAAGCGTGAGGCGAACTGGGGACCCCTATCCGATACCACATCCTGGGGCAGGCCAAAAATTCTAAAAACGAATGAAAAAAACAAAAAACAATGTCCGCTGTCTCAGAGGCCGAGGGGAGCTTGGCCAGGGGGATAAAGCGGCAGGCCTTGGAGAACCGATCAACCACCACTAAGATAACCGTGTTCCCCTGGGACGGGGGAAGACCCGTAATAAAGTCCATGGAGATGTGAGACCAGGGACGCTTGGGAATGGGCAAAGGATGAAGTAGTCCAAGAGGGGCAGTATGGGGGTTCTTGTGCTGGGCACAGACCGGGCAAGCCGCAACAAAATCCTGAACGTCCGAGTTCATTCCAGGCCACCAGAACCGCCGTTTCAAAAACTCGAGCGTCCTCCTTATCCCTGGGTGGCTCGTCAGCCGAGAGGAGTGCCCCCACTGCAGGACCTGGGAGCGCACGGAGGATGGAACGAAGAGGCGACCAGGAGGGCCCCCCTCGGGTACCAGCTCCCTCTGCTGGGCTTGTCGGACCACCGTCTCAACTCCCCAGATGACTGGTGCGACGATCCTTGACCTCGGAAGGATGAAGTCTGGGGCCGCAGGGGCTTCAGACCTCTGAAACAGTCTGGAGAGAGCGTCGGGTTTCTGGTTCTTGGAACCAGGGCGGTAGGACAACACAAAGTCAAAACGGTTAAAAAAGAGAGCCCACCTTGCTTGCCTGGGGTTGAGCCGCTTGGCTCCCCGTACATACTCAAGGTTTTTGTGATCCGTCCAGACCACAAAAGGATGTGGAGCTCCCTCAAGCCAATGACGCCACTCCTCCAATGCCCGTTTGATGGCCAACAGCTCCCGGTCACCCACGTCGTAGTTTCTCTCAGCATCTGTGAGGCGAGAAGAAAAGAAGGCACAAGGGTGGACTCTACCTTTGGCAAGGCGTTGAGAGAGGACAGCCCCGACCGCCACATCGGAGGCGTCAACTTCGACGATGAATGGCTGGGCAGGGTCAGGCAACGTGAGGATAGGTGCTGAGGTGAACCTCTTTTTCAGTTCGGCAAAAGCCCGCTCCGCCTCGGGAAGCCAGACGAACGGACCAGGACTCTTCCTAGTCAGCCTGGTCAGGGGGGCGACAACAGAGCTGAAACTCCTAATAAACTTCCGATAGAAGTTAGCGAATCCAAGGAAGCGCTGAACCTCCTTGACAGAGGATGGGCGCGGCCACTCCTGGACAGCCTGGGTTTTTTTCGGATCCATTCGCAGAGCCCCACTAGACAAGATGAACCCCAGGAAGGAGACCTCAGAGACATGGAATATGCACTTCTCTGGCTTGACGAACAGGTGATTGTCCAGAAGACGCTGTAACACAGCCTTGACGTGGTGGACATGTTCATGAAGAGACCGAGAAAAAATCAAAATGTCGTCAAGATAAACAAAAACGCTCTTGTTGAGCATATCCCGCAGTACTTCGTTGATAAGCGCTTGGAAGACAGCGGGTGCGTTGGTTAACCCAAAGGGCATGACAAGGTACTCGTAGTGCCCCGTGGGCGTGTTGAAGGCAGTCTTCCATTCGTCACCCTCCCGGATGCGGACCAAATGGTAGGCGTTGCGGAGGTCCAGTTTGGTGAAGATGGTGGCCCCCTGGAGCAACTCAAATGCAGAGGACATCAGTGGCAACGGATAACGGTTCCTCACTGTGACTTTGTTCCGACCCCGATAGTCAACGCACGGTCTGAGGCCCCCATCCTTCTTCCCAACGAAAAAAAACCCAGCTCCAGCCGGGGACGATGAGGGACGAATAAGTCCAGCATCCAGAGAGTCCTTAATGTACTCCTCCATAGCACGCGTCTCTGCTTGGGACAAGGAAAAGATCCTGCCACGTGGAGGGAAGGTTCCTGGGAGAAGGTCAATAGCACAATCATAAGCTCGATGAGGGGGTAACGAAGTGGCTCTCTTTTTACTAAAAACTTCACTTAAGTCGAGGTACTCGGGAGGGACTTGAGATAACTCGGGAGGGCTATGGGACTCGAGAACAGGGGAAGTAGCTCTAGGCAGGAGGCAGGTGGCCTTACACGATGGCCCCCACTCGACCACAGTGCCAGAGGTCCAATTAATGTGTGGGCTGTGGTGTACCAACCAAGGATGGCCAAGGATAATGGGGAACTCGGGGGAAGTTATCAGGTGGAACTGGATCGTCTCATGATGGACACCCCCGGTGGACAAACGTACAGGGGCAGTGATGGCGGTCACGGCCCCACTCCCCAGGGGTCTGCCATCAAGCGCTGTAACCGTGAGGGGATCGTCCAGGTGGAGTGTGGCGAGGCGAAGGTTGTTGGCGAAAGTGAAGTCCATGAAGTTGCCAGCAGCACCAGAGTCAATGAACGCCAAGGCCGGAAGGGGTTTCTGATGTGCCCAGGAGATGGAGACTGGCATCTTCAGGCAGGAGGAGGAGGAGGATGCTGAGGGAGTGAGGAAGGACCCCGTCACAACTCTCCCTCTGCTGGACGGGACTGGGCTTTTCCCGCTAACTCAGGACAAGTGGACCGGAAGTGACCTGGCTGGCCACAGTATAGGCAGCACCTCTCCCTCATTCGATGGCTCCGTTCAGCTAGAGAGAGTCGGGTACCGCCCAGCTGCATAGGTTCCTCTGTACTGGGGGCCCGACTCGGGGTCTCAGGGAACCAGTGCACGGGGCTCCGGGCTGCAGCACCGACCCCCGAGCCAGGGCGACACTCTGTCTGTCGTTCACGTCTCCTCTCCCTGAGCCTGTTGTCCAGACGGATCGCCTGGTCCATCAGAGACTCCAGGTCGGGAGCTGGATCTTTAGCCGCCAGTTCATCTTTGAGGCTGCTGCAGAGGCCTTGGTGGAAAGCTGCCCGAAGTGCCTCCATATTCCACCCGCTCTCTGCTGCCAAGGTGCGGAAGTGCACCGCGTACTCCGCGACACTGGAGGCACCCTGTCGAAGTCGGAACAGTCTGTTAGCCACATCCTTACCCCCCTCTGGGTGCTCGAACACCCGACGCATCTCGTCGGTGAAGGCTTGGTAAGAGTTACAGGACGCCCCCTGCTGGTCCCAGATGGCCGTCGCCCAAGCCCGGGCCTTCCCGGTCAATTGCGTGATGATGTACGCAATACGGCCTCGATCAGTAGGGTAGGTTGAGGGTTGAAGCTCGAAGGCGAGGGAGCACTGAGTCAGAAACGCCCGACAATCCTGGGTGTTGCCCCCATACTTCTCGGAAGGCGGAAGTCGCGGTTCGTTGACCGGGCGAGTTGGGGCCGGTGGTTGTGGTGCAAGAGGGGTAGGCACCACAGGCAGAGGAGGCTGGCGAGCCAGGAGCTCTTGCAGTTTCTGTAGTATTTCCTGTAGTGTCTGCCCGTGTTGCGTAACCACGGCTTCTTGAGACTGAAGACGGAGTTCATGTCGTGAGACAGTTGCATCGTGACACACCACTGCTGCGAACACCTGCTCCATGGTGGGCGGAGCGGGACGAGTCTCTGCTGAGTCTTCTTCCATGGCTTAGTCTTGCTGTCAGGTCTGGCCGGGAATCGAACCCCGGTCCCTGGAGTTGCAGCCCAGAGGCTTACCCTCTGAGCTAGGTGGTGGTACAAGACTCAATTGCAGAGACAAAACTTGGATGAAAAAAGGTTTTCTTTACTTGAGCAATTCACAACAAAAAATAGTACAGGCAGAAGGTGGATGATCAAAACAAAACAGTTCAAGTGGCCCAAAGGCAAAAAGGCAAAAAAAACATAAAAGCTGGGAAAAATAGTCAGCCCAGGCAATCCTCAAACAAAGGCATCCACAAGACTCAAAGTTTGTGATAACACTAGAATCCGGGGTCACAGGCAGAGTTCAAAAAGGCACAGGTAATCCAAAAGGTAGCTCGGGAGACAAAAGGCTGAACTGAGAAGCACGGAGACAAACTCAAGACTAAGCAAGGACTGAACGGAAGCGTGGTGGTTTTTATAGGGCCAGTAATGGGGAGCAGGTGGAACTACTAATTACAGCAGCAGAGCATGTGACCAGAAAGCAAAAAAACCTTGCCACTAAGGCCATCAAGTGGCCAACATAGGTATTACAGAAATCCCAGATATGACATGTCGGACAGGCATAGACGCTTGGAACGCTCTTGGGATTGGCTCCTAGTTGGTCTATAAGCAGTGTTGGTCATCTTACTTAAAAAAAGTAATTAGTTAGTTACAAATTACTCCTCCCAAAAAGTAATTGAGTTAGCAATTCAGTTACCTAATTGTAAGAGTAATTAGTTACTCAGCAAAGTAACTGGCGTTATTTTTCATGTTCTATACACTATTACATTCGATAACATCTTTAACGTCAAAGGTGTTTATATTAACTGATTGAAGAATGAAAACACTATATACAGTATTTTAGAACATTTGGTATTTATTTGAACTCAATATATTGCAGCCTGTTAAGCCATAGAGAGAGAGATCTCTATGGCTCTGTGCAGCAGATGTGTGGCCAGAACACCTTGCGCTTCATTCAACCAAATTGTAGTAGGGGGGGGGGGGGGGGTGCGTGCCTCGGCTTTAACCCCAGGTGGAGATATTTTGTTCCAATCAGGTGACACTTCAGTGGACGGTAACTGACGTGACAGCAGATCAGCGTCAATGTTTTGTCGACCTGGTCTGTATTGGACAGTGGCGAGAGCAGACAACCACCTATGTCCCGTCGCATTGAGTTTGGCGCTTGTTAGGACGTATGTGAGTGGATTGTTATCCGTTCTCACTGTGAACTTAGCCCCGTAAAGATAATCATGAAACTTGTCCATGACCGCCCATTTCAATGTGAGAAACTCCAGTTGGTGAATGGGATAATGCTGCTCAGGGCCACTGAGTTTGCGGCTTGCAAATGCAACAGGCCTCAGACCTTCAGGATATTCTTGATTGAGCACTGCGCCTAAACCATTCAGACTTGCATCAACATGGAGCACATAGGGTTTTGACGGGTCAGCAAACGCTAGCACTGGGGCATGAGTGAGGCAGTAGATATTCTGAAATGCCTTGTTGCATTCTTCGTCCCAGCGTTCACCAAAAAGCTCTCCTTCTTTGAAGTAGAACTTCTTCTCCTGGGCAGTCTTGTGCCTGTTCTTAGGAGGATAGCCATTTGTGAGCTCAGTGAGTGGTCGATCGATGGCTGAGTAGTTCTTAACAAACCTTCGGTAGTATCCACAGAATCCGAGAAACGATCTCAGAGACCTCAGATCTGTAGGCACCTTCCAGCTCTCGACCGCACTCACTTTCTCTGGATCAGTAGCTATTCCTAGCGCAGAAACAATGTGTCCGACATACTACTTGTGGCTGACAAAACTGGCACTTGTCAATGGATACCTTCAGACCACACTCTTCCAGTCTGTCGAGCACTTTAAGTAGTCGTTCCTCATGCTCCTCTAAGGTCTTTCCGAATACAATGATGTCATCAAGATAAACAATCACCTGGAGCAGATGCATGTCACCCACGGCTCTCTCCATCAACCATTGGAAGGTTGCCGGGGCTCCAGTTATGCCTTGGGGCATCCGTTGAAATTCGTAGAACCCTAGAGGGCATATGAATGCTGTTTTTTCTTGGTCTTCAGCAGACATGGGTATTTGGTAGTACCCACTCCTGAGGTCTAGCACGGAAAACCAACGACTGCCGGACAGGCAATCTAAGGCATCGTCGATCCGCGGAGTGGTATACTGGTCAGGGATTGTTCTGTTGTTCAATGTGCGATAGTCAATGCACATGCGTACACTAGGGTGTGGCTGATGCCCCAATTTTGTCCAGATCCCTCTGACTTTTTTTTGGTATTGTGTAATGACCCTATCAACACACCTGTGCAATTTCATTGAAATATATTAATATTTGACTTGAGCACAAAGCTGATCAAATTTTTGGAAAAAGCCTCTATTTTCGCTTATATTATCAATGAGCATTTTTGGTTTTATAAAGAGTTTCTGAGTATCTAAACATTTAGGATCACAGAGGCATGTTGTGAAATAAACAAACTCTATCTCTTTTCTTCTCTCATTATTGTTTAAATTTAAGGACATCCCTTCATGAAACGTAAAGTAGGCCTATCTGCATTCCAAAAAAGCAACGATAGCCTGTCGAGTAACCTTCTGTTCCAAACAGAACACGCACGCCTGTCAAACAAATGACTAATGCAGAGTGATCAAGATATCTTCTTAGCTTCGATGACGAGTTGTCACATGCTAAAGTTGCGTTGCAGTAGTCTCTTATCAGGACTGAGTCTCAGATGCTCAACATGTCTACTCGCAGTTCCAATCCAAGAAGAAGCATCCTGCCTGTGCTTCCTGGTCCAGAACATATCAGAATCACAGGGGCAAGACTTCCCACATATGAACAGATACTGCTTAGCCTGGCAAGCCAGACCCACATCAGAAAGATGTAAGGTCTGGCTCAGCTCCATTGGCAGTGTGGGCGGGATAAACGGTTGTCTTTGCAGTTCCCTCTGCACGCAATAGGATAGCGCTACAACCAATCAGAGCAACGAAGAAGGTGACGTAGTCAGAGCGACGGCTCTGACTACGTAATTAATCAAAACTCCGAATACATATTTCTTTTCGAGGAAAGACTTCAGTGCCGTTCTTTGTTCTTTTCTCAAAGAAAATGTTAACTTCAAGTCTTGAAGAGTCGCGGCCTAAGCCGACTCGAAAGACAGCCGTTCGCCAGCAGCAGCAGCCATTGTTTACCTAACACGGAACCGTCGCAACTCTGTCGTCATGGTAGCCCGGCTTTCGACTCCGCCCCTCACGCTGTGATTGGTCTGACATACTTTGTGTTTCCAGCACCAAAAAGCCGACGGAGCCGTGCTAGACCTACCTAGCTGCCAAATAAATTTGCTGCCGCTAGGGGGTGTCTAGATTTCTAGGCTAGATACTGCTATGTTTCATGGCAAATATCAACCAAGAACGGGAACAAGATGCATCAAAAAAACTAAAAATAACCAGACAATGTGCCAATAAAGTTGTGGAAGAAGCAATGTATCACTACCAAAAGGCCAAAATTCCTACTGTTGCTCTAAATAAAATGGCTGAGAAATTTGAAGAACTTTATGATGAGTTTAGACGACTTTAGGTGTCAATGATAATTTAGAAATATGCAAAATATGCTAGCATGCAGAACCGCATATATGACATAAATGACGCCAATAATGGCAATCATGTATGGTGTTTGTGCTCAAGTCAAATATCAAGCAATTTTAATGAAACTTTATATGTAAGTCCCATTTGTAGAGGCGCAACACCAAAAAAAAGTTAGGAGTTATCCAACAATATTTGGTAATTTGATGGGCATCAGCCACACCCTAGCGTACACTTCCGTTCTTCTTCCTGACAATTACTATTGGCGATGCGTATGGACTTCTGGACTCTTTGATGATGCCCGCTGCCATCAGGTCTTTCAGGTGGCGGCGTATGTCATCTATGTCTGCTGGGGCTATGCGTCTGGATCTTTCTCGGAATGGTCTGGTGTCACTGAGTCTTATGTGATGCTCCACACCCATGGCGAGACCCACATCCCATTCCTCAAGAGAGAATGCATTACCTCTTTCAGACAGCTTCTGACGCAGCCTCTTCTTCCAGACCTCTGGCATCGGAGATTTATCAAAGTCAAATATCGTCTCATCCAGGACCTTGAATGTCGATTTAGGTCTCTGGGCCATCGTAACTGTGTCAGTGGGATACACATGAGCAATGACTGTCCCAGCCAACATAGTGACTTCTCTGTGTCTCATTTCTCAGCAGTACTTCGAAACTATTTGCATTGAGCTCTGATGAAGGTAGCACCATGTTGAATGAGCACTTCAGCAGGTAGTGTCACAGAGGGTGATGTTTCAACCATGACAATGTCTCTCTTCAAGGGTTTCTTGCGTTCCACTTTGCAGATGGCAGAGCGTTCACCTCTGGCAGGAACTGATAGAGGACCTGGACCCATCCATCTGACTTCACCAACGGGCTCTTCCACATCCATCTCTTGGCTATGGGAGAGTTTTGCTGGTTGTGATTGAGGTAAAATTCTGAATGAGCAAGCCTGCGCATCGGCAGTGTCAGCATCTTTGCACAGAGCAGCCAGGCGATGGAACAGGTTGGCATTCGTCCCTATGATGACAGGAATATGGTCTGGGCCATTAGGCTCAGGACAAATCAATGCTAACACGGAGATAGACTCACTCACTCCTGTGAGTGTGGCAGGAAACTCAACATCTACCACTACATAGCCTTGATACGGGTAACTGGAGGAACTCAAACCCCATATCGAAAGACCAGTGATAGGGTGAATGGGAACATTGGGTAAGTATCTCTTTTGCCACTTATCAAATATTATGGTGACTTGAGATTCACTGTCCAATAAAGCATTACATGAATGTCCATTGATCTTAATACAGATAGTGGAGGCAGGACCTACCAAACCACTAGGAAGGTTGCTTTGAGCAGATGGGCGAACATTGCTCTTCTTGCAGTAGGCATCTCTGCTTGCAGTCTGTTGTGGACTTGGTTCACTCTTCCCTTCTTTGGCTTTCTTTAGCGAACGCAGCAGCTTTCGGATCACCTCAGGGGGGTTTTCTGATTCTTGACACTGGCTGGCGATGTGCCCATCACCACCACATCGGTAACAGAAGAAATTATCACGGCTGACTGATGGCCTGCTTCTCTCAAATGAGCTCACAGTTTGCTGCTGAAATGTCTTTCTTCTTGGGGTTTCACTGCCCTCTACTTTCATTACAGACATCTGTTGTTGCAGTTGCTGCACTTGATTCTTCAGTGTCTGCACTTCAGGGTCTATTCATGCCTCAGCACTCTCAAGAGCCTTCTTTGCTTTGGGTTCTGGGGCTTCAGGTGTTGCAGGGACCTTGCGTGACTCTTCCAGCTTGGCACGCAGCTCCATGACCTCAGCTTTCAATGCTTGAACCTCTGTCAGTTTAGGCTGTGGTGACGCTTTTGTGCTCACAGGTTTCACTGTTGCATCAAGCTTACGCCTGGCAGCTTCATTTTCCTCCTGCTCACGAATCTCGTTCAGTAGAGTCAAGAAAGTAGGTGGGGATCCTTTTCTCTCTCTGAGTCTTAACTTCATCAACATCATGTCAAACTCTACAGCGCCACGAAGAAGTTGCTCAATTCTCACTCGATCAACTTGGGCAGCTTGTAGTCCACCTCTCTGAACTACTTTGGTCATTGACGTCTCCATTCGACGGAGAAACTTGGACAGAGCTTCACCGGAGTTCTGGCGAAGAAGTCTGAATGCGAAATACAAATCTTCCCCAGACTCTGAAGTCCCAAATGCACTTTCCAACGCAACAAGATACTCAGATGCTCTTGCATCACCATTAGACAATCTAACTGCCTTAATAATCTCAAGGGCAGGACCTTTTAAGCTTTCAACAATGCGCTTGCGCTTCTCTTTTTCAGCACAATCACTTTCTGCAATCATCAACTTAGCTTGCTCTATCCAATTCTCCATAGTTTCCTCTCCAGCTGGAGTAGGGACGACACCAGAGAAAACACGCAGTCGCTTGTAGGCAGTGGAGTCATTACAACGCTTCGTTGCCTTCTCCAAGAGCTCACCAACAGCACGAATCACTGCTTCAGGAGAACTGGTAGGAAACGGGGAAAGCAAAGCTTGAACATCACTCATGGTTTTTCAGAGAAATCATCAGGGACAGGCTCAGTGTCTCTAACAACCACAATCTTCCATGCATGCGCACCATCCTTAGGCAACACATCAGAAGGAACGCAAGCTGGATCAATCGTCTCACGACATTCGCACAGCACTAGCGAACTAGTTTTAGACGGACCTTCTTTTGAAGCACGAACACGTACTCTGCCAAATATTTTCACAGTTTCAACTGTGCTTTCAATAAAATCTATGGCAGCATCAGCCGGAACATCCAACAACAGCAATGCATGGTCGGGCTGAACCAATGCATCATTACACCGCTCCAAAAGCACTTGTTGCAAAGCAGAACTATTTCCTAATTCCATTTTTTCTCACTCGAGATCAAAGACACCAATGAAAATTCAACTTAGCACTCTCTGGAGCATCAACCCACGAAGTAAATAAAAGCGAGAAAAGAAAAGAATGATCCCAGCGGTGCCTCCATTTTGTGTAGCGCCCCCTAGGCCTATATCCTGACACTAAAGGGCGTTCCTGAGTTCTTAAATTAACTTCCCAGTAAATATATATTATATATGAATTCTTGCTTACCTTCTGTTTAAGTGTCTACTTGTGTGTCTTTGCATGTACTGTAAATAAACTATTCTATTTCACTGTTAACCCTGTACTATTCACTTCTCTTAAATTAACTTAAATAGTATTCCAATGACATAACATATTCACATGTAAACCAATTCCCAATAATGTCTTAACACTAGAGAAATACTCAGGAGTCAGAAGTTTAAATGTTAAATAAAAATATAGTTTACTGAATAGAAACGGTAATGAGTTATCAATAAAGCAAAATATACAAAATAGGTAAATAAAGGAAAAGTATTCCGAGAATACCTAGTAGCTTTCAAAACGAAATGAAATTACAAACGTCAAGTTTGCATGAATAGGCTACACCTTCCAATGTAAACGAAATCAAATAATTACATTCACCTGAATTAATTTATACCAGACCTCTGTATTTAAGTAGAAAGTAGGCTACATTAGTTGTACCTTCAACACTCAACAGTAAACATAACACATGAACACAAATGACACTCGTGGGCCCCCACACGCACACACACATTCACACATGATTCACCCACCCCAGTCCTAGCCGGCAATATTAGCTAACCTTTGAGCTAACCGTTGCAGATCTGAAACGTGGCTTGGGTACGGCGTGGCCAAAAACAAAAGACCCCTTCACTCCCGTTGGAGCAACCGAAAATAAAATAAAAAACAAATATAAAGTCCGACTCGTCTCTCCCGGTTTTTGACCTTGCTGTGCTCAGTGCTCGGCGACATGTCACGGCGGGACGCGGCAGCGCGAGGTCTCCTCCTCGCGGCGGGTGTTCATCTCTCCTCTCCTCGCCGCCTTGCGGTAGAAAAAACCCGCGCCGCGTGCTCCCCCTCGCGCGCGTCAACGTCTCTCCAACCGTCGTTGAAGCAGCAACAGCAGCTTGTGAAGCAGGAAACACACGCGGACATTCGTGATATCTAGAAATAATAACGTCGTTCCGCCGCCATCGTTCTGTCGTCATCCACCGAGCTTTTTTCGGATGGTCCTTACCGCGACCTTTCACCCCACAGGTCAATCAGAGCATACAAAAGTAGCAAAACAAAGTACATTTTACATAGACATCAAAATAATACATTTAACACTATACAATAAACTCTAGCAATGAAATCCTCTCAAACTAAACTCCCAGAAGAAACCAAAGCATATTGATCAATCAACACAGTCGTGCCCCAGACTACAATTCTCACAATCCCTTTCCCTTTCAACCAAAACAAATAAAACGGAGATACGAACCACAACCAGCTCTAGAGCCCATCTCTCGTTTATCACTTCATCTTATTTTCTAAGATAACTTTAATAAGTTATCTTAGAACTTTAACAAATGCACTCTATTCAATCCTAATGTATTACAACAGTCAATTAAGAGCGCTGCGCTACACCTGCAAAGAGGGGATGGCATGATGGATTTTTGATAGAGGACGACTTGAAGGCAATTGGACTGCAGATAAACCTGCCACCCTTTGCAAGGTCTAAGAGGCAAATGCCAGCTGGAGATCTGCTCACAACAAAGCGCATTGCAAAGCACCCGGTGCATGTAGAGAGGGCCATCACAAAAACAAAGAAGTTCAAGATTGTGTCAGACAGAATTCCTAATACTAGGTAGGGAGCATAAATCACATCTGGTATGTAGTGAGCATGCTGCCAAACTTTCAGCCACACATTCTTAAAAAGTAAGGATACCAGTAGCAACATTGACTGTTACTAGAAATTGCCTTAATTAAAGTTGTACCCCATATACCCAGTGGTGTTGTCTACGTGATACGCAGGTATACGTCGTATACCCACTAAGAAAGCTTCTGGATTTCCGTATACCCACTTAAAAATGTGCAAGGATACGTAACAACATAGTTTTGTGACAGAACTTTCACTAACAGTGATTTTGTTTCGCAAATATCAGTGTATATAGAGTATAACTGCAATAAAATAAGTTTTGCAGGGGAAGGCATCTCTACGGCTACTGCCATATTTAGTGTAACTGGGGTTAGCTAGTTGTGTGTGTGTGTGTGTCCAGTAGTCAACAGAATACAATGTTTTGATCCCACTGTATATTTCCTTGTTCCTTTTAGATGAGACCTCCTGGCCAGCCTTGTGGACTAAGAGTCAGGCTAGGGAATATAAAAACAGGCATCCTTGGTTAGAGTGGAGGAACATAAAGTTAGGTAAATGTCAGCCAACATGCAAAGCTGGTATAAACAATTGAAATTCATAAAGTCAATTACTACATGCAAATGAGAGTATAATACTGCGGGCTTCAGTGAAGAGTGGCTTCAAAAGAACTGGGTCTCATTTGTTTCTGATGGAGCCAGTGTCATGTTAGGCAAGAAATCTAGGGCCTCATTTATAAAGGTCTCTGCGGAATGTTGCGGAAACAGGGATGAAATGTGCGTACGCATCTTTCACCGCCAACGTCGTGATTTATAGAAAAAAACCTTGCGGAAAAGAGTGCGCAGTTCTACGCATCCTTTCACCCTGGAGTAAAGCTCCCGCAAAGTTTTTCAAACAGTGAACTCTGGAGACGACCACAGGAAGAAAGTGGCGGTAATGCACAATGTGTTTGCAAACCGCCAATAACGCCGAAAGAAGAAGATGCTGTAACCCCCGGAGCTCATTGCGAACCCAACGCACGCACATTGCGCACCACATATGAGTTATTTATTCATTTATATATTTATTTTATGAAAAGCACCCATTATGAAATATGAATTAAACCAAAATTATGTTCAACACACTACAGCCCTTTCAAATCACAATCCTCGGCCAGACCAACTGTATCACTTAAACATTTAAATAATGAGCTTGATAAATAAGCCACAAAATAGACTTGCGTTGGTCTACTTCATTTAGATGCACTTCGATCTCCGAATCCGAAAAACGCGCTCTCTTTTTAAAAGGTGCATCCATTTTTCCGTCTAATTATTGGTCAGAAAAGGCTCCTTCCTACTTATGAATATTAAGTGACTAATTAGCATTGACCTTTTAAGGACTATTAAGGGATGGACTTGGGAGGAGCAGAGCGCTCGTGCACGCACTCCAAATTAGACGCACGTTGGTATTTATAACGAGAAGAGTGCGTACAGGTGTGCGCAGCAAGGTTTTATAAATCGGAATGTTTTTGTGCGTACGCACATTCTGAGGTTTGGGCGTACGCAATGTTCTAGGGAGGGTTTCACGCAGAGTTTTATAAATGAGGCCCCTGGTGTGGCAACCAGGCTGGTACCCTAACCTCTTCACATGGCACTGCATGAACCACCGTTTGGAACTGGCTGTATCTGATGCTGTCAGTCAACCACTCAAAGCAGTCATGGAGAAGTTCCGCAATCTCTACAGTCAGTCCAATAAAAATTCACGGGAACTTCTGGAAGCAGCACAAGAAGTGGGCTCACAAGTCCTGAAAATTGGCAGTTTTAAATACGGGATGGGTGGCCAGCAGCTTCAGTGCTGTAGAGGCTGTGTGGAGATCGTATGAAGCAGTCAACAGACACTTTGCTGCGGGAGACCAAACAAGAAATGGCAAAGAGAGGCAAACTTACAGAGGCCTGGCACATCGTATGCAAATGTGATACTCACAAAATAAGTGTTTTTGTTTAGATATTATTATTGTTTTATTTCCTCTGAGAGTCACTTTTTAGTTTATTGCTATTGTATTATTTTATTATAGTCTGTCTAATTCAGAATAAGAAGTCACACAGAGAAACACACAATGACATGATGTTGCGTGAAATGGACACTGGGCGGCAGCACTTACCGGCAGCGTCACTGGGACTCTTTGCAATGTATCGCAAAGTGGGGCTCATAATCCAGATGAATGGAGAATGAGCCACAGTTGTCCTGCTTCGCTGATTTCTGTCTTATAATTCCGGGTTAGTTACTCCGGTTTTCTGTGACTTCAGATGTTTATAAGCTAATATGAATCCCCGGTGGTGTGTGGTCCATAAGATTAAAGCTTGTTAAGTGTGTAAATAAAGTAAAGTGTAAAGTGGTACGTGATGATTGTCGTGGAGAAAATGGCGTCCGACGCCGTAGCTAAATGATTACTTTAATTTGTTCCTTTCGGCTCCTGGGCATTTGTGGGTTATTACTGTATGTGTGAAAATCTGTTTGTTTGTGTGTAGTGCATTGCTCGAAATATTGAAGCTAATGCTAATGTGCAGTTTAAGATCAGCGGAGGGCACACATAAATTGTAAACGATGATATGGTTCAAGTTCACAGGTTAAAGCGGCATGCTATGGGCCAGCCATGTTTATTATTTCAGTTTGTGTTCATCTAGTGTAAACGTGAAATAGTTTAAGCGAAGTGCATACATGATTGATGACAGATGACATGTTTGAAGAGAAAATGTTTATCTTTGGTTTAATACAAATTTTGATACGTTTATTTCTTGAAAATATGTAAAACATTTAATGTGAATGTTATCTAAAAATAGTTAATACTAGTGCTTTAATGCAGACAAAATAATTCATGGTTGCAGTGAAACGGTTAAAATGAATGAGAATAAAGATAATCCAGATGAATTGAGTATGAGCCACAGTTGTCCTGCTTCGCTGATTTCTGTCTTATAATTCCAGAAAACTCCTATCAGAGGATTATCTATATATCTGTCAGCGGAGACCAAGCCGGGACCCGCTACAGATTCTTGGGGGCTCGTTCGGGATTCTTCGGTGCCATCTATTGGATTGGAAGCCGAGTGATGTCAATGACACCGCTGATCAGCAACTAGGAGGGAGGGCCGTATCATCCAGCCGCCGACCAACAGCCCTACCCAGCCGTGGGGACTGCGACCGTGGATGAGTGGAGGTCTGTGATCCAGAGTCGACGGTGCCATCATCGAGCTGTGTTGCCAGCCGTGAGGGAAACGAGGAGCCATCATGTCGAATGGTGGGAGGAAGAGCCTGGTGTGGGACATCAGGAAGGGCCTACTCACCTTGTCAGCTGAAGAGCTCTTTCGGGTTGCCAGAGCGGTGGATCCAGCTTTGGATGCGGACCAGTCAGAACTTACGGAGGGAGATCAGGAGGTATATTACAACCACATCGACTCATTCATGTATAGTAAGCAGTTACTTGAAACAGAGGACGAGGGAATGGTCCAGTTGCTGATGTTAAAAGACGCTATTGATGATGTAGTGAAATGTCGTGATGATGATATGTCACTGCTAAATGTAAAGGGCGATTCTGAGTTACATACTGTGCAGAGTGGTGAAAAGCTTGTTGACCTTGTTGGTTTGTCTGATGGTTCTGTCATTATCCAAACACCTCCTGAAATCACCACAGACACTCACATTCAGAGTCACCACACACCCATTTCAGTCAGTACTGCATCACCTAGTGATATTGCTGCACCAGATTTAGGCTTAGTTAAAGCTACAATGTTAAAAGCACCTGACACAGCGAACGCTGATTTGCTTAAAGTGCTCGCTAGCTATGAAGAGCTGAACAAGAAACTCATACAGAATATACCAGCACATGCCACACCGCCACAGACACATATGCCCCCGCCCTCTATCCTGCCCAGTCAGCCGAGCAGCAGTCCACTGGGTGAGCCTGCCTCCCAGTCAGCTCGCGAGGGGATAGTGTCCTTGAGGGAACTCAGCTACCTACCTAGGAGAGAGTTCAAAGTACAAGGTGGTCAGGTGGGTGATCAATCCTCTGACATCAGTTACAATAATCTCTGCAAGCAAATTGATGATGGAATCAGAGAGGGATTTTCAGACTCAGAGATTGTTCGTGGGGTGCTCAAAATCATAAGACCAGGCATCTTCAAAGAGATGTTGATCAACAAAGATGATCTCCAAACTCACCTAAGAGAGAAAAACAACACGGTTATTCCAAGAGTTGATGTGCACAAAACAGGATGAGAACGAGACACCACAACAATTTCTCTACCGGGTGATAGGTTTAAAACAACGCACCCTATTCACATCAAAACTGGCTGACGCTGACAAATACTCTGCAGCTACAGTACAAGATGTTTTTCTGTATACAGTATACCAAGGCTTTGGACACAAACACACTGACATACGCAGAGAACTCAAACCTTTGTTGTCAAGCAGTGGGGTCACCGATGAGATGATCCTTCGTCATGTGATGAAAATCACCAGTGAAGAGAATGAGAGAATGAAAAGACTTGGCTCTTCCCGCCGACAAACTGTAACAAATACACACAGCGTGCAGCTTGAGCCTGATGGGGTAAAGAGACCTAGCCCAAAGTCAGAGAGTGTAGAGTCCAAATCAAATCAAACAAAACCAGATCCCCCGAGAGACCTCACGACCAAAGTAGAGGAACTCACCAGACTGGTTATGACAATGCAAAAACAAAACCAACAACAGCTAACTCACAATGGGCGCCATTCCAGTCAAAATAGAACACAATCTAAACGTTGGTTTGGTTGTCCAAGCTGTGTGGAACAACACAGACAAGACTGTAAACATTGTTTCATATGTGGGGATGAAGGACACCGTGCAGCAGGTGGCCAAAGAGACAGGGAAACTTAAACCGGCCACTGGAGGGGGACATCTTGTGACCGAGTCTGGATGTAAGTCCCAACCGGTAAGTGAGGCCAAACATGCTTTAGCTACCACGTGTAGCTAAAGCTAGAGCTGTTGCTAGCCTGATTGGGAAAAAGGCCCTAGTACAGAGCTATCTAAATGGTTTAGCAGTCACCTCATTGCTCGACTCGGGGTCACAAGTCAGTATAGTCAGCCGTACCTGGAAAGATGAATACTTACCTGACCTCAGCATCCACCCAGTTTCTGAGATCTTAGGGGAGGAAGAACTGAGGGTCATTGCATTGCGAAACAGCTGAAGTTCTCGTCCACTTTATTCAGACACCAAAGTTAGACATGCAGCAGGGACGCGTGAGAACAGGGGCCAAGGACATCATACTCCCAGCTAGTCAAGTGTCAAGGGTGAAGTGTCGAGTCCCGTCAAACATGGATGCCTCTACCTGATTAGTGTTGTTCGAAGCAGATGAAGACAATCCGTCATCTGGACAGTGGGATGTAGGGCCAGGTTTGTTACAAATCCAGAACCCAACCAAGCCCTATGTCACCATTCCAATTGGTAACAACACCAATCATGACATCACAATACCACGTAAAACAGCTCTAGGGATCCTGCTGCATGTTGAAAATGTTGTGGAGACATATCCTGGACAAATCACAGCCTGCAGCGATTGTCAGCGAGATCACCACCACTCATGTCAGCAGCTCAGATTCACCTCTGTGTCACTCACCTGTAAACCTCGACCACCTGGAGGAAGAACAGCAGGAGGCTGCTAGAAAGATGCTGCGTGGAGAGTCAAACGCCTTTGCAAGGGATGGGGATGACATTGGTTGTATCCCAAATCTGCAGATGGTGATCAACCTCAAAGACGATGTCCCTGTGCAGAGAGCGTACACATCCATCCCTAAACCACTGTTTAAAGAGGTAAAGGAGTACATTCAAGATCTTATTGTAAAGGGATGGATAGCGAAATCTAAGTCTGCTTATTCTGCCCCAGTGGTGTGTGTGCAGAAGAAGGACGGCACTCTGCGCCTCTGTATAGATTATCGCCTCCTAAATCAAAAGACTGTACCTGACAGGCATCCACTTCCGCAAATACAGGATTTGACAGACACGCTGGGTGGGTATTCGATGTTCAGCATACTTGACCAAGGTAAAGCTTGCCACCAGGGGTTTGTAGCAGAAGGGTCACGCCATCTCACTGCCTTCATCACTCCCTGGGGGCTTTATGAGTGGAAAATAATCCCATTTGGACTTTCTAATGCACCTGCAGCTTTTCAGAGGAGCATGGAGGAGATTGTGGGGTCCCTGAGAGACGAGTGCTGCATTCCGTACCTGGATGACCTACTGTGCTACTCCAGATCCTTCAGTGACAGGTGATTCGCAAGGTTCTCCAAGCACTGCAGCACCATGGGGTGAAGCTATGGGTGGGGAAGTGCGAGATGTTCCAGAAGGAGGTTCGCTATGTTGGGCGCTTGGTATCAGCTCAGGGAGTTCGAGTTGACCCCAAAGACCTCGACGCGGTGCTGGCCTTAAAAACAAAACCACCCCAAACAGTTGGTGACCTCTGACAGGTTCTCGGCTTCCTGAGCTATTACCGTTCCTACGTACAGGACTTTGCTAAAATAGCGAAACCACTGTATGAGCTGCTCCAAGTGAAGTCCTCCATGCCCCAACTCCCTCCACGTCACTGTAAGTCCAAGGGTCCCCAACTCCCGTCCAAAACACCCATTGAGTGGAAGGCTGATCACCAATCTCAAAAAAAAAAAAAAAAAAAAAAAATCATTGTTGTTATTATTTTTATTATTGTTATTTCTTCCTGTGCACTCAACAGCCTCAGTGCATTACTGGTCACTATGCATTGATGCCATGTGTAGGAACTGTCTGTCTAAATGTTTAATGTTTAAATGTCCCAATGTCCCTGTCATGTCTTGGGCTTAATGTATAAATGTCAATGTGCTTGGGGTTTGTTATTGTTTTGTGTTTTGTACACTGTATCAGGTCATGTCCAAGCCCCATTTGCTGAGAAATAATTTCCCCATGGGGACAATAAAGTTTCTCTCTCTCTCTCTCTCTCTCTCTCTCAAAGCACCTTGGAAAGGCTAGTCAGTATGCTGACCAACCCCCCAGTCCTCGCATACCCCAACTTCGAAGAACCATTTGTCTTACACACCGATGCATTGGAGAAAGGGTTTAGCGCAATCCTCTATCAGCAACTGGATGGGAAAATGCGAGTGATCGGATATGGATCACAAACTCTGACACCAGCGGAACGGAACAACAGACTCCACAGTAGTGATGGATTTCATGATTCGTTTGCGCGAATCAGTTCGCGTCGTTCAGTTC
Source organism: Merluccius polli (assembly GCA_030340625.1). Lineage (NCBI taxonomy): Eukaryota > Metazoa > Chordata > Actinopteri > Gadiformes > Merlucciidae > Merluccius > Merluccius polli. The sequence goes on from JAOPHQ010005981.1 coordinate 318,009, forward strand.
GCCAAAAAGAGTCGTTCGTTCGTTCGTTCGTTCAGTCGTGTTTCCGGTAGCGGTGAATCATTCACTGAGTCGTTCAGACTCAGCTCCTCCCTCCGTCCCTCGTTCTCATTCGCGAATGGCGAACGACTCGGCTGTCATTCGCGTACGGCGAATGACAGCCTGTCGTTCGCGAATGGCGAATGCCAGCCGAGTCGGTCAGACTCGGCTCCTCCCTCGTTCACAACATTCAAACGAATCACGAATGCAGCTGAGTCGGTCTCGGTCAGACTCCCTCGTTCTCATTTACTAACTAATCACGAAATTACAATTCACAATCGTGCAATGGTGCAAATGGTTATCAATCAACACAACATTAACTAAGTTCCTTTCAGCTGAGGAGCGCTTCGTGTTCGGAATGGGGATATTGTTGCCTGGGCCGCACGTCAGCTCGAGCTCACTTTATCCTGAAAGGTGGGAGGAGGGGGGTTGATGGTGTTAATAAATGTGTGAATAATAGCAAATACAACATTGTGTCTGTCTGGTTGAATGTTAACATATGTATTTAATTTGAGTTCAACAGATTTATTTAATGTATGCATAATGACATGTCAGGATCAAAATGCCCCATTCCCGCAATTCAAGGTAAAGTTAGACAAACCAAACGCAGCGGGATACGGGGGGGGGGGCGTAGTAGCAGGGCCGGCGCTAGGCATAGGCGACATAAGCGGTCGCCTAGGGCGCCATGTGATGGAGGGGCGCCGCCAGGCACAATTGGGGCGCCCCGTTGACAATCGTGCGGCATCCCCCCCCGCCCCGTTGATAATCGCGCGCTAGCACCCCCCCCCCCCCCCCCCCCGCTCAACAATCGCGCAACCGAAATGTTCCGCCAGCACCCCCCCCCCCCCCCCCCCCATTGGCCACCCCCACTCAAGATCAAGATCCACGGTGGAGGTCCCGTGGAGGTCCCGGCCGGGTGGCGTGTGTGAGAAGGAAGCATGAAAGAACGAGACAGATTGACGAGACATTCAAATATTTTATTAATCTGGCATGACACCGAAAATACAAAGACAGCATGCATTTACCATTTCACTGATACTTAAATGTAAAAGGCACGATTGGCTGGCTCTCGTGAGTCGTGACGTCTCAGTCCTCGAGTCAATCACAGTCAGCGAACGACTCGCGACTCGCGAATCAGCGTCGCGAATCAGCAGCACGTCAGAGACTCAGCGAACGAGACGAACGACGACGAACGAGTCGAACGAGAACGGCGAATGAGGTCAGTTCGTTCACTTTAAAGAGTCGTTCGTTCGAACTGATTCGTTCGCGAACGAGCCATCACTACTCCACAGTGGAAAACTCGAGTTCCTGGCTCTGAAGTGGGCAGTGTGTGAGAAGTTCAGAGACTCTTTTATGCTCCACATTTTACCATCTACACTGATAATAATCCACTTACCTACGTCATGAGCACCGCAAAACTCAATGCAGTTGGACATCGCTGGGTTGGAGAATTGTCAGATTTCCGCTTCAATATCAAATACAGACCTGGAAAAACCAATATCGACGCCGATACTCTCTCACGCATCCCAGTCGATATTGACAACTATGTGACAACATGCACTGAGGAGCTGTCTCAGGACGTGCTGCATGCAATCTGGGAAGGAGGTAGAGCAGCTCAGAAGAATGATGTAGCATGGATAGCTGCACTTTACACCGCCTCTGCTTCTGCCTGAAATAAGCCTCGAAGAGATGGCAAAAGCCCAACGAGATGACCCTGGAATAGGGGAAATAATAAAACTGAAAGAGACCAATAAGGCTCTTACTGATGAGGTCAGAAGGTCAGTGAGTGGGCTCACTCGCAAGCTCCTTCATGAGTGGAGTCAACTACATTTGGAGAATGGAGTCCTGCACCACTCGACGGTAGAAAGAAAACCGTTAGTCCTACCTGTCAAGTACCGGTCAGTTGCCCTAAAACACCTCCATGACAACATGGGACACGTTGGGACAGAACGTGTGCTCCACCTCGCCAGAGAGCATTTCTGTTGGCCGTACATTTTTTTGATTTGATTTGATTAAGTTTATTTTGAACATAAAAACAAACATAAATTAATAGAGAAAAATAAAATAAATAATTACAATATTAACAACAAAACATCAAAATATTAACAATAATCCATACATACATTTGCATCAATGAAAAAATTAAATAAAAATTAGGACTTAACAATAACAAACATAATGGTCAGAAAAGGACAAGCTAATAATGTACATAAATAAAAAATTTAAAAAAATAGAAAATAAATATGGAGTAAGAGCATCCTTACACCTAGTGTCTGTCACACTCCATTTCATCCCTGTATCCTGTGAACACATATTCTTTATACCCCAAGGAATTTATTTTCATGAACCCTTTCTATCTGCACCCCATCTATCTGTATTTGTACCTGTACGTTAATTCTGTAGTTCCCAAATACCATTATTTTTGTTTTATTTAAGTTCAGTGATAATTTATTTCTATCAAACCATATTTTCAGTTTACTAATTTCTTTAGTGACTTCCTCCAGTAGCTTTTTTACATCCTCCCCAGAACAGAAAATATTTGTGTCATCAGCAAACAACACCAGCTTCAGTACCTGTGACACCCTACAAATGTCATTAATATACATAATAAATAGCTTGGGGCCCAACACTGACCCCTGGGGGACCCCGCAAACAATGTCCAAACATTGTGAACAAACATCACCCAGCTTAACAAACTGTTGTCTCCTCTGTAAATAACTTTTAATCCAGTCTAACACAAGTCCTCTGATGCCAAATCTTTCCAGTTTTTTTATTAGTAAGTCATGGTTGATTGTGTCAAAGGCTTTTTTGATATCAATAAATACACCAACAGCATATTTCTTTTGCTCAATAGCGTTTGTGATTTCTTCAAAGGCTTCTATTATTGCTAGAGATGTTGACCTATTTGCTCTGAAACCATATTGACTGTCGGATAGTAATTTGTGTTTTATTATGAATGTATCCAGTCTATTGTTGAAGAGTTTTTCTAGTATTTTGAAAAATTGTGGTAGTAAGGCGATAGGCCTGTAGTTAGTGAAGTGATGTTTGTTCCCAGTTTTATACAGCGGAATGACTTTGGCAACTTTCATTTTGTTTGGAAATAAACCATTTTGAAATCATAAATTACAGATGTATGTTAACGGTTTTGAGATCCCTTCTATAACTTCTTTCACTACTGTCATATCAACGTCATTATAATCAGTTGACTTTTTGTTTTTAAATTTTTTAATAATATCCAGTATTTCTTTCTCATCCACCGCTTTGAGAAACATTGAGTTAGGATTTCTCTCTATCAAAACATCCATATTTTCTCCAACTGCCCCTGGATCAGAGATTTTTTCTGCAAGGTTAGGTCCTATATTTACAAAAAATGTGTTAAAATGTTCAGCCACCTCACTCTCAAGATCGCAAACAAAACCAGCTTGTCAAGCGCAAAGAACAAGTCCTACTATGATCAAAAGGCGAGGGGAGTGGTCCTCAAACCACGAGATCAAGTACTGGTTCGGAACATGGGTGAGCGAGGTGGACCTGGTAAACTCTGCTCATACTGGGAGAAGAAGATTTATGTGGTGAAGGAGCAAATCTCTGACAATCCTGTATATGTCATTCATCCTGAAGGAGACCCAAATGCGAGAAACAGGACCATACACAGGAACTTGCTACTTTTAGTCAATGAACTGTTAATGGCCCAGCACAGTCAGCTGACACGGTGGTAACAAAATGGTGACAAAAACAACCTCAACAGAGGGCAAGCTCTGCTGACAATGATGGGATACCAGACACTGACGATGAAGATGAATGGACAGGAGGTTATTGGTTGAGAACACCTGTAGTCAGGACGGAAAATTATCAATCTGGACGTGGCAGACAAACAGCCTCAGAGGGAGGGCAAAGGTCGGTGTCAAAGCAGTTTTCCTCCTCGCGCGATCGTAACACTCCTCGGACCTACGGTCGACGGGGGGGGGGGGGGGGGGGGGGGGCGAGCGCGATTGTAACACTCCGGCCGACGGGGTCGGGTGCGCGCAATAGTAACACACCGGACGCCGGACAGGGCTTTGAAAAACCGGACAGTCCGGCCTAAAACCGGACAGTCCGGCCTAATGCCGGACGCGTATTTGTCCTCCTTTTTGAACCCGCGCCCCCCCCGGGAGAGTGTCCGCGCCCCCCCAGGGGGGCACGCCCCACCGGTTGAGAACCACTGCTGTAAAGGAAAGAGAAGTGGAAGTAGTGGGTGATGAATCAGAGACAAATGAACAACATGATGTCATATACCCACCTCAGCCTGAAGAGGATGAACAAAATAACCATGCTGAACAAGTACAGGTGGAAAGACCGGGATGACCTCTTCTAATGACTTTGCATGCAGAAGATGAACACAGAGAGCTTAGGAGGTCAGCCAGAGAGACCGAGGCCAATGTTCACTTATGAGTCACTGGGCCAGCCTTCAATACAAACCCATGTAGGTTCCATCTCCTCACAGATTACCTCAGCCTCCCTGCCTTTTATGCCACACATAAACAGACTTACCTGCTCCTTACACGCCACAAATGTACATGCCTTGCACATACTACATGCCAGTCACAACACAAGTTTATTAAAAGACTTTTTTTGGGGTTGTAACAAATGTCGGGAGCCATTTTTGTTTGTCGGGGTGGATGTGATACTCACAAAATAAGTGTTTTTGTTGAGATATTATTGTTTTATTTCCTCTGAGAGTCCCTTTTTAGTTTATTGCTATTGTATTATTTTATTATAGTCTGTCTAATTCAGAATAAGAAGTCACACAGAGAAACACACAATGACATGCTGTTGCGTGAAATGGACACTGGGCGGCAGCACTTACCGGCAGCGTCACTGGGACTCTTTGCAATGTATCGCAAAGTGGGGCTCATAATCCAGATGAATGGAGAATGAGCCACAGTTGTCCTGCTTCGCTGATTTCTGTCTTATAATTCCGGGTTAGTTACTCCGGTTTTCTGTGACTTCAGATGTTTATAAGCTAATATGAATCCCCGGTGGTGTGTGGTCGATAAGATTAAAGCTTGTTAAGTGTGTAAATAAAGTAAAGTGTAAAGTGGTACGTGATGATTGTCGTGGAGAAAATGGCGTCCGACGCCGTAGCTAAATGGTTACTTTCATTTGTTTCTTTCGGCTCCTGGGCATTTGTGGGTTATTAGTGTATGTGTGAAAATCAGTTTGTGTGTAGTGCATTGCTCGAAATGTTGAAGCTAATGCTAATGTACAGTTTAAGATCAGCCTTGTTGGAGGGCACACACATAAATTGTAAACGATGATTTGGTTCAAGTTCACGGGTTAAAGCGACAAGCCATGGGCCAGCCATGTTTATTATTTCAGTTTGTGTTCATATAGTGTAAACATGAAATAGTTTAACTGCAAGGGAGATTTCTTCTGTTATAGCGAGCATAAGTGAGCACTTAATGTACTTCACGTACTTTATGTAGCCTAAAATTATATGAAGAAAATACTCTTTCAATGAAAGGATAAAGATTATGTGTCTAACTGTGCGTTCACACCAGAAGCGAATTGCGCTGCAAAGACGCTTTGGTCGCTCATAAAGATTCGCTGCGAATATTTCTGTTCGCTTTTGTCGCTCATGACGTACAATTAAATTATGCAGACGCATTTAAAGGAGCCGTATGCTTTTAGTACAGACAGCCATATCAAGGAGTGAACTCCCATACACTTTGGCCATATTGCAGAGACGGTTTTGCTTGTTTGATAAACGATAGTCGCACATCCCTCGTAACTACGCCGTGAAGGTGAACCCTCCCGGACTCCGCTATTAACATGAACCGCTCCACCGAAGGAGCCGCACATCCACACGCACCGGACACCAAAATACAAACATGTTTTCCATTTGATTGCTTTTAAATAAAGTTGTGTGCAGTTATACGGTAAATATGATTATTAAAAGTGTTCAATGTCTCCTTCCTGGTCCAGAACCGCTTGGTCCACGCCGTTAATAGGCGGCCCGCTTCGTGCGTGTGCTTGTAAACATGATATTTAAGCTGATTATTACGGTATTGTCTCTGAAATAAAAAAGGCTTGGATCGTACAACACCGGGTGCCCAGCCACAGCCGCCATTAACTTTTCAGTCGACATTTTGGAACCAAAGTGCCGGTGTTCCCTGGGACCCACGCAAGCGGAGAGCGTCTACATTCCGATTGGCTGTCAGTGTTTTGCCGCTGAAACGCGTCACAGTAATTTGCATAAAGTTAAACTGTCTTCAACTTTTTTTGGTCGCTCTGGTCACTCAACTTTTGCCGCTGGTAGCGTTGGTCGCTTGTGACGCTTTGGTCGCTCTTGCCCATAGAAAGTGAATGACTTCCGGCGATTTGGTCGCTCAATTCGCTTCTGGTGTGAACGCACAGTAAGGGCGAAGTGCATACATGATTGATGACAGAGGACATGATTGAAGAGAAAATGTTTATCTTTGGTTTAAGTTTATTTCTTGAAAATATGTAAAACATTTAATGTGAATGTTATCTAAAAATAGTTAACTAGTGCTTTAATGCAGACAAAATAACAGAAATAATTAATGGTTGCAGTGAAATGGTTAAAATGAATGTGAGAATAAAGATAATCCAGATGAATGGAGAATGAGCCACAGTTGTCCTGCTTCACTGATTTCTGTTTTATAATTCCAGAAAACAACTATCAGAGGATTATCTATATATCTGTTAGCGGAGACCAAGCCGGGACCCGCTACACAAAGAAAGGAATTTTTGTGTGACCTTGGACTCATGTACGATGTACACTGTCTGAACTTGCAAACCTGTCTCAGCAACTCCAGGCCCATTCAATCACACTTTGGAGAGCAGAACAGCTTCTGAAGCGCGCCATCCAAGTACTGGCGTCATTCAAAAGAAAAGAAGAGAAATCAGAGGAGGCATTGAAAGCACAGGCTTTGGATCAGTTTACCTGGAGTCAAATGCAAAGCTCACACCAATCAATGCAAAGCAATTCCTACAAAGTCTGATCAACAACATGGAAAATCGGCTCTCATTTGAAGGTGAAATGCTTTGTGATCTCAGCATTCTGGCCACAACAACTGGCCTGATGGCCAGTTGCTTGTGGCCAGAATGCACCTGGCATATGGCATGGTGAGTCACAAGTGAAACTTCACTTACTCAGTTACCTAAAGCTAGCCTAACAGTTCTTAGAATTACAAGAAGGTAAATTCTGTAATTTATTTATATAGTCAAATTATAGTCTTTGTGTTAGTGATATTAGGATGACACTACAAACAAACATTAGCTACATTACATTAATATGCAAAAGAAAGACAAACCAACACATTCTCCTCTAGCGTTTTATCATTCCATTATTAGGCTTTACAAGTAAAAATGCAATACAATGCTGTTTATTGTTCCCTGACAACGATGATAATCTCCACCAAAAGCACTCTTAACACACTCTGCATCTGTATTTCCTCTTCACTTTACAGTAGGTTATTCTGATAGCTCATAAGACCTCTAAAGCAAGGCCTGGTTCCATAATGAGCAATTGTCAGACAGCTTTGCCTGGTTAGTATTAAACATATCTTCCTTATTTACCATTGATGTTACAAATAAGTAGGCTACACATTTGTGGTCAGACAGCACAATTGCAGACTATTAAAGCAGCGTATAAATGATGGCGTCATCACCAAACTTTGTTGTTCCTTGTTTGACTCATTTGCCAGTTGCAATTCTTTCTACAGATTCAAGCAAGATGAGGAGAGAGCCTGTGGCAGCAGTCATTCTTCGAAAAGATGCAGGAGAACCAGCAACAGTGGTTGGAAAGGCAGCTGCATGAAAGCAAGCCAGGAGAGGGAGGAACACTTGATGGCCTCCCTCCATGATAAAGTCCAAAGAGCGTCTTGGGACATCTGTTTGACAGCATTAGGACAGGCTGCACATGCTCTACTTACAGCTGACCTCCTACAACAGCAATCTATCCATGTTTAATCTTATACAAGCTCTTCCCACCAAAAGAAAAAACAACCCACAACTAGTCTCACAAATCTTCAGATTAATAATAAAGTCTGATAGCAGACAAGCTCAAATCTGAGTGAACGGGGCGTTTCACTTTCTTTCGAACACAAACTCTAAGAAAAGAAAGAAAAAGGAAATACTAATATTAAATATTAAGAAAGCTTCATCCACTCACGCAGCGTTTCTCCGTAAGGAAACAAGGCGTAACTCCACCCCTTTCAGTGTTTGGTTTCCGGCCCAGGCTCTGTGCCGTCTCCTTGGAGATCCAATGTATTTCCAATGGTAGAAAGCGCTGGAAGGCAATGTTGGGAGTAGCCGAGGATGGCAACGTGCAGCGAGCTGGAAGGGCACGAAGGAAGCGATCAGGAGATGTGGAAAAAGTTGAATCATGAGGCGTCAGCCAATAAACGGGTGAACTCTGTCCATGTGGAACTCCATTTAAGGGTACAACGTGGATGCATTTTCCAATCTTTCTTCCACAACATGGAAGAAAGATTGGTGGTAGCGGTGTCTTGTTTTCCAGGGCTTTTTAATCCAACAGCACCTGAATAAAGGGACCTTATACAGAGGCAACGTGCATGGACGTTGCCGAAAGTGTTGGTGTCCCTAGTGAGTTTAGTATATATTGTGTTAGGAAGTAGTAGTAGCAGTAACTGCTCTGTTCAAAATGGGTACTATTCCATGCCGGGTGCCTTTACATTGATTGTTGTCGTAATTCTAAGTCACGCACATTATACTAAGAGCAACAGAACTTGTAATAACAGAGGCAGGATCACTTAGGCCAGGGGTCCCCAAACTTTTTCCTGTGAGGGCCACATAACTTTTCCCTTCTCTGATGGGGGCCGGGGTCAGTTTGTAACAGAAAAAATGTGACGATCGCAGGGGTGCCTAAACGTAAACATTTATTGTTTTCCAGAAAGCCACACATAACCAAATATTAATAACCCTTTCCGGGATCTTCACAGAAAAAAAATTCAGGAAATAAATTATAACACTATTAATGAAATAAATAACACAAGCGCCCCCCCCCCCCCCCCCCCCCGTCGGTCGTAGGTCCGGGGGTGTGTTACGTTCGCGCACCCCCCCCCCCCCCCGTCGGTCGTAGGTCCGGGGGTGTGTTACAATCGCGCCCCCCAACCCCCCCCCCGCCCCCGTCGACCGTCCTGCCAGAGAGTAATCTCGCCTATGGCGCTAAATTAGGTACAGCCGGGCCTGAGTCTAGGGTTTGCATGGCCAGACTGAAAAAAACAAAAAACTAAAATCAATCATAATGCGTCTCTGGTATTGTTCAGGGGGCCGGGCCAAATGTGGAGGCGGGCCGTATCCGGCCCGCGGGCCATAGTTTGGGGACGCCTGACTTAGGCCTACACTGAGTTTAAGTAGGCAATATTGTTTACATATTGTACAAACAAAATGTAGTTCATGTACTCTTCACTTTAACGTGTGTATGTTTAGCCATTTGTGCTTCTTGATTTTCAGTGAAAGAGTTGCAAAAAGTGTAAGGGGCTGTGTGACACTTTCCCCAAGGAGTGCCACCTGGAAGAGGAGATGAAGAGGAGTAGGGCACCTGGAACGTCTGCAAAGCCCTGGTGCTTTGCCAATATAATAGCATTCCTGCATTTCACGTGTAATACCTGCCTTGTGGCATTGTTGCTCCCCATCCTCTGCACTGCTTCCATGGAGCCAGGCACTCTTTCCACCACAGGTGCTGCAGCAGTTGGGGCCCTCCTCCATTTTCTGCCGTTAATACAACACAATGGTGGTACATGCGCCACTGCGCTACCAGCGTGCAAAAGGTGTCCTTTACTATCATCCTGGTCCTGGAAAGACGGTAATTAAAAACATGCAGATTGGTGGAAGGCTAATTCCGCCAACCTTTTGGCGGGACGTGACATCCAACAATTGTAAATACATGTCTTTATCACAAAACAGGCATGTGTAGGCCTATAGTTAAATCAATTACTATGTCGAAAGATGGATGTGGAGTTTGTGTGGTTGATGGCTGGTTTAAGCAGCCTCACCTGGCCTGAGTCAGACTGATTAGACTCTGGGGCTGGGTGAGGCTGCACACCTGTGGTGCATGAGTAATAATGGCCCACAGACTAAACCAGCCATCACCACACACACACACACTCAGGGAGTGTGTTAACATGGTTAGAACAACTAATGCCATTAGACTTCGAGAGATTCACAGTGCTGTTATACAAGATGATGGCATCTTTCATAACATAGACAGTGCTAAGGAGGAATGAGATGTCAATGAAACAACTGTACAGAGTTCCATTTGAAAGGAATAGGGAGCTACAATATCAATGTACAGGTAAGGCCAGACAGTAATGTTTGGTGTCAATGACACCATGACAGTCATGACAATTGCAGTATGTGTGTCTGTTCAATATGTATTATACTTTCAGACCATGTAACAACATGTGGGCTATACAGTATGTGTGCTGTTACAGTGCATTGTGTTTTCCATGGTGTCTTGTACTATTTGTGTTTGATGTGAACTACTGTGTTTTTCTATATTTTGTAGAGGGTGATGGAGCTGGATGCAAATACCAACACACACACACACACACACACACACACACACACACACACACACACACACACACACACACATATTGTGGACGAGGAAGGATTCAACCTGAACAAAGTTAGACAACATGGCAGGACATGGAGTTCCTTCCACCCTATTATTCATGCTTCCTCAATCACCAGTTAGCTTTACTGGATGCAATGAATGCTGGTTGTGAGGACATCACAGTTGAGGACTGCAGGGTGGCTGCGACATGCCAGTTGGCCGCGTCATGGCCCTCACACCTGATGTCTCGCCTTGAAAGGCGAGACATCAGGTGTGATGTTGATGATTGGCTGTGGCCTAATAGGGAGGAGAGACTGGCTGCCCAATGAGACCGTAATATAGGGCTATTCAGTTACTGTCTTATGAAGGCCACATTATTGAAATTGAAAAATAAGGGGAAAAAAATTAAAGTAAAATTATCGCACCCAAGCACTGTGAACATCAACAATGTGAACATCAAACACAACATTAAATAACCTAAATGCTGTGCATTTAGAATGTTTATTCACAATTCGTTTTTTTTTTAACACAAAATAAGGCAGTCAGTTCATACATAGACCGGTGTTATTCTTCATGTGTATTTTTTTTCCAAAAATCACTATCTTTTCGCATCACAAAACTTAATTAATGTGGCAGCCATCTGTAAGAGTTTACGCAACACGAGGCTCCGATGCCAGGTAGTGGCAGGACAATAAAACTGACACCGGGATTTGGCATCTTGGCATCAAGCACAATAAGCAACTACGAAGACTATACAGATGAGTGTGTATGCACTCTAATGGCATATTCATTTTTCTTGCAATATAAAGGGTTGAGTGAATGTGATTGCTATGACACATGCTAATCACCGTTGTGCAAGACATGGAAAAGAGAACTAGATTGTGTCATGTAAGGGGTTTCAGGGCGTGTCTTACATGGGTTTGAGCAACAGGGTAAAGGATTTTCATTCAAAAGATTGTTTTTACATGTTTTTAATTAGAAAAAAAAAATCTGTTCAACAGTGTTTGGTTTCAGGTGGTTTCTTTTATGGATGACAAGCCTTACAAAATATTGGCTCGCATGGCACGGAGGATGCCAGTGTGCACAGATAGGCCTACTGGGTCACCACTTGGAAAAGTGTGGATAAAGACTCTTATGTGACCCAGCAGGAGGCCTAGACTATCCCAATGGGTCATCCGACCTGGCAGACAGATATAATTACTGAAATGACTACACATTGATTGGCTTGGCTGCACCAACTACTCTTGTTTATTACCGGATTAGGTTTGCTTGTTAGTAAAAGCTGCTGCTTTCCCCCCAGTGTAGCCTACATTCATGGTTTTTCTCATCTTGTACATTTACTATTCCCATTCACTATTCCCATTCACTTACTCATCGACATACATCTCCAGCATCATGACTAGAGAATGTACTAGGAAAATGAATATTGCAATATTGCAATCTCAACACTAGATGACAGCAAAGCCTTGTGATATGTATTTTTAAACTTAGTTCTAAGTGTATGTAATAAATGCATAAAAAGCCCACATTGATTGACAATTGATTGTTCTCACATAAATATTATTCTAAGTAAATGTTTGAATGTTGAAGATGACTTTGGCCTAAACTGGGTCGTGAGGTCAAGATTAAAATAAATACTTTTAAATGGTCAACTTTTAAAGCACATCCCTTGTGCATATAGATTATTTACAAGGTGACACTTCTTGTCACATTAAAAGTAACTGAAATGTATATTTTCAAGTGAGATACTTGATGAATTTGCAGTTAAATGTGAACTTCTAAGAGTTTACGCTTATATGATGTCCATTCAAGTACTGGACAACATACATTGTATTTTCTTCAGGCCTATACTTGATTCTAGCCTTCACAACATTCAGGCCGTCTTCGTTCCTCATTTCACTATAACCAAAGCTCCTTTTGCCTGTCCACCCGAAGGGTTTAAATAATTTGCTTATCCCTGCATTTACTTTATAATTAAAACCAGCCAACATGCTTTGAACCTTTTTTTTCTGCCACTCTAATAAGGTTCAAAACATCCCTCACTCCTCTAACTTGTTTCATGTCCATTTCTGTCCCTGTTATGTGCTTGAATGAAGAAAAAAAGGGGGAGGGGGTTATGTAAAGGCAGCATTGAATGAAGGCAACATAAAGAGAGGAATAAAAGCTTCCCTGGACTAAATAATCCCGGGTCCATCCACCTTTTATACACCGTCTGGTTGTTTAACCTCAGGCTGTAGCAGGCTACGCTGTGCTGGCTTTCTGGAGCCTAAGAAAGAGAGGACAGGATATAGTCAGCGGGAGTCAGCTGGAGGGGGTGAGGAAACATGAGGAAGCATAAGAGGTAAAAGGCTGCTCACTAACAGCAAATGAATGAGAGACATAGAAGGGAGACATAGGAGAGAAAAGCAGTTTCCCTTCTTTCAAGTCTTCTGACAAAGCAGCTTCTCATGCTTTATCAAATTCGGATAGGAGAGTTTAAATCATGTGATCTGAAATTCCATTAAAAAAGTTCAAGCCCACCATCTAGGTACGTCTTGACCAAAAGATTATAGAATAACTAAGCAACCAGTTGTTGTTATTCTTATTATAAGGGAGGGAAAAGCACCAAGATGGCGGCTTGGACATGTGCAAACCCTCCTCTAACCCTTCATTTAATAAGTATCGATCATTTTGTTGATTCAAAATATCACCGCTTTTTAATTATTTTTTTTACACAATATTGTTTCATTTAATTTTCTTATTAAAAAAAAATCCCAGCAGACATTAAAGACTGGCTTGCTGGCATTAGGAGCCTGTTTTAACCTGATAATCAGAATTACAGAATTACGTTACAAATCCATTTATGGTCCTCCACTACAAGAGCAAATGGACACACCGCCTAGTGTCTACAATAGTTGGCATGTTTGGCATGTGTGAGTGATTACCTGTATTCCCCCCAACACACACACACACACACACTCTCTCTCTCTCTCCCTCCCCCACCAGGGTCCAAGCTACCAAGCCTTTAAACCTTAGGAAGATTTACACGCAACATGTGAGGAATCTTGTGGTGGGTCAGTGTGTAAAGTGTGGGCAACTGCTTAAGCTTGCTGCTAGAACTGGAATGTTCTGACATTCACAACAACATTTCAGGTGCGTTTTGCAGAGAGTTTTGGGATGGCAACAGCCGTCCTCCATCTTTGAAATCTGCTCCCAGCCAGGTCCTGATATACAGTGCTGATTATCACTTTTTGTATTTTTAAGACTATTAATATTACTACTATTATTATTACTGTTATTTATTGCTAATGGGAGTTTGTTTGCCCGTTTACAAAGATGGATTGGGGGGATGGCCCAATTGTGTGATGTCATGTTGTGAGCCAAGCGACTGCATGGCGGTTCACGACTCTGTACTCTCTCGTGGCAAGGTTGTAAAGCTCTGGAAAGGACATCACGGCGGCGATTAGCTCCCTCTTCCATCTTTGCTCAGTAAACAGTGGAATGCTCCAATGCTAAGGGACTGTACGATATTTACCGGGGGGGGAGGGCCGGTCGTCAGGGGGGGAGGGCCTAGGATAATTTTTTTAAGCCTTAGGGGAGGGCCCAGGAGAATATTTTTGGCCTGGGGGGAGGGCCGAGGAAAATTATTTTATGGGGGGGCAATCGTCATGACTCATGCCGAGTTCGATGTTTAAATGAAAGATAGGATAGCCTGTAAGGAAGTGAACGTCTCCTTTACCATAACCATAACCCTTTTTGGAGTGAATTGTTTCACAGTAGACTGCGGACGCTGTAGACTCTGCTCTGCGAGCGGACGCTGTAGACTCTGCTCGTCTCATACCACCGCGAACGGGTTTATGAGACCCCAGATCGTTTCACACAGACGCGGGAGGGTACCTTTGGCGTCAGTATCCAGGGCTTAATTTGGGCCGGAACACGCCGGAATATGTTCCGGCACCTCCAACGGTGGATCCGGCACCTTTTTTATTTTTTTATTCCCCCCCCCCCCCCGCGCCGTCAGTGGTTACGATCGCGCAACCCCGTCATCAGTCCGCGGTCCCCCCCCCTCCCGTTGACAATCACGAACACCCCCCCCCCCACCCACCCCCGGGCGTGACAAATCGTCGGTAGGCCTATATTACGAGTTGGGATGAGAACGGGTTGTCTGCCGAAACCGTCAAGTCTAAATCATCCGATAGGCGCGCACGATGACATCCTCACAGCATGCACACGGGCTGTGTGTGGACTTGGGTCTGCGGCTGAGTCCGCGGCCGGGTCCGCGGGTCCGGTGCTGGGTCCGCGGCTGGCGGGTCCGGTGCCCCCCCCGTTGACAATCGCGCCGAATGTAGAGCATATTGTAATGCAGCGTTGAATGGATGAATAGCTTACATAAGGGTCCCCAGCACTTTTCAAACCACACTCAAGCTTATGGTTGCGATTCCTGTTGTCGGCGGCCTCCTTCCCTCGGAACACAACCCCACATGGTTATTGTCCCCACCACTTCTAAAACCAAACTGACGCCACTGACCACATAGACCAAGAATCGCAGGGTGATCATTAGTCGCTCTTAGTCACAGTAGTTTGTGTTTTGTCTTATAATAGCCTATAAGGTACAATGTCATCAGCCAAGTTGTGAAATTATTGGGGGAGTCTCGTAACATTGATAAAAGCAGGCTTGTCCCCATTCTCAAGTTCAAGGCACAGCGTGGCATAAACCCCTGCTCTTGCTGCGTGTGTACCCGTGTGTGTGTATGTGTGCTTATGTGGCCGTTTTAACCTTGTAAACGTCATTTTCCGACCAATTTTATTTGATTCACGTAGCGGGGAGGGCCTAGGAGAATTTTTTTGAGCCGGGGGGAGGGCCCCGGAAAAAAAAAAATTACCAGGGGGGAGGGCCAGGCAGAACAATTTTAACCCGATCGTCTGGCGACCGGCCCTCCCCCCCCGCTAAATATCGTACAGTCCCTAACAAGGTTCTTCTTCCTGTGGGCGACTGGGCATCTTCCGGTCTGATTGCCGGCTTACGTGATTGGCCACGTCAGCGTGATGTCGGGTTGAGTTTCTCCAAAAGTCGAGTCTGTTTCAACTTTTCGCAGCAGGGTTGTGCGTTACGCACTACCACCATTCAAATGGACTGGCGTTTTCACCGCAATGCCTGATTTGGTCTGAATGCGCCCTATTCTCGCATAGCCAGTCCTATCTCCACACTTTGTTTTAGCACAGTGCTGGAGAAAGGTCTGGCTCTGCTCATTATCATTCTGGCATAGGGGAAAACTTGTTTTGTATTTCTTTAACCAATCACAATTGTCTTGGGTGGCGCTAAGCCCAGGATGCAGCAACGGTGGCAACGGAGGAGTATAAGGTATAAGCCCGACCAGAGCTTGCCATTGGTCGACTCCTACAGTCGCCCAATGGCAGGCTCTGGGCGGGGTTATGCCAACAACCTACATCTGGTAAACCAGATTACCACTAACACATTCCAAAAGCTCAAGTGTCCAGAGGAGCAACGCATCAGCTTTCCCTCTCTCCATCTGGGAATCTCTCGCTCTCTCTGTCTCTCTCTGTCTCTCTCTCTCTCTCTTCGTTCTGGACCTGGAGAAGCAGTAGGGAGGAGATGGGGAGGTGGGGGTGAAGAATGCTATGAGAGACAGGTAGAAAAGGGGGCTTTAAATACAGGTGGTTATTGGTAGGAAGGTGGAAAAACAGGCGTGGTCTTTCTTCCAAACTTTTGTGCTGGCAGGAGTCTATAAGCCAGCCACTGGGGGCGCCATTGATGGGAAAATAATTTGACTTCCTGACGAGCTGCCATGTCTCCTTCCTGCTAGCAAGAATGTTCTAGATAGTACAACGCCTTGAGACAGAAGTATGTGGACCATAAACAAGTTCATAAACGCCTGAGCTATGTTGCGTTACCTATCCGCCATGTGACGATGTCATGAGGTAAGCAAGAAAAGATGGCAGGAGTAAACACATGATTATTATGATTGTAAATGCTATGTAAGTAGTAAGTAGTATTATATATATATATATATATATCTCAAAGAAATACATTGTCGAGATAATGGAAAGGGGACCAAAACATGTAGGCCTAATACACCAGCCTGTAGAAATTAAACACAGGCCTACAACTTGAACACGAGTAAACAAAAGGGCTGAATTACAGCAGCATACCAGATCCCTCTATCTCTAAACTGACCGTCAGTACTAACCCACCAACTAACTGACTTTTCAGCTTTTTGCATGATGCTGATTGAGACATGAGGTGCCGTGCATCCTCCCAGCCATTAGCAGGAAGTGTGTTAACGGTCAAGGTCGAGGGGGGGGGGGGGGAGTTGTGTCAGAGTAACACACATGAAAACAACAGACTAACTTGGATGTCCTGTGTAGGCCATTTGGGTCAGAGAGCCCAGAAGGGGTCATAAGCACACTTGCCAAACAGGAAGTCGATCATCGGCGCGTGGGCTGAGGTTTGACGTAAGGACTAATTGAAGGGGTCACGTGTTGAGTTGTGTGGACGTTGCCGGAAACCCTTCCGATGCCTAGACCACATTATCAACTCTCTGATTATTGGCCGATGATCACAGAGCTTATGAGGTGAGTCTATACTCTTACATCAGTGATTTCAACACATCCAGTTCTGGATGGTATTGTTGGTACGGCTTTCATTAGGAAGGAAAGGAACACTGTCATGTTTGTATTAAATGTATTCATACATATTTACACTTTATTGCAATGGAGTCAGTGAGAAATGAACAGACAAGTGTGACGTAAACTGTTTGGCAATGGGATCCCTGCTTCACATGCACACTGCCAAGAGGGACAGCAGCACACATGGCCTTCTAGGGAGTAAAAGGACTGTAGGTCTGTGTGTGTGTGTGTGTGTGTGTGTGTGTTTATGCAGGTGACTGTGTGTGCAATGTGCAGGCATGTGTATTCAGTCAGATGGTGCAGATAATAGAGAGACATAGTTGCGTCGTTTTGGATGCAGTGGCCATATACAGTAGGTGGAAGACTCCGGAATCAATCAGGATTACCACACCGCGCCTGCGGGCCTCCTGCTCTTTATGGGATCTTATTTTGCATTGAGAGAGAGAGAGAGAGAGAGAGAGAGAGAGAGAGATGGAGAAGGAGGGGGGGGAGAGGGAGAAAGGGGAGTGAGAGAAGAAGCGAGAGAAGGGGGAGAGGGGGAAGGGGGAGAGAGAGAAAGGACAGAAAGAGAGAGAGAGGAGTTTTCAAAGGCAGGGAGGTGTACTTACTCACCAGGGTAGTGCAGAATGTGAACTCATACAATGTGCGCACAGAACAGAACAAGCTAATAGACTCCCCGTGGGGTGAACTGGTTTTATAACATAAGACAGGACTAGATTGCCCCCCCTCCCCCTGCAGTCTGAATATTGTCATCACAGGAGCCAGGCCCTCATACCTGATTGGTCATAAACTCCACACACATAAAGTCTTCACACACAATTTTTCTGGGCATCATGTGAACATGTGGCATGGCGATAAAATAAGGATTCAGTGGTTTTCTGACAACCATCAGCACATTCTCAGTGGAGACAGACATCTTAGTGTAGAGTATCGTTCCTAGGGGCATTTCTTGTTTTTAGTTTTTGTACCTAGGCACACTTTTTAGACTAGAATGAACTACAACTACCAACATGTAAATACTTGCATTCACATGCTTTCTTTTTGCTCTGTTTTACAATATGTGTGCATCTGTCTCGTGTTCAACGAAAGCCAGGGCCAGTTGTGTTTGAAATGTGAGCGGTGGTGTTGTGGTGGCTGCGGCCCTTAAAACAGCCCTGATGATGAAAGCCATGTGTAAGAGTTCATTGAGTACCCATATCACTTGAGTCAAAATGCAATACTTTTGAATTATATGAATTTTCATATATGAGCATTAGGAGGTCAGTTTTTGCTATTCATATGGAAAATGTTGAAACTGGATATTCAATTGGAACTTCCTGAGTCAAGTAAAGAAAAAAAAAAAGGTTATTCTTCAAACTACATTTCCATTGTTGAATTAATCAACCATAATGAGTCAAATCTAATAATCTAGTGTTTTAGATTTAACTTTAATTACAATATCAATTTGTCAAATATAAAAAAAAATGTGTGTGTTGCAAAAAATCTCAATCTCAATTTTTATGCTGTGATGACACAATGTAGGTCCAATCAGAAAACATCATATTTAACACAATAGTGTCACTATCATCTGTTTAAGCTTAAAGTGTATGACACATAGATACTCAAACCCACTCTGTTTCAGTTGAATGTTGTTAAACGTTCCTGCTAAGCATTAGTAGGCCCACGGGACCACAGATCAAACTGTAAAGTTATTCAGACGTACGCAGGAGGTGTTTCCACAGTGACAACAATGTAAGTTTCATCTAGCTCCAGCGCTTTGCACCATGGCTTCATTCCTACCATTGCACACAGGCCATAGTCTAGTGCAATACACTTAGAGGTGGAGGCAATCTATTAGTGGGGGAGGGTTCCCTATTCAGTCATGCAAGATGTTTCAAATGGTTGATGGTTAACATCAGATTCCCCCATTGACAGTTCTGTCAACACCACAGTCAGATGAAGTGAATTAAGGCAGATGGAGCTGGATAACCAAACCTTGACAGTATACGTCATTCAGTAATGGCAAAAAAACCTGAAGTTGATGCTTTCAATGCATTGGCCTTGGAGCATACATGCAACAGTTTTGTTCTTGCCTCTGGAGGCCCTTGTTGTGTGTCCTGTGTGTGTTGGCTGTGGACATTGTGAACGTTGTTGGTGTTGTAAGGAGGCTATCGTGGGGAAGCCATCGGAGAGTGGATGGCTATGCTGGTGACGAGGAGAGCTGCCCAGACCGAGAGACACTACAACGTGCATCAAGGAGCTGAACTCCACCAACTAAGGAACATACAAAGTCCGGAAACTACTTGCATTTGTGGAGCAGGACCAAGGGTGGGTCCCCCTCAGTGTGAAGTTTGGCGTGGTGGTTTCCCTGTAGTGGAGTGTCTTATTAGAGTGCCCTTCACCATATTATTTGCAATGCCTTCCTTTGTTTGACTTGCAGTGCCATTGATCATTTTTCACAGCGGAGCTTGTGGGCCGCCCAGGTGTGCCCCTTTAAAATAGAGAGGCGATAGGCTACCCTAGCCTCTCCGGTGCCCTCTTCTTCCCTATATAATGCATACTGTCGCTGTGCAATGAGAGAAGCTTCATAAACATCCAGTGCGACTGTCTTCATGTCAGCTAAGATATGTCAGAGAAGAAGCTCTCACCCCACCACTCCCCTTTCCTCCTTAACTCTACTATGCTCAGTCTGTGAGGAAGAATAAACGTATCACTGTATTGCTTTGCTCAGGTTTGACCTACTTTTACTGTCCTTGTGAGAAGCTGGTGGGGGAGGGGGGGAGTACTCCAGGAGAGGCACTACTGCTGAGAAACAGCTGGGGGTTATATTGCTATGCTATGCGTACGCTATAACCACACACCGCTACTGTGCTGCTTACATGTGATATCTTTCAGTCATATTTGTACCGTCAAGGTGTTGTTATTTTTTGAGTCATTGATGGAAAGTATCCGTTCAGCGTTCTCCACTGATGGAATGAATCCTATTGAAATGGATTCATCGTCTGTCCACACATGTGTAGGTAATATAGTCCAAGGTGAGGAGATAACAACCTAAACAAGATCAGACTTCAATTATTCCGCATTATCAATCCATCGCTCCACTCTGTAGTTTTTTTCCAATAAGGGCCATATGTTCATGTTCTAGCCCAAGCTGTGATGGAAGTAGGGGTTTGCATTAATATGTCTCCGCTCATATTTTCCAAAATCAAATACATCACAATCAATTAATCCAATAGCAAAAACAAAAACTAACGTCAGTCATCTGTCTTTTGGTTTGGTTACTATTAATGGAGCTAAAGCAAAAGTTCAATCAGGAGACAACGACATTCCCCTTCTATTTCTCATTACTCTGTCTGGGTTCTTATTACCATGCTGTCATTGGAAGCCCCTCCCCTTCATCTTTTAACCAATTAGGACTCATTCATTAAACAGGAGTACAATTGCAAAGCGAATATATACACATCTCTCATTCATGCTCGTCTCTGTTGGTTTCATTCCTCCTCCATCCCCTTCACCTCTGGGACTAGGCTCCACCTGTCTATGGAGAAAGAGATGGCGTCCTCCAGGGCTGAGGTCCATCTATAATCACCACCACCACCAGCGTCTAGACTAGCCTGGCAAGCCAGACCCACATCAGAAAGATGTAGGGTCTGGCATTGCTCCATTGGCAGTGTGGGCGGGATAAACGGTTGTCTTTCAAGTTCCCTCTGCACGCAATAGGATAGCGCTACAACCAATCAGAGCAACAAAGAAGGTGACGTAGTCAGAGCGACAGGAAATTAGTCCATGGGGAAGTGTTCCGTATGGTGGATTGTGGAAGAATAGTGAAATAAAATGTTAACTTCAAGTCTTGAAGAGTCGCGGCCAAAGCCGAGTCGAAAGACAGCTGTTTGCCAGCAGCAGCAGCCATTGTTTACCTCTAACACGGAACCGTCGCAACTCTGTCGTCATGGTAGCCCGGCTTCCGATTCCGCCCCTCATGCTGTGATTGGCCTGACAGATTTTCTGTTTCCAGCACCGAAAAACGACGATGAAGGGCTAGACCCCCTGGCTGCAAATTAAATTTGCTGCCGCTAGGGGCGTCTAGATTTCTAGGCTACGTCTAGACACCATCAGGGGGGAATTCATCTCCCGGCAGACTTCATGGGATCCATTGTCCCCATGAAGAATAATTTGATGGTGTCTAATCGCCAAATGTGTTAATAAATGTTGTGGCTCATTTTTGAATACTAGTCTCTCCTGATTGAAATAACCATGATGTTTTTTTGTGGAGTGTCAGAACACATGCAGCATGAGACCAATCAGTGAGCTGCTGTGTCACATTCCTCCAGCATCCAGACGTAGATACATGCCTTTTGCCCAACGCTGCACTGCTGGTGATATTGCATTACTGGTATCAAATGTTCCAACATGAACCTTTGTGTGTGTATATATTGTGGCGCCCGCCGGGTACAGGTAAGGAGGAGGGTATGTGGGAAGGTGGTAGATGGGGTGTATATTGCACCATGCCATCTGGTGGCCGCGGAGCACTTTATACTCTCCCCCCTCATTAGGGTGAGTGGCTGCAGCTGCTCCGCTTCCTGGTCTCGTTAGACCTCCATATATGGGCGTGCTTCCTCTAGACAGGGGCAAGAGTGAAAAGTGCTCCGCGGCCACCAGATGGCAGGGGGCAACATACACCCCATCCACCACCTTCCCACATACCCTCCTCCTTACCTGTACCCGGCGGGCGCCACAATATATATATATATATATATATATATATTGTGAAAACCCGCTCCCCACCAGGGAGATCCGGGGGCTAGTGGTGGACGGGGTGTACCGCCGCCATCCACTAGCCGGCGGCAGGGAGCCCCACTTTCCTCCTCGTCATCAGCCAGATGGGGAACACCTGGATGAGGGGAGGACCCGAGAGGGCGGACATCTTAAAAGGAGGCCGAAGCCTCACTCCAGGGGAGAGAGGAGGCCCGGTCCAGGAGGAGGCCGTGGAAATTGACATTGTTGCATGTGGCTCACGGAGACCCATCAGTTTAATTTATGTATTGTTTATTCACTGTGCTGTATGTGAATAAATGCCTATTTAGGCTTAACCTTGATCTTGGGCGTGATGCTTACCGTGAGAACACCGACTTTGGGAAACGGGTTGCCACATATGGTGGAGAATGCGGGCACTACCTGAACCCTCTACAAACTCACGGTAGAGTACCCGCCCACACAGCATGCAGAACCAAGACGGGGCCACAGCCGCCGCCGCCCAACAGGAAACGGCGGAGAGTATCGCCGCTCCGACCAGTAGGCTCACCAAGCTCGGCCCAGATGACGACGTGGAGGCATACCTGGAGGTGTTTGAGCGGACCGCCCGGAGGGAGAGCTGGCCGGAGGACCAGTGGGCCCATATCCTGTCGCCATTCCTCACCGGACCCACACAGCAGGCGAGCCAGGACCTTTCGGCCGAGACCGCCAGCCAGTATCCCGCCCTCAAGCAGGCTATACTGGCCTACTACGGGCACAACCTCGCGGCCAGGGCCCAACACTTCCATGATTGGCGATTCGACATACAGGGTCCGGTACGGACCCAGATCGCCCAGCATGGTCGCCTTGTGCGTCGGTGGCTGGCGACAGGCGAGGGACCCAGCCCGCTGGACCGGGTTTTAATAGATAATACCGTTCGTCAGCTTCCGCCAGATGCACAAAGGATACTGGCCCACCATCACCCTGACACGGTGGATGATCTGATCCAGCAGCTGGAGAACTGGCAGGTGGCCCAGCAGCTGAGCGCCAGTCCCCGGACCACCTCTCGACCTACCGAGACCCGCCGAGACCGACGGGGACCCAGGACCTCGCCGCAGACACCACCACCAGAACCGCTGATCGTGGCCCAGGAGGGCCGCGAGGGGAGGCGGTGCTACACCTGCGGCCAGACCGGCCATATCGCCCAATACTGTACGGGAGACCGGGATGTGTCGATGCCGTCGGCCTATGTGGACGAGGGGACGCGCCGACCCTGCATGCTGGCCACCTGTTTGGCGCAGGGGATGACAGGGGTCCGGACGATACCAGCGCGGGTCATGAACCGGGACACGCAGGCTCTCCTGGACACGGGCAGCGTGGTAATCCTTCTCCGCCCCGATCTGGCGGGGGGAAAGGAGGGGGACCCGATGGAGGTTGCCTGCGTCCACGGGGACACCCGTACCTACGGGACCTGCCACGTGGTCATCCGGACCCCCTACGGGGTGTTCACCGCCAGGGCGGGGATTGTGCCCCACCTGCCGGTACCGCTCCTGATTGGGAGGGATTGCCCGATATTCCATAGACTGTGGAATCCGGAGCGGGAATCCTGTCCCCGGAGAGAGCCTCCCCGCCGAAGGGGGAGGAGGGCTCGACCGGCCTACGGGGCCACAAGGGTCCCGGCGACCCCGGGGATTCGACGGCAGAGGACCAGGGGTCCGAGGGGAATGGTCCCTCACCACCGGGTTCCCCGATCCCCACGGCAGGGGGGTCCGCCCGGGCCGGATCGCCGGGACCTCCCCCAGGCACCACGGACACTCTGACAGCGTCCTAGCGGAACGACCCACCCGAGGGTCCCGAGAGTTCCCCCCTCACCGAGTTCTCGGACTTCTTACCGGCCGGGGGGGAAGGGACTGCTCGGGCGGGTCAGTTCGCCAGCGCCCAACTCCAGGACGACGCACTAAAGCATGCCTGGAGCCACGTCCTTGCCCATGACAGTCAAACCCGGGAATCGGTGAGTAGCTTACCGCACCCACATTTTAGCACTAGGGGGGGGCTGCTCTACCGGGTAGTGGAACAAGAGGGGGGGGTGACGGAACAGTTGGTGGTCCCCAGACCATACGTCAGTAAGGTGCTGTTTATGGCCCACACACACCTCCTGGGAGCACATCTGGGCATGGACAAAACCCGGGACCGGGTCTTAGCCAGATTTTACTGGCCGGGGGTAAAACGGGATATAGAACATTATTGCCAGGCGTGTCCCGAGTGCCAGAGGGTATCCCCGAGAACCACGGTCAGAAACCCCCTCATTCCCATGCCCATCATAGAGACCCTGTTCGACCGGATAGCCCTTGACATTGTGGGGCCATTCCCCAAGACCAGCCGGGGACACCGGTATATCCTGGTGCTGGTGGACTACGCCACCCGGTACCCAGAGGCCCTACCCCTACGAGCAGCCACCGCTAAGGCGGTAGCAAAGGAGCTGATGCTACTGTTTAGCCGGGTGGGGATAGCCAGGGAGGTACTGACTGATCAGGGCTCATGTTTTATGTCAAGGGTAATGAGGGAATTGCTTAGACTCCTCCAGGTGAAACAGCTCCGGACGTCAGTGTATCACCCCCAGACGGATGGCCTGGTGGAGCGGTTCAACAAGACCTTAAAGCAGATGCTCAAAAAAGCCATGGACACCGACGGGAAGAACTGGGACCAGTTACTGCCCCATATCCTGTTCGCCGTACGGGAGGTGCCACAGGCTCCACTGGGTTTTCACCGTTCGAACTGCTCTACGGGAGAAGGCCCCGGGGAATCTTAGACCTGGCCAAGGAGGCGTGGGAGAGCCAGCCATCCCCCCATCACACCATGGTGGACCATGTGGAACAGGTGAGGGACCGCATGGCCCAGGTGTGGCCCATTGTCCGAGACCACCTCCGGAGAGCACAGCAGGCCCAGGCGAGGGTTTACAACAGGGGGGCCCAGCTGCGCAGCTTCCGTCTGGGCGACCTGGTATTGGTCCTGGTCCCCACGGCGGAGTGCAAATTCCTGGCTAAATGGCAGGGACCGTACGAGGTGGTCAAACGAGTGGGGGAGGTGAACTACCAGATACGACAACCAGGGAGACGTAAGCCAACCCAGGTGTACCCCATAAACATTCTAAAGCAGTGGAGGGGGGGGTGGACCCTCCAGACCCGGCACCCCTGGTGTTGGCGGCCCGTCGCGAAATCCCGGTGGTTCCAGTGGGGGAGGACCTCAGCCCGGCCCAGAAGCAGATCTCGGAGAGATCATCCTGCAACACCAGGATGTGTTCTCCGAGATACCTGGGAGAACGTCGGTGGCCCAACATGATATCCGGACGGCACCAGGAGTAAAGGTGAGAGTGTCCCCTTACAGAGTCCCGGAAGCCCAACGGGTGGCCATCCAGGAGGAGGTAGGCCGAATGCTGCGACTCCGGGTCATCGAGGAATCCCGCAGTGCCTGGTCCAGCCCGGTCATCCTCTTGCCCAAACCTGACGGGACGCTCAGGTTTTGTAATGACTTCAGGAGGCTGAATGAGGTGTCTGAGTTCGACGCCTACCCCATGCCCAGGGTGGATGAGTTAATTGAGAGACTCGGACCAGCCAGGTACCTCACCACCCTGGACCTGACCAAGGGGTATTGGCAGGTGCCGTTGACCTGGACCGCCCGGGAAAAGACGGCGTTCGTGACCCCGGGGGGCCTATACCAGTACACCGTCCTACCCTTCGGCGTCCATGGAGCCCCGGCCACGTTCCAGAGGATGATGGACCAGATACTACGGCCTCACCGGGCCTACACTGCCGCCTACATCGATGACATCATCATCCACAGTGACAGCTGGGACATCCACCTCCGGCATCTAAGGGCGGTGCTGGGGGAGCTGCGGAAGGCGGGCCTCACCGCCAACCCGGCCAAATGCCGCCTCCGCCTGGAGGAAACGGCCTACCTGGGATACCGGGTAGGACGGGGGAACGTCCGACCGCAGGAGAGCAAGGTGGCCGCCATTCGGGACTGGCCCTGACCCACCAACAAGAAACAGGTGAAATCGTTTTTAGGACTGGTAGGCTACTACCAGAGGTTTATACCTGGTTTTGCCACGCTGGTCAGCCCGCTTAATGACCTGACCCGGAAGGCCCTGCCTGACCAGATCCGGTGGTCCGAGGCAGCCGAGAAGGCTTTTGGGACGCTCCGGGGAGCCTTATGCTCGGAGCCGGTGCTCATAACCCCTGACTTTTCTGTACCCCTCATAGTGCACACAGACGCTTCGGAGGTGGGGCTGGGGGGAGTCCTATCCCAGATCCGGGCCGGAGAGGAACACCCATAACCTACATCAGCCGGAAACTCCTGCCCAACGAGAAGAATTACTCCACGGTGGAGAAGGAGGCCCTGGCCATCAAGTGGACCATAGAAAAGCTGAGGTACTATCTCCTAGGGCGGGAGTTTACCCTGGTCACTGACCATGCCCCACTGAAATGGATGGCCAGCGCTAAGGACAACAACGCCCGGGTGACGAGGTGGTTCCTGGCCCTCCAGGACTTCCACTTCAAGGTGGACCACCGTCCGGGCAAGGAGCACGCCAACGCAGATGCCCTATCACGCCGGGATGCATGCCTGGGATGGATCCCAGGTGACCCGAGGCTTCATCCAGCGGGGAAGGAGTGTGACAACCCGCTCCCCGCCAGGGAGATCCGGGGGCTAGTGGTGGACGGGGTGTACCGCCGCCATCCACTAGCCGGCGGCAGGGAGCACCACTTTCCTCCTCATCATCAGCCAGATGGGGAACACCTGGATGAGGGGAGGACCCGAGAGGGCGGACATCTTAAAAGGAGGCCGAAGCCTCACTCCAGGGGAGAGAGGAGGCCCGGTCCAGGAGGAGGCCGTGGAAATTGACATTGTTGCATGTGGCTCACGGAGACCCATCAGTTTAATTTATGTATTGTTTATTCACTGTGCTGTATGTGAATAAATGCCTATTTAGGCTTAACCTTGATCTCGGGCGTGATACTTACCGTGAGAACACCGACTTTG
>JAOPHQ010005981.1:350000-474218 GCA_030340625.1 Merluccius polli
TGCGAGACAGGTTCCCACATGCAGGACAGCTGCGCTCAGCTGTTACATAAGCAGGGGGAATGTGGAATAACATTGGACCAATCAAAACAAGTCCACATGTCCACAACAACAAGCTTTTCTTTTCTTTCTTTTGTGAAAATGTTTTTGCCCAAAAAAAAAGTTCAAAGGTTTCAAGATGGAAAGATGGATGTTGTTTCTTCTTGACGTCACGCACGCTGATAAACACGCTGCTGTGGGTTTAGGGCTCCACCTCACCAGTCCTAGATTGAGTAGATGTGTTGACCGAATGGGTGGCTACCTTCGATGATCCAAAAGAAAAAATAAGAGAATCCTGATCACAAGGAGCTATTTACTGGGATGCACTGAGGCTATTTACTGGGATGCACTGAGGCATGATGGGAACAAACCTGGTTTAACCCAGCAGGGCAGGCGGGAGAGTGCCGGGAGAGGGCCGAGGAAGGAAACACAGCACATCTCCACCCTCTGTGTTAACAAAAGCTCTGCCTCGGACAAAACACACTTCCTGATCTGAGCATGCAGGGTCTCTACTGCTATGACCCTCAAGAGCACCACCATGACCAATACACACACACAGCTTACACACACACACACACACACACACACACACACACACACACACACACACACACACACACACACACACACACACAAACTTCACCCAGTCATTTACAGACTCTGCTTTCCCCCCAGCTTTCTCTCTTTCCCCCTCTCTAGCACATACATTTACATTGACATTTATGCCTCTCTCAATGGCACAGTTTGTTTTAACACACACATGAACATGCAAACACAAACATATACACACACACACACACACACACTCACATGCACACACACACACACACACACACACACACACACACACACACACACACACACACACACACACACACACACACAAACTTCACCCAGTTATTTACACAAGAGTCAGATTTCACATATCTTACCTGTACATCTAGAAAGCATGTACTTAACTAAACATTAAGTTAGTATAAACTGAGTCATGATGCAAAATGTCTCTAGACAAATTTGGCTCATTGATAGTGATATCACGAAACATCAAATAGACAAAAAAATGAAAAAAGGTGAAGTGCTCCTGATAAAATCTGTTTGAAGTTGAAAAACAGAAGGAGCGAGAGCGGGAGAGAGGGAGAAAAAGAGCATGGAGGGAGGGCAAAAGAAAGAGATTTATATTCTTCAAATGTAGAGAGAACGGTTTCTGTGAAACCTGGAGCGATAAAACCTTTTTCTTGTCTTTTATGGTAACATCTGTGGGCCAGATCAAGGTGTTCTGGCCCAAACACCCCTGACTTCCCCAACAGTGAGACTCACCCACACTCACTACCATGCCCATTCAAATACTTGTTGTGAACTTATATATATATATATATATACTGTATATATGAGACAATATCAAGACTCAAAGTCACCTTTTTATCATTCATCCTGCACATTGCGAAATATTTAAAGAAAGTGTGCACTATAGCTTTTGTGATTTAATACAGCTTTGCATTGCGGTCATTGTGGTATTGTTAAACATTTGATAGGCACATGTGTATATTGTGCAGTCTTAGTCAGAAACTAACCGCAGCCAATCTGTCCTGTTTCAGAGGACCTTTCCAGGACTGAAACAGTGCCGGTCAGATAAACAAGCAGAGCCATCAGAAATTCTCGGTGACCTCTCAGCGTCTTTGGATTGAAGCTAGACAGTGATAACGGCTGTGAGGAGAATTGTCCAAGGATAAAAGCAGAACCCCACGGCCAGGGTCTGTGGAAGGTCACTGTTATGTAACACTTTAAAACCTTTCTTGATCTCGTCTGAGTAGCCTACAAATGTCTTCTTCTTCCGTTTAAGAGAATAGCACTTTGACAGCTTTGCCAACATATAAAGCAGTTTGATATAAAGCAGGCGTGTATACTGGGATGCTTGGAGGCACGTGTGAAGAGATATAGGCCTACTTCAAAAAATATTCATAGATCAGCAAAGGACAAAACACTGAAATAGCCGTTCCATCGAGAAAGAAATCTAGCTCTATGATTATCAAAGTGTACAGACACTAGTTTAAAATTACACTTTGAAAAGATCATTTTTGGGATAATTTTGGCAGAATGTTACAAAAAGTATATAATATCAATTCGAGACAACCAATTGAAAGTGCTATTGGGCCAGGATGGGCCAGGATGGGTATTGGTGTGCACTGGGGGGGGGGGGGGGGGGGGGGAAGAGAGAGAGAGAGAGAGAGAGAGAGAGAGAGAGAGAGAGAGAGAGAGAGAGAGAGAGGGGAAGGGGGGGCAGCTATTCTCAGGAAATGGACGAGGCCAAGGGAGTGGTGCGAGCTTCTCCTCTCTTATCAGTGTGTCCTCCTGTCACCCGCTTGCTCTGAGGACCAGTTCTGAGGAACTGTTCTCACCCTTTCAGAAGTCACACCCAACCGTCTCAGGGGAGGGGAGGGGACAGATTAGCAGTTCACACACTCATCATTTAGGGACAACTTGACTACACTCATTTTCACACCTCTCAAGGCACTGTGCTTCAAAAAAAAGGACAGAGCTTCACACGTATGGCAGAACCATTTCATCAGGCTCCGCAAATACAAAAAAAGTAAAAGTAATACAGACTAAAACATTCTGTGAAATGTGAATTAAAAAACACTTTGCTTCAACGTGCATACCAATTATATTGTACCTGAAGCTTTTTTAATTGAAGACAGAACAGACTCGCGCCCTTAAGGTATGTCATTAGCGTTTGTGAGCTTAGCTTGAATCGGTTGCTTACTTTTATTGCCTCATATTGTCAGGAACTCAAGAGAGAACAGTACACAGCTGTTTCAAATGAAGAATGCCAACAGTCAAGATTGTTTTTTATATAACTTCTGGGAACTTCAAGTATACGTGCTGCTGTTTGGCGGGAAGAGAGAGAGGGGAGAGCTGAGGTGGGGATCACCAGAGCCAATGGGAGTGATATGAGTGTGGAAACAAACCAACCTTTCTGACTCAGCAGGGTCAAAAAGGCAGCCATCTTGGGTCTCGACCAGGCCCCGTCGGCAGCACAACGATCCCATGTTCATGACGACATGACAGCGCAAACGGGAGAGTGGGAAAAGGGCAGGATTAGTGTCATTACAGGGCAGGAAAGGGACACTGATATGGTGGCATGGAACAACTAGCCCGAGTGCAACAAGTGGGAACAACCCTCCCTCCGCCTATCACTCTGTCACTCTTTCCTGTCACTCTGTCACTCTTTCCTGTCACTCTTTCCTATCACTCTGTCACTCTTTCCTGGCCAACACGTCCTAGAAACAAGGTTGAGCCTAACCTGCACTGTTGGCTATGACCCAATACTCAAAGGGGATCACTTTGACGGGAATGTACAGAACCGCTGGGCAGCCAGCCATATTTTAATAGGTTAAATGCATGGCCAGTCCTCTCACAATTGAGTCAGATTTTTTTAAGGTATTACTTGACATGGATTCCCAAATGAAAATTCAAGTGTGACAACAAAGAAAGGACAGATTATGTAATTAAAAATAAAGTTATATAGGTAGGTTTCCACTTTTTCAGCCCACTCCCAAATGTCACAAGGCTAAGTTAATTTTTAACTCAAACTCGCAATTTGAGAATAGAAACTTGTAGAAGGTCTCGTGAACATAATACAAATGTCTGTTACAAAAAAAGAGTTCTAATTAAGAGTACGTGTCAAAAAGACGCCTATATGTAATGGCTACTATTTCTACTGCTTATAGAACGATTATATATATATATATATATCATATAATAGTAATGCCTCATTGGCTACCTTGAATACATTTACATTTAGGGCATTTACTGATGTCTGGCAGACATTCTGAGATGCATGTTGCAATCAGGCTGTCAGAGGAGGGGAAAGAGAGGAGTGTCGTCCGCGTAGCAGTGATAGGAGAAACCATGTTATGTGATTACAGAGCCTAGGGATCTAGTATATAGGGAGAACAGAAGCGGTCCTAGTACTGAGCCTTGAGGGACACCGGTGTCAAGAGAGCAGGGTTTGGACAAGGAGCCATTCCATGTGACCTGGTGTGATTCGTCAGGTAGGATGTAAACCATGATAGTGCAGAGTCAGCCATGCCGAGTTCTATTTTTATATATTCCTGAATACAGTATTGAATAAAACACTGCATTTCACATGAAGGTTTCGGGTTGTTTCTGATTTAGCAGACTATTCTGGAACAGGGTTGAGTTGGAAGGACTTTGTGACTTTTTTTTATATGATTGAAAGAATGTGTCACTGGCAACAATTATCAGAAAAGGGTGAATCACTATACACATGCACACACACACACACACACACACACACACACACACACACACACACACACACACACACACACACACACACACACACACATTAAGACAATATGATATCTAAAAATGTCTCTATTTTCTAATACTATGTACACTGTATCCAAACAATGTATCTTAACAAACTGCTAGCCATTGATAGTTGCAAAGTTGGAGTGTATTTGGAGTGTGTGTGGTTGATAGCGGGTTTACAGCCTCACCCAGCCCCAGAGTCTAATCAGTCTGACTGAGGCTGTAAACCAGCTATCAACCATACCATACTCCACATACACTCCACAGTTGTCAACTTCAACTTCCCACTGTGCTCAAGGTTGCATTTTTTTGTATGGTAATACACAGAGACACACACACACACACACACACAAACATACACGCACACACACACACACACACACACGCACACACGCGCGCGCGCGCGCGCGCACACAGGCGCACACACGCACAGACGCACACACAGCTTCCTTCCTCTTGTTTGTGCTCGTTATTGTTCTGAGAGGGTCACATCTTGCTAGAACCAGAACTTGCTGTGCCCACTATCGTCCAACATGGCACTCCTAACGATCCAACACACTGTTCACTGTTCATCCAACACACTGTTCATGTGGACACTGTTCCCAGTGTCCACATTCAGCTCGGCTGTTGTCTCTGCCAGTCGTGTTAATTCATTATTGATGGGTAGACACTGAAAATACAGTTGTCTCTTCATAATAATGAGGGTTATTTTCATCTCAACTGACAGCCCTGTGAGATGTAAAAGAGTTAAAGAGGCTGGTGGAAGTTATAGTTATTATTCTATGTGTACCATTGGTTTTGATTCCAATTGCAATGCAAATTGTTTAATATTCCCCCCCATAAAAGACCCCCCCCCAATTTAAGCATATTTGCTTCGTACACTTACTTAAACACGTATGTTTAGAAAAAAGTGAATTAGAAAAACGTGTCACAATTCGGTGGAGTAACTGAATGGAATGTGCCCTGTCCCCACAATCTATTACTATGCAGAGAGGACAAGAAGAAGGAAAAACGCTCAACAGTCTCACCGTGTCTTATTGTTGCTTTATTTATTCAGAGAGAACAAATTGAATCCATCACATAAATATTAATACCCTGCCAAAACACACAGAGTGAAAGGGTGAAAATTGGCAGCAGCCTCAAAACATTTATTTTTCACATTAACGCTTCATTTGAAGCAATAATTCCACTTTCCTTTTTGTATTACAACCATACAAAACTTTGCTGAATTCAAAGTTCAGAGTAGGGCAGGACCAATAAAGTGCATTTTGATTTTCTCTCTCCTTCTCTGGCGGGTAAGGAGGACTGACCGGCGGCCAAACTAGATTCAAAAAGAGTGGAGCTGGTGATAAACTCTGTGCCCCCCCCCACATACCCCCCCGACAACATGTGGCTATCATCTGGGGGGGGGGGCCCCCCCAGATGATAGCCACATGTTGTCGCTAATCCTAGACATATTCTTTGATTTGAAATACATGAAAGCTCAAGACAGCTGGAGACATCTTCCACTTGAGTCTTCAAATGGAATGTAAACATCTGGCAGCTATGTTTATAGTGGGCAACATGGAGGCCATAACCTTGGGCTACAATGATGTGACATTTGCAACGTCTATAGTCCACTCTTAGTTTTATACCCGTCTTCTGCAATGTCCACATAGCTTTAGTAAAAAAAAAGTCTCCTTAAAAATGCACAGCAGGTGGGCTTACAAATTCTTCTAACGATGAGTGAAATACAACTATTCTCCATTTTGGGGGCACTGAAGGCTCCAATGGGAGCTGATACTTTGTGACAAAATACTTTGACATACTCAAATAACATGACATTTACCATCACCTTGTTATCGGCAGCCATATTAAAGTCTGTGTGAAGAAAAAAAATCAATTCCATTGTGTTTTGGAGAGTAGAACTGGGACAGTCTGCTTGACCTGGACAAACAGTGCCAGACTGGACCGGGTCAAACCAAACCGCGGGGAGGGGAGGTCGATGCGTTGCTTGAGAGACCCCCACCCAGCAGGCTTCTCCAGGCCTGCATCCCGTCACGTACACTCCCCCCCCTCCCTAGTGTCTGCGATAGGTCAATGGAGGCAAAGGCCTCCATACACCGGTTGTGAATTCGCTATAAACGGTAAAAACTTTTGTCAGACAGGGTGGGCAGGGGGCTTAAGCACTGTAAGCCCATTCACACATCCAAGCATGTCCAACGTAGCATGATCCGTATGTGGTCCTTGCACAATACGCCTGGAGACTGCCATGGAAGAGCGTGAAGAACCCCAAAGCTAAACGCCATCACCACTACCACCACCACAACCATCATCACCACCACCACCGTCATCATCTCGTCTTCTTTTTCTGCTGGCGGAGGGCCTTCCTCCTCTTGGTGATCATGGCGTGCAGCTTGGCCACGCCCTCCCGCAGGCCCTCCCCGGTGATGGCGCAGGCAGGCTGCAGGTAGCAGGGTGTGGCCAGCTCGCGCAGCGCCAACAGCCGCTCCATCTCGGCCAGACCCAGCGCGTCGCGTAGGTCCTGCTTGTTGGCCACCACCAGCGCCGGCACACCCTGGTTCTCTGCCAGTCGTGTGATCTTGTGCAGCTCCGTCTTGGCCTCCTCCATGCGCTCGCCGTCCACCGAGTCCACCACAAACACCAGGCCGTCGGCGCAGCGCGTGTACGAGCGCCACAGCGGCCGCAGCTTCTCCTGGCCGCCCACGTCCCAGAAGTGGAAGGACGCCGATGGCGTCGTCCACTGCCGTCGCTGCTGCTGACCGCCGGCTCCACCTCCCAGGGAGAGTTTGATCTTCTCACTGTTGAAGCCCTTGGTGGGCACGGTGTTGACAAACTCGTTGAAGCGCAGGCGGTACAGGACGGTGGTCTTGCCGGCGCAGTCCAGCCCTAGGATGACGATGTGCAGTGCCTGGAAGGACGGGAGGCTGGGCAGGAAGCTGTGCCTGTCTGATGATAACCCGTTCCCCATGATCTTTTTGATTTGGTGTCACATTCACGATGAACAGGAGGCGTGAGGAGGTTGGGGGTGAACAGTCTTCACTTATTCCCAGGGCTCTACTGCTGCAACAGGGGCCTGTAAAAGAAAATACCAACACTGTAATTGAAGTGTAAATACAAGCACAAAAAAATATGCTTGGTTGATTCTTTGTTGATTACTGAATATAAACTCGGATGAATCTTCATTACAAAGACAGAGCGACGATCCCAGCCTCGTCCTTTCAGTAGGAGATGAATGAGACATAAAACAGTGGGGTGTAGCGAAGCCTAATTTGCACATGTACGCGCCTCAGCAAATGATTTGATACGCTAATTTCTATTCACTGGGTCACATTAGAAGGCTAGGCAATAGGATGCATGATTTGGGAATCGGTTTCGACTAAAACGTCCAACCTTGCATCATGAAGGAGGCAGGATGAGGTTATTATATAGCAGGGCGCCGCTCCGCAGATCCGCCAAAAAGGTGTTGCTCGGCAACATTGACAGTAGGCTTGGTTTTTATTAAAACAACAAGTGTTCAAAAATAAAAGCTTACCAATAGCCTATGACATGGGGCTGGAGCTCAACCAGTGTCCTTATAATATAACAGCCCGTACCTGACAAAATAAGCCCTATATCGATAGTTTATTTTATTATTATTAATGATTCTTATGTTTAATAAATGACAGGGTGACAACCCTGCAGTTGCCCTAATCGCGCCATGTGAGGATGACACGCAATAGGCTGCGAGATGAATCCTAACCACTTACCCTGGTGAGCGTTGCGTTGGCCATCGCGAATAGAAAGCGGGTCGATGAGCGCCGAGTCCTCGCTGCGGGATCTCTCCTTGTCCGCGCGACCACTGGCGCACACGTACGTCCACTCTCCTCATCTCCGCGCGAGAGGGGCAGCCCCCAAAAATCTGCGCGCGCGGTGATTGGCTGGTTCCAAATGTTCGCCGCGCTCCCCGTGATGTGATTGGACAGAGCGCGTCTCGCCGTGACACGCCCACACGCCGCCACCTGTGTCAGTCACTCAACCCACTGTGTGGACGTGCGTGTGCGCGTGTACGCGCGTGTGTGCTTGTCCACTGAATGCGATCAGAGCTCAAAACAATAATAGGATCATAGCCTTATTTCTTTCTGTAGAAATGTAAAGACTTTATAAATATTATAGGCTACTTAAGCTTATAAGAGGAGATAAGATACAATAGACTTTCTGTCTTTGACACATAAAGTATCTGCTGTTAAAATACATATTGCATAGGCTACATACAGTATGCCTACACACACACACACACACACACACACACACACACACACACACACAATGCAGTAGGCCTACATGCACAAACATGCCATCAGCCAACAAATTGCACACTGCCCATCATCCAACACACAGGTCATCACAATATGTGATATGTGCATTAATAAGGCAGCCTCATCAACATGGAGTCGCAATAAATAGTTAAAATGAAGAGCAGCATTACAGGGGTTGGCCTCTGACATGCTAAACAAACGATTCAACCATATACTACTTTTCTAACCAACACTGTATAGGCTTAGATGTATTCGCTAATAGATGCGTATTAAGTAGGCCTCCCTGGACTCAGCCCACTTAAACTTAAAATACACATCTTGACGTCTTTAGTCAGAACTTTCTTAAGAAATAAACTGCTTTTACTTGAACCCCCCCTCCCCTCCCCCATCACCAGACAGTATTTGCATCCCAATAGATGTGTGTTGGATGAAGACCAGCCCTGTCTGGTTAATCACTCTCATCCATAGGCCTTTAATACGTCAGGAAATAGCACAACAAAGACAAGTCTGTCGCCGCAGTTTATTCCAAGTAAAGCAGAGGATACTAAGCATACGTCAGTTACATACAATCTGAGGGACTCGACTCAGCAAACAATAAGTCACAAGAAGCAGTATAAGCATGAATATAAACCGGGAAGAAAGTACAGTTGCCAACGTTTTCGCGCAATGCCGCTGTGCCTACATGCTTGCCTAAGCGCCACACTGTGGTGACTCTTCTGTAACCGTCCACAACGTAGCATACACACACGCGAGCGCACGCGCGCGCGCGCACACACACACACACACACACACACACACACACACACACACACACACACACACACACACACACACACACACACACACACACACACACAAACACACACACACACACACAATGAAATGTAATTTTGTTTGCGTTGGCTTTCATCATAACATATGTGTGTGGAGAAAAAAAAACGTTACTTGGAATAGGAATTATATCAGAATTATATCTATCAGTTTATAATATATGCAACACGACTTTGATTTCACTTCCAGTGCATGGCTCCTTTACATTAGCTATTATTTTCCTATTGGGTTGCATTTCTACAGTTTAAGTGAGCTCAAGGTTGTGTCCAAGGAGGTGTAGGGGTCCCAGGCCAGGAACCAGCCAGTGAAGGTGGCTGGCTCATGGCCCTGCTTTACAATCACAATGGGGGTGCCCTGGTCCCGGCTGCCTGGGTCAGTCTCAATGTACTGTTTAGCTTTGAGGGGAAACAAATTCAATACAAACATATGTTATAAATGTCCTCCAATTCCAAAGACAACTTGTTTTCACAGAGTTGGTCATCTTATTGTGTTTTTTGATTTAAAGATGAAATACCAAAAATCAGCTACGCTTCAAAACAAAAAACAACAAAATTAAACATTACAAAATACTTACCAGATTTGACAGATTCAGTTCTTTCTAGATCATTGGCATCCTTTCCAATCCAAACAAACACCTGTGAGGAAAAAACAAGTGAAATATGATATGAATGAATGCGATTGTAAGTTTGTCATTGTTTGTATTCTCATCATTATTAGATTGGCCCTTCCCTTACCTGATCCCATACATCCAGCAGCATCACGTCATCTTCAGCCAGATCCTCCTGGGTGAACTCTCCTGGGACCTCCTCGACCTGGAGGGATATTATACACTCGACTCAGGTCATATAGAGTACTACTCAATACTATTGCCTTTTTTTAATATATGATCAATTTTATTTGGTTATAGGGAATTTACTGTCAGTCAGTAGACATTTTAATATTCATATAACAACGTTGTGTTTTCTGTAAAAAAGAAAAAAGAAAGGGTTAACCCTAACCCAAAAAAAGTTTATTTAACACTTGTTATATTGTACTTTATTAATCCTAGATGGGAAAGTCCTAATACTACGCACGTACACACACGCGCCCTTTTAATACAAATACATTTTGAATGGGAGTATTTTCGAGAGTAGCCTACACGTACATGTAGGTGTCTGTAAGGAGCCTCCCACACCCTGTTATCTGTCAATATGACACCAACACTTATCCCCTGTTTCTGAAAATGTTTGCCATATTTCCTTTTCGATGTTGTAGCAGCTGGCCTTCCAAATTAATTTCATAATGACTGCAGCAGGAGAGCTGGCACTGTCTGCTATATGAGTGACTGGCAGTGTTATTTATCGCCAGTCTACTATTCAGCACATGTCATAGATGCTCTCACACACTTTGCCCACTTTTATAGCTTTATATAACTTGAGGAGCATGTTATGCAATGCTAATTTAAATAGTGATCATAAATAAATAATGAATTGATGATATATCTTAATTGAGCAGGTTAATGGCGTATTTCTCCCATAGTAGCAGATCTGATGTTACTACATGAATATACTACAATGTATCTTTTATATTTATGATGGTCTCCCCCATTCCATACTCAGATGTCTTCATGTTGTAATAATTCATGATGTATAATGGAACTAACCAGGTGGAAAATTATTTATGAATATGAACATACTACAAATAGTATGAATGTATCCTTACAATGAACCTGCCAGTTTTGTTGGAGCATCCGAAAAGGCGGACGGGGTGAGACATGCTCTGACTCTGCAGTTTTTCAGAGGTCTGATAATCACACTTCCCGCCTAATGCATCCCAGAAGTCCACTATGATGCAGAAAACACAATCACACAAATGCTAGCATTACAAACACACATAACAATTGCGGTGGAGTGGACTCACTAGAGTCTGATCATAGGACTAGACACACAAAGGTCTTCAAACTGTGTTAGTACAGCGCCCTCTTGTGAGCAAGAGGGCTCGCCCTCTTGTGAGGAATTGTTTTTAGAGCTAGCGAGCTTAGAGCTTAGAAGGACAGACAGGCAGATGGTCAGAAGCACTACCTGGTTCCTCTCCCTCCATAATGCGCTTGCTGTTACACACCAGCTTCTGACTGATGTATTCTGCCCCCGTCTCCTCATCTGCACTGGCCCCCTTGCCAACCCACAGATACCCCCGGCCCCTGGGCACCCCCAGCAGAAAGGCATCATTGGTGTTCAGACTGGAAGCTCTGGCATCGACCTGATGGCCCCAAAAGGCAAGACAATTAGCCATCCACTGCAAAAGTATCTGGGTATTGAATATTGTAATCTAGTGTAACACTGTACCATAAAATACTAAAGTAGAATTGTCACTACAGTCTTTTCGGGATTTTAGGAATCAAGTTACATGCTATAAGCACCCTTGTGGAGGATCATATGTAATATGTAATATGCCGAACCTAACCTAACCCAGTTTGGAGACAAAAATAACACATCATTTGAACACATTTGCATATTGGTTTGTGATCAATGTTATTGTTTAGGGAAGTATTAATTAGCTTTGCTTTCCCATTCCCAACTAGAGATACAAAGACCAGGCCAGAATACTGTCCTTTAAAATAAAAAAGTACAAAATATATATAAATACTTACCTCTGCGATTCTTGTGATTGTGCTCAAATTCCTTCGCACCTGGAAGAGGCGGGTGGCAGGAGGGTCAGCCTGGCCCCCTAGGCGGGACTTACCATTCTTAAAGACAATCAGGGGCTTGGATTTAAAGAGACTCAGGAGGTGGGGGGGCTCCTTGCCCTGTGAGACCCTGACCTGAGATCACAGAAGAAGAGAAGTCACTATGACCATATGATACATCCATACATAATACTATGACTACTACGACTGCGACTACTACTACTACTACTACTACTACTACTACTACTACTACTACTACTACTACTACTACGATTACTGCTACTATAATACATATAAAAATCATTATCATCAAAAAAAGTTCCAAAATGCTTAAAAACTCCAAAACTCTCAGCCCTCTTTACCAAGAAACCGCAAAATCAATTTCAAAACCAATTTCAAAACCAATTTCAAAACCAAAACGTGTCACTTTTGATTTAAAAAAATTGTAATTCAGCAAAATGACATAATCTGGAATAATTTGAACAAGGGGGGTGCATTACTCATTGCTCATCTTGCCATGTTGTATAAGAGGGTATCGTAAAAAAAGACAAAGACAGATTTAGGCCACCCACACTCATCCACATTGTCCTCTAACAACGACTGTGAAATAAGAATTATGATCACAATGTCAAGAGAGGAACAAAAGCACAGTCAATCTCGTTTTGCTGAACTCTGCTTTTTGCACACACAAAAACACCCTGAGGAGAGATTTTCACTGTGTGCACTGAAGCTTCACTCAAGATCTCCAGGCATCTCATTTGCATTTCGCACTCGACTC
Source organism: Merluccius polli (assembly GCA_030340625.1). Lineage (NCBI taxonomy): Eukaryota > Metazoa > Chordata > Actinopteri > Gadiformes > Merlucciidae > Merluccius > Merluccius polli. Next base: position 362,944 of record JAOPHQ010005981.1, read on the forward strand.
CAGTAGGCCAGCAGCCCCACCTGGACGGCACTCCCTCCCAGGGTACGATCCAGCTCCACTGTCAGGAAGGCTGAGGTTGTCAGCTCATCCAAGGTGCTGCTGGCCCCCTGCCTGTAGCCAAGAGGAGGGAGAGAGAGATAGTAAGATAGCTCCCACAGAGCCACAGCAGCACATACATCACAACGCATAGATGTTGATGTTCCTACCAGGTATAGATGATCTGGCCCTTTCTGTATGTGTACAGTATGATGTAACAGTCTCCTCCATAGAACTGACCATAGGCGCCAGGGTCCACAGGAACCCTTCCGCTACTCTCCACTCTCCAGATCTGAAAAAAAACAAAAAACTTTCTTTGATGTTTTAAAGAGTGCTACCTACACACTAGACACATTTGGTGAGTTTTCTGCCATGTAAAGGTCAAATGACGCAATGGACGCTATTGTGGTGAAGAAAGTCCACCTGGGTGTCCCCGCTCCCATCGTCCACCATGTTGTACTGGGCGGCCATGTGAGAGGAGGCGTGGAGCTTGGAAGCATCGAAATCGGTCTGCTGGATCTTTGCGATTCTACTGGTGACGTAGACCTTTCCGAAGCCCTCGCTCTGGTCCTTCTCCTTCCAGCCCAAGAAGAACTGCCTAAAGATGGCCGTCTCGCCGCCCTCTGGGAGAACCTGGATCTGTTGGTTTGTTGGGAGGTGAATGCCATTAGACTTGGTTCAGTTTACAATTTGCATATTGAGCACATTTAGATAACATTTTAAGGCCTTTCCGTCATGCTTGGGGAACTGTCACCCTTGGCTATTTTCTGATATAAGAGTACTCCTTCAATTTGCATATATATATATAGACCTATTTAATCAAAAACAATGGCTATTTAACAAGAAATGAATTGCTAACTTTGAAGGGACAAAGTGAAACAGTTCCTTTTTATCGCAATATTTGAGTCGGTGTGTGACAAGACTCCAACCACTTAATCAAATCTACTTTTCTTTTGTCCAGGTGCTATGTGCATTAAATTTTATTTTCTCTAAAGATCCGTCTGAAGCTTTTAGCATTTAGCTGACCGAGATTTTCCTTTGTTAGTTGTTTGCATGGCCTCTTTAGTTGCTGCTTGAGGTTGCCGATGGAAACCAGGAGTCCAACTGAATGCGCCACAGCAGGTTTGTCGCACTACAGTAAATGCTGCTGCTGACTGGCTGCAATTCTTTTTTTTATTATTGTACTTAGACCTAACTATACCATTTACCATTTATCAGGCAGAACCACTTTACCGGTATGTAGCATATTACGCATATGCCACTGCGACTCGCCAGGGGGGGGGGGGGGGGGGGCTACTGGGGGGTGGCCGTGGCCCCCCCTGGCCCCCCGCTTGACGGCGCCCCTGCTACCAGCCATGTCCCTTTAATCTCTCCAATCTAGATTTGTTAGATGTTTTTAAGTCACAAAACAAATTATATGATAGTGTTGCAATAAGCAAATCTTTGATAAAAGCAAAGTGACTGATAAAATATCATGGTTAGTGGTTTTGCTAAATATTTCTATTTTCTTTTTACGTCGAGTATAGAGACAATGAGAAGGTTCCTCAACCTGTGTGTTTGGGTCGTAGCCCATCTGTTTGATGAAGCCCTCAGCTGTTTTCATAGCCTCTTTCCGCTCACTGGGGTTGGCGTTACAACCTGTCCAAAGCAAGTAGTAAGTAAGCACATCTTTATTTATATGGCACCTTATTAAACAATGCGTTACAAAGGTAAAGGTACACTGTGTAGAATTTAGTGGCATCTAGCGGTGAGGTTGCAGATTACAACAAACTGAATACCCCCCCCCCCCCCCCCCCCCCCCAACTCACCTCTCCCTTTCCAACAACGGCGTAGGAGAAGCTACGGTGGCCTGTACTGGCCTGTGAGGTGCCAGTAGGGGTGCAATAAATACCAGAAAACTGTCATTGAATACACGGTCCAAATCTAAACGAGTATTCGTGTACTTGTTTTGTTTTTTTGTTTGCGATAGTTTCACCAAAGTACACATATCGAAATTTACCTGTATTTTATTAGTGTATGTGTGTTACATTCACACTGGAGCTGCACTGGCCACGCAGTTTTTCACCTGTTTTTTCCTGTTTGTAGAGCTACCGGGATGCACTTCTAAACAGCTGTTATATCCATTCAGATTTGTAATGTGAGACGTATCCGGTTTAATTGCACTTTAGTTAGGCTCGTGTTAAGGGCAGGGTAATTTGCCAATTGTGTAGAAATATTGACCAAACGATGGCTCTATAGTGAGGAGTGCTGCTGCCCAACGGTTACACTAGGAAGCCCCGTCTCCTGGGCAGGTAGACACCGCTAGACACACAGGACTTAGACCGGTGATCATGCCTTTAGTTCACCATGTCACATCGCTCATTCAGAGCGTGATGATCTGTTGAATATCCAAAAACAAACACTTTTCAAACTAGATAGATAGATAGATAGAAACTGCTATTGAGGTTATTTTAATACACCACCACAGTAGCGCTATGCTGCTATAAATAACATTTTCAGTGTTGATGTCGGGACGTCCCTGGTAGGCAGACATTATTGTAAAATGTATTTAACGCGGGGGAACTCCGCCCACCCAGGCCAGCTACTAAACGTTGGCGAACTAACCTATTTGGGGCAATTGCTCTGTCGCTACGTTAGCCACTTTTTAGAGTTTAACACGGTTTTAAACTCGTCGGTGACGCAAGAAGTCACGTGACGTCTTAAGCTCCATTGCTGTGTCGTATGTACCTGTGGTTTAACCTGCAGCTGCGTTTTACCTTGATCTCAATTGCTGTGTCTTCAGAGAAATTCACATCAGACACTAGAGGGCGTATTTTGTGCGTGTTAGTCTAGTCTCGAAACGGACATGGTTTTAGAGGAGACTAAACCAGTTTGCAGGATGAAACAAGGCTCCATTATAACCTACACACACAGAATTAGTTTTATTAATTATTATTAGTAGTATTAATAATAATGTATGATACATTTACACTTATTACGCCAGATAGGCCTTCAGTACAATAACAATATTGGACATAGTCGACTTGGAATGAGCAGTGATATTTCACGGCTCGCGGGGCTCAGGTCTCGGTCGTGCGTCCGCTCAGCAATAGCATTACGCGCTTCAACTTTCAGCGCTTCCATAAATTCTTTAAATGTGTCGGGCTGCTCGGTCTTCTGCTGGAAGATCTGCTGTTAAATGTGTTAAATGCTGCGTGGTTGTTGACGGGGGCGCCCCCCTGGTGCGGCGCCCCTATGCGCCGCATACAGCGCATACCCACTTTTTGCGCCACTGACCCTCTCCTTCTCCGAGAATGTATAGGCGTGGAATTACCCTAATTACTCGCATATTAATTCGTCTTCAATTAATTAATCACGTTTGCATGCACACCAAGAGAAAACAATGACAAGTAATTGATTGATTGACGTAGGTGAGGGCAGATTCAGATTCCAGACTCAGATTTCCACAACAAGTAGGCTAGACTATTTCAGAATATATTTCAACATTATTTGCGTTTTATTATATTAAAGTTCACTTTACATTCCCATTAAGTTTTTGTTGGTAATTATAGCACAAAATGCATCCAACATTAAGTTAAGACTGCGTCTGCTGGAGTATAACGGGAAATCAGAGTACTTCCGGTTTAACCCGCGTTTAACTAGGAATCAGCTGATCCTGTGCCGGTCAGTACACAGCAATCAGGTTTAACTTCGTGCGCAGCTGCGTGTTAAACTCCAAAACCTCCGGTTTACGGAGTACGGTTTTAAACCGCAGCACAGCTAACGCAATGCTAACTGACAGAGCAATTGCCCCATTTGAGTCTCAACAACAACAACAACAACAACAACAACAACAATTATTTCTCTACAGCCGTTCTGGGCTAGCCTGGCAAGCCAGACCTACATCAGAAAGATGTAAGGTCTGGCGCAGCTCCATTGGCAGTGTGGGCGGGATAAACGGTTGTCTTTCAAGTTCCCTCTGCACGCAATAGGATAGCGCTACAACCAATCAGAGCAACGAAGAAGGTGACGTAGTCAGAGCGACGGCTCTGACTACGTAATTAATCAAAACTCAGAATAAATATTTCTTTTCGAGGAAAGACTTCAGTGCCGTTCTTTGTTCTTTTCTGAAAATAAAATGTTAACTTAAAGTCTTGAAGAGTCGCGGCCAAAGCCGAGTGGAAAGACAACCGTTCGGAACCGTCGCATTTCTGTCGTCATTAGGTAGCCCGGCTTTCGACTCCGCCCCTCACGCTGTGATTGGTCAGACATACAAGACACACTTGGTGTTTCCAGCACCAAAAAGCGGACGGAGCTTTGCTAGACCTACCTAGCTGGCAAATACATTTGCTGCCGCTAGGGGGTGTCTAGAGTTCTAGGCTAGTTCTGGGCTACTGTAGAAACATGGTGGTGCAACATGGCGGCCTCCGTGAAAGGCGACCCACTCCCCATGTATAAATAATCGGCTCATTCTAAGCAAACGAAAACACAACAATTATATTCAGGTCATTATACACTAATGAAAACATACTTATGAATATTATATTCAATTTCTGCCATTCTTCCATTAGATGCCACCAAATTCTACACAGTGTACCTGTGACTGCAGAAAAACAGCGATACCAGAGCAATACATATACACACAAGGCAAAAACATGTAAAAAGTAAAGAACACACAGGGATGTAAAATGCAGGCAATATAGAGGCTATACAGAAACTCACAACAGTAAGAACATGACAGATTATGATCAGATTATTAATAAAAGGCCTGTCTATACAGGTGAGTTGTTAAACATTTTTTAACACGCTCAACTCGGCCTTACGAAGCAGGGAGACAGTTCCAAATTAGGAGACGGAACATTAGAACACAAATGATGTAGACATCAATGCTAGTTACCCACACCAGTAAGATACAACACACAATAATGACATGTCAGATATGTCAAACTATGCCAACATGGCAGTGGCGGCTCGCCCATAGAGGGCGCTGGGGCGCCGCCCTCCCACCGACCTGCCTGCCTGTTTTTATTTTATTTTTTATTTTTTTATATAATCTCTCATTTTGAAAAGTATATATTTTTTTAAAAAGAATCGGTGTTAATTACATGCTAATAATGATTTTACTTCAGAACTCTCCAGAATGATATCTGCATTCACTGTCACGTTCAACGTTACGTTCACTGTCACGTTCAACGTGGTGTAGGCTAGCCAATAGGCTGTCTTCCCCGGGCGCCAGTTTGATCAGCACAACAGTGCTGGAATTTAAGCCAATGGTTCCCCGGTTGCTATGCAAAAAAATATTTATTTCGCCAATCAGCGTCGTCGAATTTTATAGCTTGGGGGCGCTCTGAAAAAAATCCCTTAGTCGGCGCGTAGCAGTGACGTTAAGCGTGTCATCGTCATGGGGAAGATGGCTGCCGTTAATGACACTGGCCAGTCGTCGGAAACTTCAAACAACTCATGGGTAAGTTAACGTTTGTTTTCCTCATAAATAAACGCATTGTAAAGCCCATGAGTTGTTCTAAGTTTCCGACGACCGGCCAGTGTCATTAACGGCAGCCATGTTACCCATGACAATGACACGCTTAACATCACTGGGTGCTACGCGCCGACTAGTGGTGTGTAGACTGTAATGCGTGAAGTTACAGACAAATCGTTTTTACACACGGATCGCATTTGCAGATCTGCACGGCAGAAGTGGGCCAAAATCCACGTGTAAACACAGGGGCAGCGCGTGGCAATGGTTCCCCAGTGAGGAGGACTAAGAGGGGGAAGACCGCCAGGACGCCGGTTCTGAGCTTATCAACTGTCTTCCAATCCGTGAAAAAAAACCATTACAGCCTCTCACTCTCACTCTCTCTCTCTCTCTCTCTCTCGTGCTCTGTCTCTCACTCCTCCCTCAATTGAATAAGCTTTATTGGCTGTCTCTGTCACACTCTCTCATTCACTGATTGACTCACTCATATACACACACCATGTTTCACACACATTTGCCATTAAAATATTGATCTCAATAGGAACATAACTGTATGTTTGCTTTGTTTTGCTTTGTTTTGTTGTTTCCAAGTTCTGAGCTGGATTACTGTGTTTCATACTATAGCTAAAATGTTAAAATTATCTTTCTTTTCATACTTGGTTGTCCCACCCTCTCTTTGAGAGCCTTCTCTCTCTCTTTCATTGTATCAACACAGACTGTTATCCATTATCCAATTGTCAATTTGTCTACAGTGAACTTTAATCAATCCCCAGCTGTAGACTACATATCTTTAAATAACTAGATTGTTGTATTACCTTTCATAATTTATCTTTGTGTTTGCACTTTCTATCTGGACACGGAGTATAATAAACATGCAACTTGTTCATTATCATTACCTGTGAAACTGTTGATTTCTACATGGCAGTTAAATTAATATTGTCTTTTTAGACCATTGGTATTGACTGGTTTGAGTTATTTTATTGGTAGGCAAGGGACATGGGCTTCGCCATCATATATTTAGGGGGACGCAATTGACCAAATAGCAAACAATAAATATGAGTCTGTGTGAAACATTGAAATTTACCCACACACAAATTTATCATTGTGAATGATTTGGGATCTCCAGCTGGTCACCCTAAAATGCACCAGAATGCAGGAAATCACATTTACAAAATTCAAAATTTTCTGGGGGAGGACCCCCAGACCCCCCCCCCAATATAGAGCCCCACCTACAGTATTTTTCACCAGCCGCCACTGCAACATGGGCAGATGTATATAGGGTAGTATATTAAGTATGCGTTTGAGAAAGTACCTTTCCACACAAAGATCTTCTTGTTCTTGCCATTGTCAAGGATGAAACATTCTTCTGACAAGAGTTGGTCCTGGAGGAATGGGTTTTCCTCTGACACAAGTGACACTTTCATGTCCCCCGATGCATCAGACACCTACAAACAATGTCACCAATGTAATGTAAACAGTGTGTGTGAGTGTTGACCAGTAAAAGTCAGTCTTTGTAAAGGAGGAACTTGAGTCTATATGCATGCATGTATCACAATCAGAATTGAATAATAAATCAGCTTTATTGGCCAAGTATGTGTACACAAACAAGGAATTTTTTTCATGCTCAATGCACAGAATAGACATACAGCTAAAACAAGGACAACAAAGCTGAACAAAGGTAAACATAAACATTTACTACTATTTAAAGATATAAATATATATAAAAAGTGTATGTATAAAAATCAACAATGACATTTGTATACAATATACAATATAAGTATACAGTACATATAATATGTATGTATGTATGTATGTATAGTATTTGAGACTGCATGTAAATACTGTACCATGTATAGTTTCGCAATTTTTCTATTGGCCATATCGGCGACTGTGTCCTCGTAGTCATCTCCCTCTGGTAGTTCGGGCTTGCTCCCCAGAACCTGCCATTGTAAAAAGTAACGTTAGCAGCATGACACATGTACACAATATTGAATACATAGTAGCAGGCGAGGTCAACAATTACAGCAATGGTAATCACGTATTATCAAGAGACGATGTTTCCTTTTCAGCTGTTTTGTTTCTCTTTAGTGTGCCAGAATAGTGTGGCAGGAAACCGAACAAGGAACTAACTGTTTGCTAATGTAGGTCATGAGGGAAATGGTTCAGTCTGCATGGATAAGTCAGGAGTGATATTGTTGTTTTAAGTGACTGTGGTAAAAAACAAACACAATGAGACAAACCCAACCTCAGTCAATTGAGGCGGCTCTCTTCCCTCTTCCACAACCACAAGCTTGGCTCGCCCGTTTCTCTCATTGTCACGGATACCAGTGGCCACTTGCATCGCCTTTAGTCGCTCAAACTTGTTGCACAAGGACCCACACCATTGGTAAACCACCTAAGGAAACAGAAACAATGACAGACAGGCAGAATTAAAAACAAGCAGACAGGTGACAGAAAGACAGACACATTTGCTTTCATTTGAATACATGATGCACTCCTCCTTTTGTAAACAAAAATCATTCTGTATTTGTATGTCCTGGCTCACACTTATCTCTTTTGTATACTAGCAATCGGTTAACTTAGCAATTAGGTGTGCTTGAAACCAGGCGCGTAGGAAGGACTCAGACATTGGGGGGGACCGATTTATTTTTATTTTTGTGTGTGTGTGTGTGTGTGTGTGGGGGGGGGTGGGGGCGGGGCATATTTGCGATCGTACAGTTGCACATAATGAACACGTAACCCATGTCTGAAACGTGTGGATGGAGCCGCCATCGCCCGGTCCTAAACCCCGACGCTCATACAAGCCTATCACCAACCATCCACCACCATCACCCTCCACCCATCACCACCCATCACCCATCACCCCCCCCCCCCACCCAGTCACACACACATGCATAATAAACGGGCCTACAGCGAACCCATATAGGCCAATACAGGCATGTAAGCCCCGATGCATTCACGCCGATAGACTAGCCGCCGCCTCCACCCTCAACACGATGACGGTTAAGACTGGGATGGGACTGGGGATGGGACTGGGATGGGACTGGGAATAGGACTGGGCTTTTTCAATCGCGTCCTAATCGCGCGCGGCGCCTCCGCTCCGTAGCGCGCGGTCTCCGCCGGCCTCCATGTTATCTCCGACCCGGTTCCGACCCACTTCTCTGTCGGCTCGCGGCGGCGATGGTGGTGATGGCGGTGCACCAGAGCAGTGAGTGTGTGTGTCTATGTCTATGTGTGTGTGTGTGTGTGGGGGGGTGTGGTCGTGTGGAGGGGTTGATGTCGTGACTTCGCGGGAAAATATACTTTGCATGAATAGTTTGTAACGGTGTACTTTGCAGAGGTTGTTTGCACACAAAAAAAAAAAAAATAATAATATTATTATAATTTATATATGTTTTGCGGGGGCGGGGCTAGTGGGTGTCAACATTGGGGGGGACGCGTCCCCCCCGTCCCCCCCGGTTCCTACGCGCCTGCTTGAAACTCATGCTTGTGAAATCCTTACTCTACTGATAGCGGTTTAGTGTTGCACTTTCTCCTAACAAATGTACTTATTGTAAGTCGCTTTGGACAAAAGCGTCTGCTAAATGCCCTAAATTGTGAATATAAATGTAAACATGTAGCAGGAGTTTGTATGGTTGTCTATAGGTAAATATTGAGCATTAGCATCTTTAGGTGCAGCAACAAATGATTTCAAAGCTTACTGCTATAAACCATTCAGAATGGATTTGGACCTGGCCCAATGGCTTGCTGTACAAAATTGGGAGATAAGTCAATGCTTACCGCTCCGAGGTCAACGATAAAGCAGTCGCCCTTATTAAAGTTGGACCAGCTGAGCGGGACCTCGGTCGCCCTGACGACACGCCGACCCTTGACATGGAAGAGCCTCTGAGCAGAAAGGTCATTGGTGACAACATGATGGAAGCCTGTCGAAACACCACCTGTCTGTCCGGCAGAGATAATTTAACAGGGTTAGCGTACAGCATGTAGCCTTCTACACAGTAAGCATACAGCATATACCCTTCAACACAGTTAGCATACATCTAGTGTTGGAGCCATAATATAGTTTTGTTTGTTATTTATACACATGCAGTTCTGACGTTGTACACAAGGTGGAGGATTTATTTAGAAAGTGCATATAAGCTGGGGTGAATGGGATGTGTGGGGAAGCAACAAACAGTTTTTGACCGTGTTGGCATGTGGGCGTGCTTTGTACTGAAGTTGCTGGAAGGACACACACTGCAATTGAATATGGACAATGCTATCTACTGTGCTATGGCGAGCATATGTATAACTTGTGAATAAATGGATCGTAACATTCAAAGATATACAGGCACTGGACATTGGCTTATTTTTAGCCCGTAACACGTGTCGGGAACAAGTTCACCCATTTGCCCCCTCAGTGGCTTATTTAGTTTGGTTAAGTCACTACAGCTAGCATGTAGCCTTCTACACATTTAGCATACAGCAACACAGTTAGCATACAGCATGGCCTTCTACACAGTTAGCATACAGCATAGTCTTCTACACAGTTAGCATACAGCATAGTCTTCTACACAGTTAGCATACAGCATAGTCTTCTACACAGTTAGCATACAGCATAGTCTTCTACACAGTTAGCATACAGCATAGTCTTCTACACAGTTAGCATACAGCATAGTCTTCTACACAGTTAGCATACAGCATAGTCTTCTACACAGTTAGCATACAGCATAGTCTTCTACACAGTTAGCATACAGCATAGTCTTCTACACAGTTAGCATACAGCATAGTCTTCTACACAGTTAGCATACAGCAAATAGCCTGATCTGCCTTGTTAGTATAGGCTACAGTATATTGCCAGTCTGCACTAATCGTTCCCTCCAAAAACCCATGAGTAACTACTATTCCACCCATAGCTGCCAAACATAGCGTGTTTATGTCTGGGATGTGGACCGGAGGAGAATTTGAAATTATAAAGACTAGTACTTTGTACGTGATCCCGCCTTTGAAGAGACTGGTGAAGGCGGTGGACTCAACTCCCTGTAGTTCTCTGTACTGGACCGGTTTCCCCCCCAAGAAGTCGTCCAGCTGTACAGTAAAAATGGCCGCCGCTGTGCTTTCATCCTGGGTACACTCTTTCCCTGTAAAATGATAGAAGAGAAAAAAAGAGGTTATCTCCAATAAATCACATGATAAAGCATATGGAGGTGATCCATTCCACTTATCTATTGCTATGGAATAACAACACCATAGCAACAATGACCATGACAAGAGTTAAACAATAAAAAAAAAAACAATGACACTTTTGTATGCCTAGAGCCAGATGTCATATTTGCACGTTATTTGACATTTCACACCACATATATAGTGGTGTGAACTATATGCTAGTTCATAATAAAATAATTTTCAAATTGATATTCACATGATGTTGTTAACTGAACAATGCGTGTGAATCTCTCAATGCTATCTGTGTCATCAAGCTGTTTAGACCATAGTGTTGATCAGTCACAGGCTGTTATGCTAACCTATAGGGCAATCGATGGAAAGAACAACTTGTTTTGCAGCATTGTTTTTAGGCTTTGGTCATATTACTAAGAATTTAGACAGCTAATTTAGATGTGCAGTATGTGTACAGAGTGGGTTGCAATAACTTACTTATTAATCCAATTCAATAATGATACATTTTTTGGGTTAGGACTATTTCCTTGTTTAGCAATTGAAAAAACATTTGAGTACTATGTTAACACTAGGATTAATATTAGAAAATGTATGCTAAAAGTGTTAGCCTCAAAAGCTTAAAAAACACTTTCATAAGTCAATCATTATGACTCAGGGTTTTACGGTATACTATTCCTGACGAGGTTGCAAAAAGTTTGTAATAATAAAAAATATAAAAAGCTTCCCATGGTTTTCCAGCATTGATCTGTGGTAGTGATATGTCAGGACTAAGTGTTACAGCAAAGAGAACCCAGATGTGTGCGCCATTACTATGAACACATGCTCCGTAATGGTTCAGTGGTCTTCAGGAAAAGAGACATATGGTTAGACCGAGAGAGAGAGACTTAATGTTATTGATTTTCAACTGAAAAGGAAGATGTGTGTGTGTGTGTGTGTGTGTGTGTGTGTGTGTGGGGGGGGTGGGGGGGGGGGGGGGGGGGGGGGGATGCAGGAAGGAAGTATAGTCGATGATCAGGGCATTTGCATCTTTCATCTAAGAACTAGGTAATAAATCTTTTAATTCAATTGGATTTAATTCAGTTTAATGACATAATCACAGATTAAATCTACCCAGAGCAGCTGGTATTTTTGTATAATCAGATATAATTTGGGCAATGTTGACATTGGTAGCTACTTATAAATCATGTCAGACAGCTGTTAATGGTTAGTTATTCTGGCAGTAGGATTATAGAGCAAACTGTATAACTGGCTTCCTTATAGCTGTAGAACTGGAGACCTTCAAAGTCAAGATGCAGCAATAGTTCAAACACCTCCAACATTCCAAATACCAAATTCCACATTGAAATTCCATATTCATATCCTGGTCATTTAATCCGTAGACCTTTAATAAGATTACCGCTACCACAATGCTTTAATAAGATATATCTATGTGTCTCTTTGCAAGCATTGCTATATACAACAAACATTTTGCATGTGGGTTGTGAGTCAGTTTCTGGATTGAATGATGACTGTAAAGGCTGTACTATTATATTATAGCTGTTTGTTGCTGCCAGTAACTATTAACATTATTACTCAGCCTTGATGCCTTATCAGTTCAGCATAACCAATACGTCTAATACTCACCAAGCCAGTAGTGTAGGTCATAAAAAGAATTATTCTTCTGCACGGCTGTCCGGAGGACCACATAGGCATCGCCGGTGAAGAAGTTCCCGTGGAGGCTCTGGGCCACGGGGGCCAGCTCCATGCTCTCGATTCTCCAGATCTGCAGACCGGCCGACTGGCCAGCCTTCTCAAACTCTTTGTGGTGCACCATGTCTTCCAGTGGGTGGCTGAAGGGCCAAACAGCAGGATGAGCCAGGAGCTAAGCTAGGGGGAATGGGAGGAGGTGGTGGTGGGTTGGTAGAGGTTGAGTCCTGGAGCGGAGGTTCGGTGGTGGTGGGAGTACAGTGCAGCGTCTGTCAGCTGGTAGAGGACTGAGGAGGACTGTAAAGGCAGTGCTGTTGGTTGCAGGCTTTTACGCTCTCATGACGATCTCTAGAGGGTGGGTGTGTCTAGACGTTGACATAGTACACACACACACAAACGCACGCACGCACACACACACACACACACACACACACACTGAATATTACTTGATATATGAACAAGACTGACTCATGAGGAAATCACATGTTTCTTCCTTTTATGAATACTTTACATGAATAAACAGGAAACAAATATTCCCATTATACTGTTTCACAACTTTTATATAACCATATACAGCATGAGTATATCCAGGTAAAAATAGACTACAGCTTTGCTTTTGATTTTTATACCATTTTGGTATTTCCTTGCTTTAACCCTACGACTTCCGTATAATAGGCTGCCCCCTAGTAAAGACATTTGTCCATCATCCATCGTGTTTAACATTGTACAGTTTCACCGAAGCAGACCAATGTTTGTTGAGATGAAGTCTGCTAGCGACCTGTGATGGACTAGTGTGCAGAGGCCTGTGCCATATCAGGCTCCTGGCCAGTCCTCTCTGGCTGAGTGTTATTGAATTAGCTGACAGCTTTCAAGCTCTAAATCCACTCCTCATCTGCAGAGTGAATTTATATTGAAGAAAAAATATATTTTAAAAGGGAAGTTCAACTAAAATGTGCAATGCGCAAAGAAAGATTAAATGTTCCACCTAATGAATATTATGTAGAATGAAAATGTATCAATCTTTCTGATTATTGGCAATTTAGTTTTTGTTTACATTTTTTGTTCTCAACTAAAGTTGTAGCCACTTGAGTTGCCTGAGTGAAAGAGACCAGCAGAATAGGTGTAGATGTAAAAAAGCTTATGTACTGTATTTTTCTCTGTAGTAAATATGATTACCACTCACAACTGCATCACTAAAAGAAGTGCATATTTACCTTCCTGATCAGCACCCACAAGTCTGATTTCACTTTTATTTTGAACTTTTTGTCTTTATTTTATCAGGAAGTCTTATAAAATCAAGGTTAAATAAACATAAAAACAGGTTGAGATATTAGACTTGTGGTTGATGATCAGGACATGATGAACTGCCAACATCGTTGTGGCAGGGTTGCCTTCACCACACGCCACCTAAGTGGCTTTCTTTCGGGGCCCTCCGACACAGGACACGGGTAGATGTTGTTCAAGGTGTTTATTGGAGTTTCAGGCTGATGTTACACGCCGAGCTGATGGTACTTCTTGTCATGACAGTGGCTCTCTCCTGAGTGTGTGTGTTGATGGCTGGTTTATCCTGGGTGCCATGATTGCTCATGCACCACAGGTGTGCAGCCCCACCCAGCCAGAGTCCAATCAGTCTGACTCAGGCCAGGTGAGGCTGTAAACCAGCCATCAACAACACACACTCCACATAAACCCTCCACAATCGTGTTGCAAGAATGATATCAGCAGTGTATCAAACACATGATGGAGGACATGTCAGTTTCCTGTGACTAACACTGTCGTTATATCTCATGGCTTTCATCTCAGTCATTTTTTAAATTTCAACTTAGTTTAGGTCTCGGAGACACATTGAGGGAGACCTGAGATTACAAAACAGAAATATAAACATATGAACATAAAATACATTAAATGTAAAAGGATACACATCATCATATATTTAGCCAGGTGATAACTGAAACTAAAAGTTGCACTGAAATTACTGCAGTAAACTCATTTAAACAGTAAGGATAGCAAATACTGCCTTCATGATGCAGAGGCTTCTGGTAAAGGAAACAGATTAACAAGATTCTGTGTAATTTTAAAGTGAATAGTGTAGGGTCTGGGGGGAAGCTCCCCAAGTCGAACCCGCCAGGCAGCGGATGAGGGAGACTCTTGCTGTTACCTTGGCCTTCACTTCATCCAGGTGTTGCTTATAGGACAGAGTCCGGTCCAGGCGTACACCGAGGTACTTGGGGACTCTAGGCGGTTGTTGCCAACATACACGTCCAGTTCCCTTCTTGCTTCCCGATTGTTGAGGTGGTATGCTGCAGACACTGTCTTGCCCACGCTGAGCTGAAGGTGCCACTTATGGAGGTAAATTGCCAAGATGCCCATGTCTCGGTTGAGACCATCTTCCATCGCCTTCCATGTTGGGCGTCGAAACATGATGGCCAAATCGTCCGCATAGCCGTACTTGGCAGATGTTGTATCCGGCAGGTCGTGAATGTAGATGTTGAATAAGATTGGTGAGAGGACGGAGCCTTGCGGAACACCGTTCTTCAGCCTTCGAAGCCTGCTGGTCTGGCCATCACTGGTCCGTAGGGTGAAGCTATGGTTCAATAGCATCTCCATGATGAACCTCACCATGTGCCGGTCCGGGACTGTCCTCAACAGTTTCAGATGGAGTCCACGGTGCCACACGGTGTCATAGGCGGCTGTCAGGTCCAGGAATACTACCCCAGCTTTTTCGTTATACTGAAAGCTGTCTTCAATGTCCTGAGTGAGTAGCATTACCTGATCCACTGTTGACCTGCCTTGACGGAAGCCGGCTTGTTCCGGTGGGAGTTGTGGGTCCACAATTGGCTCGATGCGGCTGTGTATCAGCCTCTCCAGGATCTTATATGGGACACACAGCAGAGAGATGGGCCTGTAGGACTTTGGGTCTTCGGCGGGTTTGTTCGGTTTTGGCAAGGCTATGACGGAAGCACAGCGCCAGGACTTTGGTAGCTTGGACCTCTGGAAGCATGCTGAGAAGAACGAGCATAGCCAGCGAGATGTTCTTTCACTTTGGTGTATGACAAACTCTGGGTGTATATTGTCTTCACCTGGTGACTTGCCCGGCTTCAGTTTGTTGATCGCTGCACTTAGTTCGGCTACTGTGAAGTCTCCTGAGAGGTTGGCATCGGCGCTGGCTGCCCTGGAGAGAGACGATACCTCGCACGAGGTCAGTCGTGTGAAGTTTTTGTCTGCATCTGTGACGCGGCCATTTTTCAGGAGCTGGGAAGCAATGGCATCTGCTGTCACTGGACAGGGTGCACACCGGCAGGGTGTTGTTTTTCTCCCTGAAAGCAGGTTGATGGTCTGCCACGCCTTCTGGCTAGAGTGGGTGAAGTCGATAGATTCCACTACTTCAGTCCACCTGGTCCTTCGGGTGTCGTCCAGCTTCTGCAGTAATGTTGTTGCTGTTGCGTCCATTTCTTCCCTGGAGCTCGCCTGCTGGTGTTGGCGCAGCAGGCAGCTGCACTCCTCATCCCAGCCCGGGACGTAGTTCTTGTTGTAGCCGCGCGGGATGTTGTGCTTTGCTACCCTTAGGAGGACTTCACAGTAGGCGGCGTATGCAGCGTCCACATCAGCTGCTTCTGGGTCCGGCAGACCAGCAGTTCTTCTTTCCGTTTCTGCCATAAACAACCGCCAGTTCGCCTTCCTAAAATTCTATCTCCTGACCGGTTTTCCAGCTACCGTCTGTACTAGCGATGGTACTGTGATAATGGATGGCCGGTGGTGTGAACGAGGGAACCTGTCCAAGACACGTCTCTCCGGTTTCAGGTCGTTACCGCGGCATATGGCGAAGGCCAGGTCTGGGTTGGTGCACGAGTTCCAGCATGCAGAAAAGAAGCTTGGAGGCTCTTTTGCGTCAAAGAGCAGCAGTGCTTCAATGTTAGAAGCCCACTCAGTCAGCCCTTCGCCATCCTGTGAAGTGTGGTTGTAACCCCAATCTGTATGTTGGCAGTTGAAGTCACCTGCATAGATGGCGGGGGCAGGCACAGGTGGAAGTGATGATACAGTCAGCGCTGTTGGTGGGGGCTTGTATACATTCACAACAGATGTTTCTTGGATGTTGGTGACCAGCCACTCAATGCTGCAGCCAGGTGGAGATTGGCTGGTGGCTGTCCAGCTTAATCCTTCCCAGACAAGGGTTGCCATTCCATGTGTCTTGCTGTGGATGGACCCAGCGAGGAGGAACCCAGGCAGCTTGAGGTTGTCGTCAGAACAACCCCGGCCTGCGGAGGACGTTCTCTGCCTTGGTCTTGACCTTGGCTTGTACCTTGGTCTGCCAGTTCGATGATTCTTCGGCGACATTCGTTTCATGAGTTGGTCTTGCACCATGTCTCATTACTCGCAGGGGAGGCCACGTGAAGGCTGTCGTCTTCTCCCCCCTCTCAATGAAGAGCCTTTTAACATTTCTGCCTCACATTGGACCACAGCACCACCCATATGGCTACAATAGTGTATATATTGCCTATATTAGTTGGAAAACAACTGTTTATATATATATATATTAGAGCTGTCAAACGATTAAATTAATAAAAAACTGATTAATCGCATAGTATTGGCGAGTTAACTCACGATTAATTGCAGTTTTTAAATTCTATTTTAAATCCACTCCCATTGAAGTTAAATGAGATAATCAAATGGAATGACACTGTCATTCATACCAAATAAGGAGAACTCCAGTGCAAAATGGTTCTGGGATGTTTAGTATGAAAACGAGTTCCAACGTTACCATGGTGATTAAAGGAGAACTCCAGTGTAAACTGGTTCTGGGATGTTTAGTATGAGAACGAGTTCCAATGTTCCATGGAGAGCAACAAAAAGCATATACGACGCAAAGCTAAGTTCGCTGTTTTTAGCCGATTCTACCAAACTCCTATACGTTTGAGTGCTACGGGCATCTCACCTGGTAAAAAATAAATCGCTTTTTTAAAGCACTTACAAGGCTAGAAATAGCCTGACACTTCTTTGATAGTATAATGAGGGTCTTAACATAAAACGAGGCATTGACAACTTCGTAAGTGTACAGATAGTTTATTAAAAAGCATATTTTATACACACAATACCTTCAGTAGTTCACCCGTCGACGTCATGTTTTTTTATAGGCTGAAGTCCAAAACACACCGCCGCCGAACGGCGCGCGTCAAAACAGCCGCCCCTATTATTTTCTTTGCATACCCCCACACCGGCGGTGCCGGCGTGTGCCGGCACGCCGCCCCGCTACACTTCACGCCACTGTCCTATTTCACAGCGTCGCCGCGCGTCAAGTGCCGCCGAAAACGCGCTTTTTTCTTTTCTTTCTTTTTTCTTCTGCTCCGGAGACGACTATATTCCTGTTGACGTGCCGCAGCATGACGCTTCCTATGTGTGCTAGGGGCGGCACTTGACGTTAATGCGTCATTTTTCCTTAATAGAGTTAAACTAAGATTGCGTTAACGCGTTATTATCGCGCTAATTTTGACAGCCCTAATATATATTAAAGGGGACCTATTATGCAAAACGGCTTATTCCTGGCTCTTCCATGTGTTCCATATGTTACCATTGACTTTAGTAGCCGAGAAAATGTGAAATCTGGAAGGCCCCCCCTTTTTTGTAGTTTCATTGTTCAAAAAACCCTTGATTCTACAGGCCGTTTCAAAAAATGCCCAAGTTAGTCATCATAACAAGCCACTATTTGCATAATCCAACACTCTCAGAGTATGCCCTCCCATCAAGGTGAATAACCACTCCCATTTACTTTGTCTCGTAATTCTCCCGGCAGCGGCACAAGACATTGCTAACTTAGCGAGCTATAATGACAACATGTCTAAGGCAAGATCCCAACACATCAGTTGTTGTGTTGTAGGATGCAGGCAGGAACATAGATCCCAGCACACTGTCCTGACATGCGAAAATGCAAGGACAGAGTGGATTAACTTTATTTTTAACGGCAACGTCCCGGTTACAGTTAGCTCACAGTTGTATGTGTGTGATAATCACTTCATGTCAGACTGCTTCAGTCTGTAAGTATCACCATGTTTTGATATTATTTGCAAGGTAGTGTAGTATGGGGTGACTCATTTCCGGTCTACTTCCTGCTCTGTGTACACTGTTGGTGTTGTAGCTCTGTCGCTGAACGCTAAATATAAATTTGTTTTACTCGTTACAGCGGTTATTTACCCGCTTAAACATTTAAACGTAGACTAGTTCTACCTGATCATTCGGAGCTACTTCTTTCTTTTAGCGACTTTTCGCTATTTTAAAGTTTTCACACGCTAGTTACATTAAGCATTAGCAGTTAGCGATGGCTTCTCCCTCTTTCTCTGCTCCTCTTTCCTGCTCAGTGTGCCAAATGTTCAGTTATTCCTCCACCTCTTTTAGTGATAATGGTACCTGTATTAAATGTAGTTTATTTACTGCACTGGAGGTGAGCATTAGTGACTTAGAGGCACGGTACCGCACCACACCGTCTCCGGTAGTCGGTGCGGGCCGACCGGAGGTAGCCCTAGTTAGCCGTCCCCCGGTAGACCCCGAGCAGCCGGGAAGCCACGGAGAGTGGGTGACTGTTCGGGGGAAGCGTAGCGGCAAACCACAGAAGCCCACGGCTCACCACCAGCCCATTCATGTTTCTAATACGTTTTCCCCACTCAGCGACACACTCGCTGAGGAACAGACTCTGGTTATTGGCTCTTCTATGGTCAGAAACGTGAAATTAGCGAAGCCAGCGGCCATAGTTAAATGTATCCCTGGGGCCAGAGCGGGCGATGTTGAATCCTATTTAAAACTGCTGGCTAAAGACAAACGTAAATATCATAAGATTGTTATTCACATCGGCGGTAATGACACCCGATTACGCCAATCGGAGGTCACTAAAATTAATGTGGAGTCGGTGTGTAGATACGCTAAAACAATGTCGGACACCGTAGTTTTCTCTGGACCCCTGCCCAATGTGACCAGTGACGTCATGTATAGCCGCATGGCGTCCTTCCACCGCTGGCTGTCCAGGTGGTGTCCAGCAAACCATGTGGGCTTCATTGATAATTGGCAGCCTTTTTGTGGAAAACCTGGTTTGATTAGGAGCACGGCATCCATCCCACGTTGGATGGAGCGGCTCGCTTATCTAGGAATATGATACAGTTTATTTCTAAAACCTGACAGTCCAGAGTTGGGACCAGGAAGCAGAGTTGCTGTCTTACGCACTTCTCTGCGCTTCCTCTAGTACAGTCACCCACCCACAACCCCATAGAGACTGTGTCTGTCCCCCGACCACCTACATTATTTAAAGAAATAAAAACAAGAGGAGTTAACCATGAAAACCTAATAAAAATTAAAACAAACTCCTCAGTAGCACAAAATAAAAGAATGAAATGTGGACTGTTAATAATATCAGGTCTCTCAGGTCATCCAAAGCTGTTTTAGCGAATTAATTAATATCAGATTATGATATTGATTTGCTTTGTCTTACTGAGACCTGGTTGTCCCATGAGGATTATGTTAGCCTAAATGAATCCACCCCCCCCAGTCATATTAATACTCACATTCCCCGAGGCACAGGCCGAGGAGGTGGAGTAGCAGCTATATATGATTCAAGCGTTTTAATGGACCCTAAACCAAAACTAAATTATAATTCATTTGAAAGCATTGTTCTTAGTTTTTCTCACCCAAACTGGAAAACACTGCAGCTAGTCCTATTTGTTATAGTGTACCACGCTCCTGGACCGTACTCTGATTTTATATCTGAATTCTCAGAGTTTCTATCAAGTTTAGTTCTTAAATAAGATAAAGTAATTATTGTAGGTGATTTTAATGTCCATGTGGATGTTACAAATGACAGCCTTGGTAGCGCATTTACCTCATTAATAGACTCAATTGGCTTCTGTCAGAGTGTAAATAAACCAACCCATTGTTTTAATCACACTCTTGACCTTGTTCTATCATATGGCATGGATATTGAACATTTAAAAGTTTTTCCACATAATCCTCTCCTATCTGACCATTATTTAATAACTTTTGAATTTCTATTATTAGACTATAAACCATTAAGCAAAACTTCCTACAGCAGATGTCTATCTGACAGTGCTGTAGCTAAATTTAAGGAGGAGATTCCATCAGTGTTTAATTCAATGCCATATCTGAATATAACAGAGTCCTATATTAACTTTAGTCACTCCCAAATTGATAATCTTGTTAATAGTGCTGCAGGCTCTCTACAATCAACATTAGATTCTATTACTCCTAGAAAACAGAAAACAGAAAATAATAAAACATAGGAAACTTAGCACCATGGTACAACCAACAAACTCGTCAATTAAAACAAGAAACAAGGAAATCAGAAAGGAAATGGCGCGCTTCGAATTTATTAGAAAATCGCTTAATTTGGCAAAAATAATCTTAAAAATTATAGAAAGGCCCTCCGTAATGCCAGAGGAGCCTTTTACTCAGCACTAATAGAAGAAAATAAGAACAACCCTAGGTTCCTCTTCAGCACTGTAGCCAGGCTGACAGAGAGTCACAGCTCTATTGAGCCATGTATCCCTATAAACTTAAGTAGCAATGACTTCATGAACTTCTTTTATAATAAAATTATTACTATTAGAGAGAAAATTAGTCACCAAATGCCCTCAATAGGTATCGCAGGCTCTCCAACATCAGACACTTTGACTGGTGCTGTCACAATGTCAGACTTTTGTCATAGACCACTAGATGTCGCCAATTCTGACTTCCTGTTCTCTGTGTTTTTCCGCCTAATGATGGCTGCGTTTCATTAGTGGGTTGAGTCGCCCTCGCTCACTCGCCCTCAGCCCTTGGTAATACGTCACACGGAGGCCACTTGGAGAGCCGAGGGGAAGTGGGCGGGGGAGGAGGAAAAGGGATAAATGAAACGCACCTGCCCTCGCCCGGTAACAGCCTTGACAATCATGGATCGGCCACACGTTGTTGGAGTAGCGCTCTATTGCCTATTCCAAATAACGCGCAATATACAGAGACTCATATCTTTGAGACAAAGACGTCTTCTGTGCTTGATAGCAATACGCCAGCACCTGGTCATTTCAGAATTATTAGTTTTGTTTTATATTTTATTCAGACAATTAATTTATTTATTTTTTTACCTAATTTGTAGAAAGTTTGGTTGTTTAAACACATTTAACCTACTTTCAGTTTAGTTGACATTAGTTTTAGATTGTTATTTCTGATAGATATTTGGCCTGTTACCACCACCATCCTCGTCCTCATCATTGTCTTTAAATGGCCTTTATTGTTCAAGATTGTGGTTCAGAAAACTATACAAACACAACACTTAAAGTCATGTAGGATAGATGTTACAGGGAACAGTAGTCTATAAGGATTTATAGTGGTTGCTTCAATTTCAAATGAGAAAAAAAGCATGTAGTTGTTTGTGCATTCTTTATGCATTCGTATGTGATGCTCACAGTTTTGTGTTAATCTTTTTTATGAGTGAATTTGTTTTGCCAATTGTGCTGTTTCTATACAAATTTATACTAATTGCCTTGTATTTCTTTTTTAGGTTTTCCCATTTTTTGGCCGCCTGTGTTCCTGTCAGCCTTCCCTGCAGACCCATCCTCTGTACAATTGTCCTGTTTGACAATAAAATAATTATGTTATGCTGTTGTGATGTTCTTTGAGGAAGAAGGCCGCCGACACAGGATCGCTTTTAACTCACTTTATTTGTTTAGCTTTAGGTCTATTATCTATGAAGCAAAAGGAGGGGTATTGTATAGTTCACGCGTGGAGCGACTCTTAGCTGGATATCTAATCAATACGCTGCCTATAGAGTTTCTGCCCTCCCCCGCTTGTGTGCGTTCGATGGTACCTGGGCAGGCGTGGCCTCTATGACGCATAATATGTTTTGATTGGCTAGTGTTGAGCGCCCGCCTCCTAGTGTATTATGTGTGCTGCCATCTGGTGGCCAGGTGCGGTTAATACAGCTTATGTATTTGTTCCTGTTCCCTTGTGGCTATGTGAGGATATTACAGCCTGTTGATACATTTGCTGTTATTTATTCATAACAATGCACACCAAATACATTAAAAACATTATATAGTCTCCCGCAAATGAAATTAGCACCACAACAAAGAAGCAAGTCTCTAGAATCAGAAGTAATAAGCTGAGCTGCCAACTCTCACGGATTGAGCGCAAGTCTCACGTCACACATGCCTTTTCTCATTCTAATGTTCCCCTCTTTGCCAATTTTATACAGAATCGTCTCGTAGACTATTAAGAAAGTAAAGACACAGAAATACATTCATATGCAATGACACAGTAGGTTACAAACAAACTCACTCCCAGGCAGGGACGGACTGGCCATTGGGCAATGTGGGCAAATGCCACTGCGGCCGCCTGGTGACACAAATCAATAAATGAATAAATAAAAATAATAAATTAAAGCTCCAAGGAGCTGTGTGCGGGACCTCGCCGAGTCCGTCGGGGCGTGTCGTGGATAGTGTCGCGACAGGTTGGTGTCCGTCGCGGTCCATGCAGTGTGCGGTAGACCGGGGCATTCACAGGAAGACTCGTAGTAGCTAACATTAGGGTTAGGGAATGGCACAAATCACAGTTTGAGATTCGATTCAAAATGGCCAACTTTGACGGCATGCCACGGCCACGCCCTTTGACGTAGAGTCACACATAGCACAACTTTTCTCAAGTTACATCTCCTGAGTGTACTAAAGAATTTTGAAGGCCAAGCGACAAATCCCCTGGGAGGAGTTTGTTGAAATACAACGGCAAAAAAGACGACATTATTGAATATCGCCGATTTTGACGGCATGCCACGGCCACGCCCTTCGACATAGAGTTGCAAATAGCACAACTTTTCTCAAGTTACATCTTGTGAGTGTACTGAAGAATTTTGAAGCCCAAGCGACAAATCCCCTGGGAGGAGTTCGCTCAAATACAACGGCAAAAAAGATTACAGAATTGAATATGGCCTAATTTGACGGGACGCCACGGCCACGCCCTTTGACGTAGAGTCGCAAATAGCACAACTTTTCTCAAGTTCCACCTCCTGAACGTATAAAAAAAATTTGAAGCCCAGTCGACAAATCCCCTGGGAGGAGTTCGTTCAAATAGGCGGGGAAAATTGAAAAATGACAAAAATTAAAATATCTGACTTCCGGTGGGTTTTGGGGTATGGGTCCAAGAGGCTTTTTTGTAGGTCTTGGACTGATACACGTGCCTACCGAGTTTCATACATTTCCGTGAAACGTGGTGTCGGGGCTGTTTTTTTAATTCCCTGTAGGGGGCGCTACAACCACGACTAACACGATTTTTGGTACCTGAGCTCCGGGCACTAGTCTACACATGTGCTGTGAATTTCATATTCATAACTATTACGGTATTTGTACAGTGATTTATGCTGACATTAGAGCGCCACCTAGTGGCGGAATTTTTTTCTCCTTTTAACGTAAGCCTCAGGGAGCCATGTGCTATCATCGTACCAAGTTTCGTTTAAATCGCACTTGCCGATGTGGAGATATAAACTTCTTAATTTTAAAGAGCGCCACCTAGTGTCGATGGTCTGAAAATGTGTATGATGGTTAATGGAGGTATAAGGAACTATGGACTAAAGTTTGGTGTCAAACAAACATACCAAAGTGGAGAAATGGTCCACTTGCTTTTTTGACGTAAAATTTACATAAATTAAAATATCTATAGCGCGCTTATTTTTTGAAATATCGAAATACTTCCTATTACTTTTGTTCATGGGACAGTCTGGAGATGCTACTTGTGAAGTTTCGTGCGAATCAGAGAAAGGCGCATAGTTGGAACCTATAGACATAGTAGTTTGGAGTTTTCGCGCTGTAGTGAAAAAAAAATGTAGGCGGAAGTGGGCGTGGCCTATATGAGGAGATGCAGCAATGATTCGTGCATGTGGAGGTATAAGGTTTATGAATGTGAGACAAAGTATGCGGGAGTTATGAGCGTTACGGAAAATGCTCAAAAACAGCGCCACCTAGTGTTCTTCCAAGTGTGCGACATGAACGTGACGCATAGAATATAAGTTTTCACCAGCCCTGACAACTTTGCCAAATAAAAAAGACTTTTCGTATATGTTGAGATAGTGCAAATCGCCGGCAAAGTTCCCCGAAATAATAATAATTAAAGCTCCAAGGAGCTGTGTGCGGGACCTCGCCGAGTCCGTCGGGGCGTGTCGTGGATAGTGTCGCGACAGGTTGGCGTCCGACGCGGTCCATGCAGTGTGCGGTAGACCGGGGCGTTCACAGGGAGACGCGTAGTAGCTAACATTAGGGTCAGGGAATGGCACAAATCGCATCAGTTTGACATTCCATTCAAAGTGGCCAACTTTGACCATACGCCACGGACACGCCCTGTGACGTAGAGTCGCAAAGAGCACAATGTTTGTTCGGCACCATGTTCTGACTGTACTGATGGATTTTGAAGCAGAACAAACAAATTCCCTGGGGGGAGTTTGTTCACAAACATTGGGAAAAAAGACCACTGAATTCAAAATGGCCAACTTTGACGGCACGCCATGGACACGCCCTTTGACGTAGAGTCGCAAATATCACAAGCTTTGTTTAGCACCATGTTCTGATTGCACTGATGGATTTTGAAGCAGAACAAACAAATTCTCTGGGGGGAGTTTGGTCACAAATATTGGAAAAAAAGACCACAGAACCAACTTTGACGGAACGCCACGGCCACGCCCTTTGACGTAGAGTCGCAAGGAGCACAATGTTTGTTCAGCATCATCTTCTGACTGTACTGACAAATTTTAAAGCAGAACAAATAAAATCCCTGGGAGGAGTTAGTTCCCAAACATGGGAAAAAAATACCACTGAATTAAAAATGGCCAACTTTGACGGCACGCCACGGCCACGCCCTTCGATGTAGAGTCGCAATTAGCACAACTTTTCTCAAGTTACATCTTGTGAGTGTACTGAAGAATTTTGAAGCCCAAGCGACAACTCCCCTGGGAGGAGTTTGTTCAAATACAACGGCAAAAAATATCACGGAATTGAATATGGCCTACTTTGACGGCCCGCCACGGCCACGCCCTTCGACATAGAGTCGCAAATAGCACAACTTTTCTCAAGTTCCACCTCCTGAACGGATAAAAAAAATTTGAAGCCCAGGCGACAAATCCCCTGGGAGGAGTTCGTTCAAATAGGCGGCGAAAATTGAAAAATGTCAAAAATTGAAATGAAAATATCTGACTTCCGGTGGGTTTTGGGGTATGGGTCCAAGAGGCTTTTTTGTAGGTCTTGGAATGTTACATGGGCCTACCGAGTTTCATAAATATCCGTGAAACGGGGTGTCGGGGCTGCTTTTTAAAATTTCTGTAGGGGGCGCTACAACCACGACAAACATGATTTTTGGTACCTGAGCTCCGGGCACTAGTCTACACATGTCCTGTGAATTTCATATTCATAACTATTACGGTCTTTGTACAGTGATTTATGCTGACATTAGAGCGCCACCTAGTGGCGGAATTTTTTTCTCCTTTTAACGTAAGCCTCAGGGAGCCATGTGCTATCATCGTACCAAGTTTCGTTTAAATCGCACTTGCCGATGTGGAGATATAAACTTCTTAATTTTAAAGAGCGCCACCTAGTGGCGATGGTCTGAAAATGTGTACGATGGTTAATGGAGGTATAAGGAACTATGGACTAAAGTTTGGTGTCAAACAAACATACCAAAGTGGAGAAATGGTCCACTTGCTTTTTTGACGTAAAATTTACATAAATTAAAATATCTATAGCGCGCTTATTTTTTGAAATATCGAAATACTTCCTATTACTTTTGTTCATGGGACAGTCTGGAGATGCTACTTGTGAAGTTTCGTGCGAATCAGAGAAAGGCGCATAGTTGGAACCTATAGACATAGTAGTTTGGAGTTTTCGCGCTGTAGCGGAAAAAAAATGTAGGCGGAAGTGGGCGTGGCCTATATGAGGAGATGCAGCAATGATTCGTGCATGTGGAGGTATAAGGTTTATGAATGTGAGACAAAGTATGCGGGAGTTATGAGCGTTACGGAAAATGCTCAAAAACAGCGCCACCTAGTGTTCTTCCAAGTGTGCGACATGAACGTGACGCATAGAATATAAGTTTTCACCAGCCCTGACAACTTTGCCAAATAAAAAAGACTTTTCGTATATGTTGAGATAGTGCAAATCGCCGGCAAAGTTCCCCGAAATAATAATAATAACAAACGAAGCAATTTCAATAGGGACCTTCCAGTTTCACTGGCTCGGTCCCTAAAAATAAAGCGGAGCTGCAGGCGGCCACCTAGGGCCGAATTTTGTTCCCAATTGCTAGCGACGTCCATGGTTGCAGATGACCTGAGAAGACAATGTGGCCTCTTGCTGTCAAAATTGCCAGGGCCTCTTTTTGGTGCCAGTCCGCCACTGCTCCCAGCCCAGCTTTGAGACATTTCTCTTCCCGGTAAATAAACATTCATAGCTCATTCTGAGCTTAATGAGGAGCTCTGTCTCCTCATCAGACCCTGTAACAATATGGAAACAATCCCTAAACCACACAGAATGCACAGCAAAAGATGTAACATCAGATAGATAGGCTATTTATAGTTTATTTGTAGTTTATTTTTCTTTTTTATTTGTGACAAATAGTAGCCTATAATAGTAGTATATGCTTACACTTGTAAATTGTTGGCTCTGTCATTACGCAGAAACAACGTGTAGTCTAATTGCATAACTACCCTGGCCGATCCGTGCTGGCTCCTTTAATTAATTTTCTTCTTCTTTGGTGGTAAACAAACAGCAGACAACGGTGTTTGGGGCTCATTACTGCCACCGCATGGATGTATTTTTCGTGCACCACTGCAGTGCATTGTGGGTGATATACAGCTCTGGAGTGGCCGTCAATGTTGACTCGATCCCTCAGCCCTCAAGGGTCGATCTCACCAAGGGCACTTCAGCTTTTTAGAGAAATGGAATAGCCCTTAAGATGGGGATTCCCCCGAGGGCAAGGGCTGAGGGCAAGTGAGCGAGGGCGACTCAACCCACTATTGAAACGCAGCTGATGTCTCTTGTTAGCAGGCTCACCTGCCCCCTGTTAATTAGTCATGTGATTTGTTTAGCCATTTGTCTCACAGTATTTAAGCCTGATCTTTCCACTCGGTCACTGTTGAGTCTTCACTGAACCCCTGTGAGTAAACCTTTGTCTTGAACAGTGTATTTTGGATTTGCTGATTGCCTTCTTGTTCTTTGACCCTGGACTGTTTTTCTACTCTGAGTTTGGATTACCCTGTGGATTTGTTTGCTCTTTCTGGATTGATCTTGTTGCCAACATTTGCCTGTCTGTTTACCATGCCTTTTGGATAACCCCTTGGATTTACTGTCAATGTGTTTTTGCCTTTTTGGATTCTTGGACTGAGTTTTGTGTTTTTTTGAATTGTTTGGACTGAGTTTATGTTTTTGGATCTTCTGAGCTTTTTGGAACTTTATTTGTCTGAGGAATAAATACATTAAAACTTATCCTGTTTTTGCTTCACACTTGAGTCACCCTAGTTTCCTGTGTAGTAAACCGTGACAGGTGCAACCTTAGATGTGTATTTGGAGTGTTTTTCTGCTGTCAGTCTTCATCAGTTAACTTCTATAATTTCTTCATCGAAGTCATCAACCTGTGTGTTAGACCCCACCCCAACTAGGCTGCTTAAAGAAGTTGTACCCTTAATTGGCACTTCTTTACTGGATATGATTAATCTTTCTTTATTATCAGGATATGTACCACAGTCCTTTAAAGTAGCTGTAATTAAACCCCTTCTTAAAAAGCCCACTCTTGACCCAGGGGTTTTAGCCAACTATAGACCGATTTCTAATCTCCCCTTTCTGTCTAAGATTCTGGAGAAAGTAGTCGCCAAACAATTGTGTGGCTTTCTACATAATAGTTTATTTGAGGATTTCCAGTCAGGATTTAGAGTTCATCATAGCACAGAGACAGCTCTGGTTAAAGTTAATAATGACCTTTTGATTGTTTCTGACAATGAACTTGTCTCTGTACTTGTATTATTAGTTCTTAGTGCTGCATTTGACACCATTGATCATAATATTCTTTTACAGAGACTCGAGCATCAAATTGGCATTAAAAGAACTGCACTAAGCTGGTTTAGGTCCTATTTATCAGATCGTTCACAGTTTGTACATGTTAACGATGAATCTTCAATAAACACTACAGTTAGTCATGGAGTTCCACAAGGTTCTGTACTTGGACCAATATTATTTACTTTATATATGCTCCCTTTAGGCAACATTATTAGAAATCACTCCATTAACTTTCATTGTTATGCAGATGATATGCAGTTATATCTATCGATCAAACCAGATGAAATTAATCAATTATCTAAATTACAAACATGTCTTAAGGACATAAAATCCTGGATGAGCTGCAATTTTCTGATGTTAAACTCTGAGAAAACCGAAATTCTTGTACATGGCCCCAAAAACCTTAGAGACTCAATGTCTACAGATATAGCTACTCTAGATGGCATTACCTTGGCCTCTAGCACCACTGTCAGGAATCTTGGAGTTATCTTTGATCAGGATCTGTCATTTAATTCCCACATAAAGCAGACCTCTAGGACTGCCTTTTTTCATTTACGTAATATTACAAAAATCAGACGCATCCTATCAAAGACAGATGCAGAAAAACTAATCCATGCATTTGTTACTTCAAGGCTGGATTACTGCAACTCTTTATTATCAGGTTGTCCTAATAAGTCCATTAAGACACTCCAATTAATCCAAAACGCTGCAGCACAAGTACTGACAGGAACTAGGAAAATAGATCACATCTCTCCTGTACTAGCTTCTCTGCATTGGCTTCCTGTAAAATTTAGAATAGAATTTAAAATCCTCCTCCTCACCTATAAAGCTCTTCATGGTCAGGCCCCTTCTTATCTCAAAGAGCTCATAGTACCCTATTACCCCACTAGAACACTGCGTTCTCTGAATGCAGGGCTACTGGTGGTTCCTATAGTTTCTAAAAGTAGAACAGGAGCCAGAGCCTTCAGTTACCAAGCTCCTCTTCAGTGGAACCAGCTTCCAGTTGTGGTTCGGGAGGCAGACACCCTCTCTACATTTAAGAGTAGGCTTAAGACGTTCCTCTTTGATAAAGCTTATAGTTAGGGCTGGATCAGGTGAGTCCTGAACCATCCCTTAGTTATGCTGCTATAGGCCTAGACCAGGGGTCGGGAACCTATGACTCGCGAGCCACATGTGGCTCTTTTGCCGACGGCCGGGGCTCTCGGACGAAATTAGTTGAGGAGGGAAAAAAATGTAATCAAGGAATCAGACTAGGTCTACCCTAATATAATGCTAAAATAACAGTCAATACTAGGGGAGAGCTGTGTCGATTGAAACACGTCATTACATTCGGAGAAAACCGTATTTTTTTTAATCAACCCGACTCTCCCAACACGCACACACACACGCACGCACGCTGGCCCTATATGACAAGGCTTCGTGGCAAATAGGCAGTTACAGTCTATTAATGCGCAGGATGCGCGTAACACACCCCGGTCCGAAGACCGACCGGGGGGGGGGGGGGGGGGGCGCGTAACACACCCCGGTCCGAAGACCGACCGGGGGGGGGGGCGTAACACAACCCGGTCCGAAGACCGACCGGGGGGGGGGGGGGGGGCGCGTAACACACCGCCTCCGGTTGGGCCAAATTACTTTATTTTTAATTTTTATGACAGTCCTGGGCCGGCCCAAAGATGTGCGTCGGCCCCGATGGCCAGTCCACCCCTGGCGCTAATCAAAATGTTAAAAAGGAAAAAGCCCGAAAAGAAAGTCCGCAACTTTCAGCCCGATTGGACAGATTGCGTTCGTGGAAAGAGCTGGAAGTGCGATCTGTCTGTTATGTAATGAGAAAATTGCGTCCATGAAACGATCAGTGGCGTAACTATCGACCGTCTTTATGTGGCTCTTCTGAGATTTTTTTTTTTTTTGTAAAAGTGGCTCTCAAGGCAAAAAAGGTTCCCGACCCCTGGCCTAGACTATTGGGGGATTTCCCATGGTGCACTGAGCTCCTGTCTCCCTCTCTCTCTCTTTCTGCACACATTCATGTCCCATTAATGCATGTTACTAACACTTCTTCCCCGGAGTTCCTGTGTTTTCTCGTCTCGCAGGTTCTCATGGATCCTGGTGAAGCATCCATGGTCCTGCTTGACTGCCATTGCTAATATCCGTGATATTATTGTCGTTATTATTAGTAGTTATTATTAAGTATTATCATTGCTACAGTTACTGTTGTTGCTGCTCGCTGTACCCCCATCATTGCTGCTGTTGTCATCATCTTCTTCAAGTTCATTAGTGTATTGATGTAGTTGTTCTCTCTCTCTCTCTCCTCTCTCACCCCAACTGGTCAAGGCAGATGACCACCCACCTAGAGCCGAAGGGTCTGTCCAAGGTTTCTGCCTTTTAACAGGCAGTTTTTCCTTGCCCCCGTCGCCAAGTGCTTGCTCATGGTGGTACTGTTGGGTCTCTGTAAATGTTATAAGGAGTTCGGTCTAGACCTGCTCCATTTTAAAAGTGCCCTGAGATAACTTCTGTTATGAATTGGCACTATACAAATAAAATTTAATTGAATAGTATGTATGCAAAATACGATAAGGGTTACCGTAACTGGCCCACCTTTAGAGGTACTCACCCCTGCACCATCTGTGAGCCAATTGCTCTCTCTCTCGTTCCCTCAAGGCACCTCCCTCCAAATTGGGCCTAAGTTGAGTGGCTTCTGCAGGTTTTCAAATGGGCACCCAACTTCATCGATGTTTTGGCCCTCCTTGTGGGGCCGCCCTGGCGTGCTGATGAGAGACGGCCTTCACCCTACTGGGTTAGACGCCTCAATTATGTCAGGGAACATAGCTAGATGTCTTAGCCAGGCGTGATGCATCCACCGATAGCACGCTGGTATGCAGGTGATTAGCGAACCTGCTAGCAACATTTTAGCCAATGTCGCAGAGTCTAGATCATTGGGTGGGTTAGCTAAACCAGTCAGCCTGGGTGATGTTGCCCATAATGCTGACACTGAGGCGCCTCCATGTTTTAATATTGGCCACAGCAGCGACTGCCAACTGGAGTTTTATAGTGAACCTACGTGTGATGGCGTTGTGATGCTGCCCCGTACTGTTTTGAGGTGTAAAACCTGCAGGTCCTTCACCTGCAGGTTTTTCACCTCGAAACAGTACGGGAATCTGTGAATCTGCAATGCTATCTCTCCTACCTTCTCCTCCTCAAAACTGAGTGGAAACCCAACTCCCTCTAACTTTAATAAAACAAAAGAGCTCAAAATTGGATCTATGAATATCAGATCGCTGTTTAGCCATAGTTTACCAGCCCCCAGGCCTATATTCACTTTTTGTGGATGAGTTTTCTGAATTCAAAGCCGATCTTGTTACATATTCTGACAAAGTTTTGTTTGTTGGGGATTTTAATATTCATGTGAATTACCTGTCTGATTCTCTCGCAAAAGTCTTTCTGTCTATTACAGATACGTTTGGTTTCAAACAGCTTGTCCAGCACCCTACCCACAATGGTGGAAACACGCTGGATCTTGTTCTGACCTGTGGTGTTGAAATTTCAAATGTAGTCATCTTAGTCACCACTTTCTGCTCACTTTCTAGGTGATGGTATCTTGCCCCTGCGACGACTGCCAGGCTACCTACAGCTGCCGTCGTATCAACCCTGCAACTACTGCATCCATGGCAGATAAGTTACCTCTGTCACTTGCTCTTCTGTCTCACTTTAGGGGCTCTGTGGATAGGCTCACGGATGACTTTAACACTGCTGTGATGTGTTCTTTGAGGAAGAAGGCTACCGACACAGGATCGCTTTTAACTCACTTTATTTGTTTAGATTTAGGTATTTATCTATGAAGCAAATGGAGAGGAATTGTAAAAGTCACGCGTGTGGAGCGACCCTTAGCTGGGTATCTGTCCAGATACGCTGCCTGGGGGTTTCTGTTCTTCCCCCGGATGTGTGGTTTGGTAGTATCTGTGTAGGTGTGTCCTCTATGAGACATACTATGCTCTGATTGGCTAGTGTTTAGCGCCCGCCCCCAGTGTATTATGTGTGCCACCATCTGGTGGCCAGGTGCGGTTAATACAACTTATATATTTCTTTCTGTTCCCTTGTGGCTATGTGAGGATATTACAGCCTGTTGATACATATACTATTATTTATTCTTAACAGTCCCCCCTTGGTCATCACTGATGACCATACTACGAATTACTAGTGCAATGTATCATATAAGGTCTAAAAATGGTGAGTATAAATTCAAGCGAAAAGAAAAAACCCCACGGATTGGTTACCGTGGGTCAACATCAACATCACCAACCGACTTAGTTCGGGAAAACCCCCCACTATACAGGAGGAAAACCTGTCGCATCTCTAAAGTGGACGGCATTCACCTTGGTGTGTCTCAAAGAATACATGGGCCGTAGCCAACAAACAGTAGACAAATTATCAACACATCATACAATCAATCTGTCATACAGTCTCAGTATCCTGAGGACACAAAGGCACAGTAGTAAAGGCACAGTGATTAAGGCACAGCAGTATTGACACACATCCATCACAGTAATAGAGGCACATATTCATCACCAGAGGTCCCTTCAAATACCTATATGCATGAATAACCAAAATCAAATACTTCCAGGTATAAGGAACAGTGTACCTATATAGAACTAAAAAACGCCCTGTAGACATGCATGCAATGGCTCAGGTGGTCTCCATACATGCAGGGTTCCCAAACATCAGTGTTATCACCCGTTTCCGTAGCCGACCTCAGGTCGGACAGTTCACGAATTTAATGTCCATCTTGCCATCCATAGGCAAGGCTCACACGACAAGGTTACTAGCATGAACCCATGTGTGCCTCGCCCGTGGACTCACTCATCAACTCGGCCGTATTAGTAGTCAGAACATATTCCAGTAGCATCAAAGAAATTCATCAGTCTCATTATTACAGCAACCATAGGAAAACAGCATAACACATTCCGAACTTAAAATGCATTGAAATGACAACCATGACCCATACTGTGCATTTAATAATTCAACATTCAAGTAAATCAGGTGCAATGTCCTCCTAGACACAGGTGCCGAACTCCAGGAAATCAGGTACCAGTCTATGTAACCCAGCCTGATCAAGTCAGGGCGCTCCACTGTCCCCTGAACACTCTCAGGTACACCTGGGGTCCGTTTCACAAAGCAGGTTCAACAACCTCTGAGTCTAATCCTAAACGTTGAGTTGATCTACTCTGAAATAGAAAACTCTGGGTTTTCGGTTCCAGAACAGCGGATTTGAGTTAATTTGATCAACTCAGAGGAGTTCCACCTAGGGTTAAAGCGCGTGCACCACAACTATAAAAAGCCAGCATCAATGGAGCCCCGATTCGACGAGTCACCATGGCAACGGGGAAGAGGAGGTCTACGTTTTTCACCAACCTCGAATTGAAAATCCTAATGCGCTCATATGGCGAGTTTCAACACGTTTCTAGAAATAAGTGCAACACTGCTGCGTAAGTTTAAATGTAGTCCTTTGCAATCACAATAATATTACAGGGGAAAACTGCTTGAATGGTAACTATTCATTTATTTCATTTAGGTGCAATCCCGCGGGGGAGAAGCGCACTTGGCAGCAGCTTAAGATGACATATAAAAACATTGTTCAAACAGATAAGACCTCGGCATGATCATTTTGATCATGTTTTACACTGTAAAGTAAATATTAAGTGGCTATTTGACTGTATACAGTTGCCTTGCTGAAGTGCTCTGCATCTCCGACATTGTACAAAAAACTTCCATTTGCAAAGAAACACAGTGCAACACAATATCTGCTGGGATGTGAGAGCATGACTACGGTTGGTAATGTTGCAAATGTAAGGACGGATTAGGTTGTGTATGTAAATGATGGACTGTGACGTGAAACGGTACCGCTGAAGAAGATAAATGTCTGGAAATGATAATTGTCTGGAAAGGCTACATCTATGCGTGGTCTGATAACCCTCTCCCGATGAATATTTAATTCTCTGCGCAGTAATGCTGCACCTTCATCCACGGGATCGTTGTCAAAAGCAGTGCTCGAAGTGGGCCGGTACTCACCGGGACGCAGTACCGGCACTTCTACATTTTACCCTTTAGCGTACCGGCACTTGTCACAGGCTACCGGTACTCTACTTTGCCCTAACCAGGGGCGGATCTACCGGAGTGGCGCCCCCCCCCATCGGTCGTAGGTCCGGGGTGGGTTCATATCGCGCTCCCCCCCCCCCCCCCCCCCCCCCGTCGCTTATATGTGAATAAGGGAGTACCGGCACTTATTTTTTTCCACTTCGAGCACTGGTCAAAAGGACATGCCATGTTCGTGAAAAAAGTCGCCTCCTACTGTGCCTAATGGACTTCTGAAATAGCCTACTGACTCTGATTTTTTAAATGATTTTTGACAGACGGCTACGCCAAAACTCGCCTGCTGACTGAATGAATGAGGAAATCAAATGGCGTGTGTGGCTGAAAGAGGGCGGAGACAGATTGAACCTCTAGGTTCATTGAGAAAAACCTGGTCCCGACCAGGTTAGGTTCATAGAGTCTGTTACTACGGTAACTGACCGAGAGCGTAAGTTACCTCTCTCTGTGAAACAGGCTAGAGTTACCCCTCTTTCTCTGGTTTGAGTTACCTCCCTTTGTGAAACGGAAAACTCAGCGTTTCCCTCATTTCAGGGTTAATAAACCCAGAGTTTTCACTAAACCTGCTTTGTGAAACGGACCCCTGGTCACCTGTCTCCACCCTGGTTGGTGGTTCGTCCTTCGGCTCTGAAATTCTGTTTCTCAGAAATGTTGTTAGTTTCTTGAATGTCCCATTCACTCTTTCCACCATTCCTTGTGACTGAGAATGAAACCTAACCGCTGTTTGATGGGTAACTGCTGCACCACCTGGCGTTGACGCTGTAATTTTGACACGGCGGTGGAAAAAGCTAACAAGTAAAGATATTAAACACAGCATAACAGCATTAGGCGTTGGCAAGGTAAACCCAATTCTTCCTAATGTCAATAAATTATCTAGCTTGTGCATTAGATCCTTTCCCAACAGATTGCTGAAGTATTTCCCAATGATTACTTTAACCAGGTCATTGCAAATGTTCAAAGAACATATGTCTGACTTAAGCCAATTCGACACTCAAATAAAACAAAAAAATAAAAACAAAAAATCTAAATGCAAAAATAGTCCCCCCTTGAAAATACACTCCATATTCCCCCCTCGTGACTTTGAAGAAGTCACGCAAAATTAACACAAAGTTAAGCATGTTGCATTCATTCTTCCCGCTTGTCTTGACCTTTGATAGATTATAGATATAGATAGACTCTTTATTATATTATTCTTTATTATTTATTTATATGCTTTATCTTTATTATAGATTATAGATATATCCTTCCTCAGATCGCATAGATGCGCGATCTATGCGGATGCATAGATGCGCGATCTGAGGAAGGCCAGACGGCCGAAACATTATCACCGTAATAAACTACCGACGTTGTTCTCAACTCGGAGTGTGCGGCACCTCTCTCCTTGTACTGATCTTCTCTCTCAGTTGCCAGCACCTCACATTTGGTGTGTGTTTGCACCTCTCCTTTCAAGCATGGGGAGTATTGTCAGTTCATTGAGGTCTCTTTTAAAAAAAATCAGATTTACGTCTTTTCTCTTATATACATAGGCCTACTTGATTATATGCCAAATGTTTTTGAACGTAATAAGCTTTTTTAATTAATGTAATGAGCTTTTTTATTGAATCTGATGCCCAAACATAAGAAATTAACTTACTTGACCACTTTTCACTTTTTTGATGATAACATAAAATATATGTATATGACAGTGATTCTGGGTCCTAGTTTATCAAGGTTTTTGGCACAACTAATTTAGTCTTCTAGCGTTACCTTTGAATCTTATGCCCACATTATTTTATTTACTTTTAGACTAGGTAAACTTATTCAATTGTTCTAATAAGGCCAAATTCATGAGCTAGTCTCGCCCCACCGGAAGAGCTCTTCCCAGTTACCCTTTCAGCAGCTGAAGAGAGGTCTGTCCAGGTCGGGTTACCATCATCCAGTCGAAAACCACCTCTAGGAGATGAAAAAAGAGTATCATGACGGTTTCCTAATCTAGAGAAGATCTCACCCCCCATCAGGATGAAGCACTTCTCTTTAAGCTAATCACTGTCAATGCACAACAAATCATCATTACAGAGTGTTAACATCTTTCAACACCAATCACTTGTAAATAATCAATCATTAAAATAATCAAAAAGAAAATAGAAAATATAGAGTGTAAAAACACATCACATTCAGATAAGACTGTCAGCCATGTTGCCTCCTAGTATGAAACTTATGATCAACCGCTGGTAACAGGAAGCAATGTTCCTGCTGTTCATTTCGTGTATGCAGTCCATTTCAATGTCCAGATATGAGTCTCTGAGTCCATTTAGGGCAGGAACCCCAGATCAACTGTCCTCTCTCTAATGGACCCCCCTCCATTGTCCTAAGGGGAAGAGAGACCAGAACCAACCAGTATCTTTGCAGAAAAACATCTGACACAATACAACAAACAATATGTAGACAGTTGTTTCTATTGTGGAATTATAGATCAGGCGTGTCCAAATCCTAAATGATCTTATATCATTACTAATCTAAGTAGTTCAAACCATATGTGAAAGTTATATCAAAACGAACGTGCATACAAAGGTGAGTCAAACAATAGGTGAATATGGGGAATGAAGTGAAAATTGAATATATATGTAGTCACACATAGTTGAATAGTCATTGAATACTTAAAATGGGTATACCTCAAATAAACCAACCTCAATTTCCTCATTGTCATCGTCCAAGTCACCTCTAATTATCAAATGGCACCTGTGTGTGTGTCCGAGGTAAAAACACTCAGGCCCATCTAAGAATCATAGCCTTAGCAACGGTCAGCATTATTGAGCAAAAACAAAACATTGTACATAAAAACAAGACAATGGACACCACATTATGGAGGTAAACTGAGCAACCTACAAATGGACTTGTTTAATTGTTACACCCCAACACTGCGTATCAGGTTTTGACATAATAACTACCGCGCTCCCACAGAGTCGTTTAGGGCGGGTCCCTCTTCCTCAGTTTGGTGAGGGGGAATTTCCCTGAACTGTAACAGTCCCCAGCGCTGGTTGACCCCTGGACTTCTATGGACGAGCGGTAGAGGAGATAACTTTTTATTTAAATGAATAGTATCCAACTTAAATGAGCTGTTGGTCTGCTAATTATCCCACAAAACACTTAAACACTGTTACCCACATTTATAAAACAAATACACAAAGAAAACAAATCAACAGAAAACAAAAAACAAATAACAGACATAAATACATAGTTGACCTCTACATATGTATTTTCTGTGTCCCAACAGATCTTTAACCGTTCTAATGTTCGCAGCGCTTTCTTTATTATGTTTCATTATGTCTATTATTATTATTACTATTATTATCATTACTATTATAGGGTAAACCCATCATCACCACTTACTGTTACCATCCCATTTTGTCATGTCCAACTTTCCTTTCCTTATTTGTTAACCTTGTAATTTCTTATCATTAATAGACACAAAAAGAGATGTTCAAGATATTTCTTTGGAAATGTAACCCACGTGTAGTTATCAGAATATTCAATTACCTTTAGGACCAGTGTCTAGGTTCTTAGGAGGAGTTGAAAGAGAATGACAGACACAATAAGCAACTGGAATCACAGAGCACTTCAACTTCAATTGTGAATATATTGAAAGTTGTACAATGAAAAAATAACAAAAGTTCCTTTCTAAACCAGGACTTTGGAATGACAATAGTTTCACCCATTTAAGAGCCAAGAATTCCAGTTTATGAGCAGGATATCTGGATTCACTACGGGATAAACCTCGACTGGCATAGGCAATTACACGTGTGTGTCCATTCTGTTCCTGGTAGAGTGCGGCTCCCACTCCAGTGGTGCTCGCATCGGTATGAAGGAAGTATGGCAACTTCGGATCAGCATAGCCAAGCACAGGTGAAGAGGTGAGTGTTTCAATTATGCCTTTGAAGGCTTGCTGACATGCATCAGTCCAGCGGTCACCAAAATGTTCTTTGGGGTTTAGATACTTGCAATCATCCAGACTGGGTTTAAAACCTTTCCATTTAGGAGGGTAACCGGCGGTGAGAGAGGTAAGCGGCTTGACTATCTTTGAATAGTCTTTGACGAACCTATGGTAGTAACCGGTAAATCCCAGGAATGACTGAAGTTCTTTCAGGGTCTGTGGTCTTAGCCAGGTTTTCAATGTTTCGACTTTCTCTGGATCAGTTTGTACTCCATCCCTGGATACAATGTGTCCAAGATAGCGGACAGAAGTTTGAAAAAACTTTCTCTCAGGTGTTCGAGGACATGACTGAGTCTGGTTTCATGCTCTTCCAGTGTACTGGAGAACACAATCAAATCATCCAGGAAGACGAGAACTTCTTTCAAATTGATGTCTTTCATGCACTTTTCCATGAGCCTTTGAAAAGTGCTCGGGGCATTTGTGATTCCCTGGGGCATACGATTGAACTGATAGAACCCAAAGGGCACACAAAAGCTGTCTTTGGTTTATCTGCTTCACTCATCTCAATTTGATAATACCCCGATTTGAGGTCCATCACAGAGAACCACTGTGATCCCGCCAGGGCTGAAAAGGACTCCTCCAGATTTGGCAGTGCATAGGCATCACGGATGGTCTGCAGATTTAGTTTCCGATAATCCACACATAATCTCACATCACCATTCTTTTTCCGCACCACCACAATTGGCGACGAAAATGGGGACTCGGATTCACTAATGATGCCTGCATCTAGGAGAGCTTGAAGATGCTTTTTGACTGCTTCAAAATCACGAGGGTGAATGGGCCGAGATCTCTGTTTGTATGGGGTCTCATCTTTAAGCTTGATACGATGTTGAATCTTGGTCGCATGACCAAAGTCGAGGTCATGATGTGAGAATACATCAGAGAAAGAGTTTAACTTTTGAGTGATTCTTTGTTTCCACTCTTCAGAGAGAGGTGAGCTGCCAAAGTCAAAACTCAGGGTAGGTTTTGTGTCTGTTGTATGCTGCTGAGCAGAGCAGTTAGCATAGATTTTTGGGCCACTTTTCTCTTCTGGCATAGGATTTGGAATGACACGATCAGGAGCAACTAGCTCTGCTATCACACAGTTTGTGGGCAGTGTGATGTCATGATTTGTCTCATTTCTGAGTAGTACGGGAACTTTGTAGGGACCATTCTTTGGCAAAGTGATAAGGCAGCAATCTACAAAGACACCACCAGGTAAAGAGGAGCTAGTTGGTTGCTCAATAAGTGCCCATTGTTCAGATTCTGCTTGTTTGGCACACACAAAACCATGAAGCAGCACCTTCTGATTTGCTGGAAGGACTTCCTGGGTCCGTCCTTTAAGTGTCGCCAGGCCTATTTTCCCACTGTCTGTTTGTTTTTTCCTGACTTCAAGTGTTTTCAAAACCTGTTGATAGCCATAAGGAAGGGACTTCCAACGAGACATGGGCTCCTCACCATGCTGCTCATATAAGGGGTCAAGAGTGTTTGTGCCGATAAGCAGTGGAATATCACTATTTGAACGAAGGTCAGGCACAATTAGTGCTAAGGTGGCTATTTCAGGTTCAGTCTCAAGAAAGTCTTTGGGAAACCTGATGTTGGTTTCCACATATCCTAGATATGGGACATTCTGGCCATTTGCTCCCTCGACTTCAAGGAGGTCAGAGATGGGCTTAATGGGTTGTTCAGATAAGTGATCTTGGTAGAAGGTCACGGCTATCGTCGTGACTTGTGAGCCTGTATCGAGGAGACAGTTGCAGTCCACTCCATCGACAACTACTCTGGTTGTACATTTTTTCCCCACAAGTCGGCTAGGCAGTTTTCTGTTACCGTTAGCACCAGTATGTAAGCTTAGGGCCTTCTTAGTTTTTGCAAAGGCGGGACATGATCCATCCTTAGCTTCTGTTTGTCCCTCAACAGAAGCTTGAACTAGTTTAAATCAGATACGTCAGGTGTGTTGGAGATTTCCCACACCTGCTGCTTTTCTCTGAGTGCTCTCCTTTTAGCCACTACCAACACAGGATTTGGGTCATTATTGCAGCTAGAAGCAATGTGAGCATCTTCACCGCATCTGAAGCAATACCATGGCTTGGGTTTATGCAACATTGCCGTGATTTGTTTCATTTCTTTCCTTTCTGGTTTAATCTCTTTCATTGCTGATTCATTTTGTGTCTTTTGCAGTTGTTTCTTGGTTTCTTTTGATGCCTTTTTTACAGGTTTCTCAATGCTGCAAGCTTTGAGTTGTGCTATTTGAGCACGAAGATCTGCAATCTCCTTCTTGAGGTCATTATGGGCAGCAGAGGAAACACTATCGGGATCTGAGGTAGTATCAAAACTGTCCATGCTTGACATTAATGTGGTCTGCATGTGTGAAAGAGCTCTGGTTTTAGTGATCCCTAGATGTTTCATTCTCGTTGCTTTGCTTGCCTGCTTATCCTCTTCAGTACGGAGTAGAAGAAGAAACTCAGGAAAAGATGGGGGATCAGTTTTACGTTGTTCAAGCTGGAGACTCATTAGCAATGGGCTATCCCAGCAGCCACGACAGAACTGTCTGAGAAGTTGTTTGTCAGCATCATTGGGAACAATCCCTTCTCTGCTTATGACTGAGCTCAAAGTGGTGTGTAGTCTCTGCAAGTAATCAGAAGCTTTCTCGCCAACATTCTGGTTGGTGTTCAAGAAGCGAGCAAAGAGCTCATCACCATCTTCCACTGCTGCATAGGCTGAGTCAAGCAGTTTAAGAAAAGCCTTAGGAGTGGCTTTTGGACCTAGTGATTTCACTATGTTCGCTGCTGGGGATGAGAGGCTCTCAACAATCTTCCTCACAACCTGGGTATCTGAAATCACAGGATCATTCAAGCAAAATTCCACACTGCTGCGCCAAGCATCATAATCAACTTCAAAAGCTGGGTGGGGAACTCTCCCTGAGAAAGGTTTCAGCTTGTATGACAAGTTGGAGTGAGAAGCCATCTCATTGCTTCTAACTATGTGCTCCACAATGACACGCTGCACCTCAGGCGTGCTGTGTAGTTCTGCTGGGGGTTGGGGGGAATGCATTTTTCCATCTTCATGGGAAGTAATCTCTATGACAGCCTCAGCAATCTGGGGTGTGATGATAACTGAGCTTGCGTCTTCATCAGAGATGGGTGGCATAACTTGTGGTTCGTCTGTGAGAGGTGTTGGTGCTGGTTCTGCAGGAGTTTCAGTATCATTAACTTGGGTCTCTCTTCCCACTGACTCTCCTATCCTAGCCAACTCCTCTCTCAAAATGTCTTCAAATGATTTGCTACTCCTCTGTGCTAGATCTTTCAGCTCAGTCAGGTAAGCTACTGTTGCAGAAGCACTAACTTCACTACTATAAACACTCCCTAGGCTTTGAACGTGGTGAACAACCTGCGGGTTTGCAGTGCAAGCTCTATGGAGAGGTAGGTGTTGTTTCTCTAGCTCTTTGACTGTAGCTTCATGTTGGAACTCAACGATAACTTTCACTTCTTTATCCGCAGAAGGCACTTCAACTAACCTAGCTACGGACCCAAACTGTTTCAGGAAGTCAAAAACTTCATTGTCTATTTCACTGTGAGTTAGTCCACTAACTAAAACAGCATTTTGAACCTTAATGTTCTGTAATTTTACAACTTCCATTTTTCTTTTAGGTTAATGCACCAGAAATTCCTTTCAGGTAGAAAATGAAAGCGAATTACTACAAACTCAAAATAAATGAATGTTAAATCAACCCTCTGTTGCTCCAGCTACTCAAAGAATGTCCACATTAATTTCTTACAAATTAACTCCTCCTGGCTGGCTCACCACAATTATGTCTGTAACCCACGTGTAGTTATCAGAATATTCAATTACCTTTAGGACCAGTGTCTAGGTTCTTAGGAGGAGTTGAAAGAGAATGACAGACACAATAAGCAACTGGAATCACAGAGCACTTCAACTTCAATTGTGAATATATTGAAAGTTGTACAATGAAAAAATAACAAAAGTTCCTTTCTAAACCAGGACTTTGGAATGAGTTTCACAAGTTTCACAGTGTTTAGGGTACAAATTAACATAAAACACCTGAGAAATATAATATCAACACAATTCAAATCCACAAAGAATTGTCTTTGTTATGGAATTAGGATTAATAAAGTTCAGGGTTCC
This sequence comes from Merluccius polli, assembly GCA_030340625.1. NCBI lineage: Eukaryota > Metazoa > Chordata > Actinopteri > Gadiformes > Merlucciidae > Merluccius > Merluccius polli. Next base: position 405,563 of record JAOPHQ010005981.1, read on the forward strand.
TTGATCCACTCAAGTTCCAGTTTAGTTAGTTGTCGTCCGTTAGTCAGCTTTAGTCAGATAGTCAGTGTCAGTTTCAAAGTCCTAAGTCATATGGTAAGGTGTGAAGTTGTCACAGTCCTACCACACTGAGGTATACTCAATTGACGAGGAATGAAGGCCGGGATGGTCTCCTCCCCTGGCGTCCAAGACGGGGCATATGTAAGGTGTCGGAAAATTCGAGGCATCCACACCTGAGGCGTGACATTGTCTAAATATAGTGCGGTTCGAAACATCTACGCATAAGGCGTGTCGTCGTAGGTTCATAGGGCTAGGCGTCCAAGACGGGGCATATGTAAAGTGTGGGAAAATTCGAGGCATCCACACCTGAGGCGTGACATTGTCTAAATATAGTGTATAAGGCGTGTCGTCGTAGGTTCATAGGGTTAGGCTTCCAAGACGGGGCATATGTAAGGTGTGGGAAAATTCGAGGCATCCACACCTGAGGCATGACATTGTCTAAAAATAGTGCGGTTTGAAACATCTACGTATAAGGCGTGTCGTCGTAGGTTCATAGAGTTAGGCGTCCAAGACGGGGCATATGTAAGGTGTGGGAAAGTTCGAGGTACCCACACCTGAGGCGGGACATTGTCTAAATATAGTGCTGGTCGAGCACCTATGTATAAATTATGAGAATTAGAATAATAAGACCGTGGTGACGACCGCTGAGTGTTATTAAAGTGGCGAGTGCATGACAGTTGTGTGTGTGGAGGCGCGGAGAAGCCTGGTGCATAACAGTTGTGTGGGTGGTACCGAGGAGAAGGCGAGAGTATAACGGCCGTGTGTGTGCGTGTGTGTGAGACAGTGTGTGTGCGTGTGTGTGGCTGATCAAGTGTATGTGAGTGTGGGTGCGTGCATTCATTCTGTCCGTGCGAGTGCGCGTACGTCAAGATTGTCTGCGGTGCATGTATGTGTGCGTCCAGTTCGGCTGCGTGTGTCCATGCATCGAGTTAATCCCTGCAAGAGCGCATGCGTGAAGATTGTCGGCTGTGTGAGCGCGTGTGCGTCCGATTCGTCTGTGTGTGTGCGCATGCATCAGGTGTGCCCGTGCGTGTGTACGACCGTCAGGGCTATATGCGGTGCGTGTGTGCGTGCATTGAGTGTGTTCGTATATGAGCGCGTGCGTCCAGTTTGCCTGGTGTGTGTGTGTGCGCGTGCATTAAGAATATCGGTGTGTGTCAAGGCATAGGGTGTATCCGCTGTGCGTGTGTATGTGCACCGGTGTGTTTGCTGTGCGTGGGCGCGCACGCCGGGTATACCCGCTGCTGTTGTGTGTGTAAAAAAAATAAATAATAATAATAATAATAAATAAATAAAAATAAGGTGAGTTAAACTCAGGTAATAGTTTTCCGTCCTTTCTCTCTCTCCCCCCCCCCCCCCCTTCTCTCTTTCTCTCTCTCACCCCCCCTCTGTCTCTCTCTCCCACTCTCTCACTCTTTCTCTCTCTCTCTCTCTCTCTCTCCTTCCCCTTTAGGTCTTTCTCTCTCCCTCTCTTTCTCTCACTCTCCCCTCTAGACCTCTCTCTCTCTCTCTCTCCCCCCAAACTTCTCTCACTCTCCCCTCTAGGTCTCCAACACTACATCCCTGTATCTCTCTCTCTCTCTCTCTCTCTCTCTCTCTAACACCATCTACCTCACGACCGACTACCTCTCCCCCACTCCTCTCTCCCTCTCCCTCTCAGGAGCCTGGGAAACCTACTCCCCCTCCCTACGCGCCTCCCGGGAACGACTGTACCCCTGAGGCGGCTCCCCCATCCCAGTCCCCATTCCAGTACCCTTTCCAACACTACATCCCTGTACCCCCCTCCCTCTCTCTATCTCTGTCTCCCTCTGTCTCTCTCTCTGTCTCTCTCTCTCTCTCCTTCTATCTCTCTCTCTGTCACTCTCTCTGTCCCTTACTCTCCCTGCCTTGCTGTAATAATAGCTGCGGTGTGTGTCGCCGCGGGGAAGGCAGGTCTATTTCAGTTACGGTGGGTGCTGTGTGGGAATTACAGAGTAGCTGGGCACTTAATAGTTGCATGTGTGACACCACGGAGAGGGCGGGTAGACGGTAGAAGGAAAGAACGAGCAAGTAGTATAAGATAGGTTTTTTGAAAAGTAGAATAGGAAACTACCCAGCGAAGCTAGAGGGATAAGGAGACAGGATGAGGGTCACTCTGACCGCTGCAGAGCAGTCTAGAATGGTCGAGGACCACCTCCGGCGTCGGCAGATCCGACTCGGAGAGCCGATAGGAAAGCAGGAAGCAGATAAGTGGGTTGGCAGACGGAGCAAGTATGTGAGGGTGGGTAGGAGAGGGATGGGTATCCCGTGACGGCCCATACGGCCGAGGGCAGCTAAAAGGGCTGATGCACCAGCTACAGGCTGGGACGGCCCAGTGTCGAGCGGCCATAGATAAGGCCGGGCCACTCCGTCCTGTTAGGAGACTGCAGAAGCGACTTAGACAGTTAGAAAAGTGGAAGGTTCTAGCTGAGTCATATCTCTCAACTCTACCCGACAGTACTAATCCAACCTGCTCTTGCTCCCCTCCCAGTCCCGAACCCCCAAAACCCAGAGGGCCGATGTTTCCCGATACAGGAACCCCACCCCTCTCTATCTCCCCTGATCTAGGTCACCCGGAGTCTGGGGAACCTACTCCCCCTCCCTACTCACCTCCCGGAGACGTCAGTGCCCCCGAGGCGCCCCCCCACAACCCAGCACCCCTCCCCTTTCAGCCCCATGCCCCCGTTCCCGTACCCCTCCCCTTCCAACCCCACGTACCCCTCCCTTTCCAACCCCATATCCCCGTTCCCGTACCCCTCCCCTTCCAACCCCACGTACCCCTCCCTTTCCAACCCCATATCCCCGTTCCTGTACCCCTCCCCTTCCAACCCCACGTACCCCTCCCCTTCTAACCCCATATCCCCATTCCTGTACCCCTCCCCTCCCAAGCCTACGTTCCCGTCCCTGTGCCCCTTCCCTTCCAAACCTGAATCCCTGAACCCCTTCCGTACAAACCCTGTACCCCCATACCCTTCCCTCCCCGACCCCGTTCCAGACCCCTTCCCCCGGTTCCTACCCCCCCCACACCCCTGAAAGCTCCCCAACCCGCCCCTAGACGGGGCCCTGTCGGGGGGCCCATGATCGACTACCGCGACGTTTACGACCAATGAGTAGGGAACCAAGACCGGACCAAGACCGGATCGCGGACCAAGACCCGCGATCCAGATGATGCCACCAGGACCCTGTGCTGTGCAAGCCCCGGCCATCATGGTGGGGGATCCCAGAGCATTCGCCCCAGTCGCCGTGACCTGGGGTACCCCAGGAGGACCCACCAGGGTGGTGATAGAGGGACCCAGCCCCGGACCCCAACCGGTCCCCAGGAAGAAGGCCCCCAGGGATCCAGAAGAAGAAGCCGAATTCCTCCGTTTCGTGGGAAACGAGAAGTCCGAGGAAGAGGAAGAAGAGGGGCTCTCCCCGCCACTACGAGAAGACAAACGGTGGAAATGGAGAAGAGGAGGGGGGAGCCACCAGAGCAGCAGAGACCGACCCTACGACAGAGACGTCGGCCGCATTGAGATGCCCCCCCACGACCTAAGACGCTACCCAGAACCTCCCCTGAGGGTTCATCCTGACTCCTGGGGCCAGGCCCACGCCAGAGACACTTTCTCTTTAGAAGCCCAAGCTATTGAGAGGGGGATGAAGACATCAGGCGGGGCCCCAGTGAAACACGCCGACCTGGTCCTTCAACTGGCCGCAAGTATCCAGAACCCAAGAGAGTTGGCGGTCATGAAGTGTCGTGGTCATGGCCAAACAGATGACGGCATCACCAAAGGAAACAACGCCGCGGACCAGGCCGCCAAAGATGCTGGGCGATACAAGCCCCCAACCCTCCAACTAACGAATTAAGCTGACGAAAGTCCCCGTGGGGGAATTGAAGACCTCGCCCAGATGCAAAGACACGCTAGTCCAGAAGAAGAAAACAGATGGCTGCATACGAAGTGTCGAAGAGATGAGAAGGGAATCTACCGACACCCCGACGGCCGGCCAGCCATCACCACCAGAGCGCTAACTCTGATGATCCATTCTGAACATTCCCGGGGACACCAAAGCCCCCGAATGACCATCGACCCCATAGACAGCCACTACTACCACCCCCACATCTTGGAAATGGCTAGGGAACTAATCCAGAACTGCGTTCCCTGTCAGCTCCATAACCCCCAGAGAGGGATACCTCGTCCCCCAGGGAAATTCCCAGTCCCCCAGCTACCCTTTCAGGAGATATGCATTGACTACACAGATATGGGGCGGGACTTGAGGGTGGGCGGGTATAGGTACCTCTTAGTGATAGTGTGCCGATTCTCAGGATGGGTAGAGGCTTATCCTACTAAGAAAGAAGATGCCGAGTCTGTAGTTTGGATTCTAACAACCGAGATTGTGCCCCGGTGGGGGTACCCAAAAGTAATAGCCTCAGACAATGGTACTCACTTCGCGAATGCCCTGGTAGCCAAAGTAGAGGAAGGGTTAGGGATAGCCCACCGATACGGGTCGGTATACCACCCCCAGAGCCAGGGATTAGTAGAACGGGCGAACCTGTCACTCAAACTAACTATGGGTAAACTCTTAGAAGCAGACTCGCAGCGAACCGCAACAACTATGGCCAAAGATGGTGTAGTAACAGCCATAGCCCAATACAAACAGATGTCATGGTTGTCAGCACTCCCACTCGCGCTAATGGCTGTAAGAGCGGCCCCTCAGGCCCGAACGGGGCTATCCCCGTTCGAAATCATTACAGAGAAACCTATGCCAGGGCCATACACTCCAGTAGAACCTCTATCAGACCAGTTAGACGATCAACTGTTTAGGTATTGCATTGCCCTAACCCAAGCAACCCGAGATCTACACTTCCAGGTGACGACCACTCCCGAGAGGAAGGAGGTGAGCCTAGCGGTCCAACCAGGAGAGTGGGTGTGGGTCAAGGCTGCCAAACGGACCTTCCCGGAACCCAGGTGGAAAGGTCCCTACCAAATCCGACTGGCCACCCCCTACTCAGCCGCACTCGACACCCCTCACGGCCGGAGGTGGCACCACCTGACCCGACTCCGGAAGGCCAACACCCCTGGCACCGACAGCCTCCAAGACACCAGCCAGCGTCTCCAAGAAACCACCGGGGAGAGACCTGGAGCTCCAGAGCAGAGGCGCCATGATTCCCCCAACTCCCCATCGCCCCCCCACCGGTAGAGAGAAGTGCGAAATGATGATAGACGTCGGGTTAGGAGCCGCCATCGTTGTGGTATGGATCATAATCATGGTGCTACTCCTCCCCGGGGCTCAGAAGGTACCCGACTCTGAGCCCCCCAACGCTACCACCCCCCGGACTGTTCCAGCCTCTGACGACGACCCCCCTTCCCCGACAACAGCCCCGCCCCCCTTGAGACGACGACGACAAGCAGCCATCACAAAGAACGCTGGCCAAGACTACTGCGCAAGAAGGTATGAGGGGATTACCCTGAACTATGTCATGGGCACTAACACGATATTCAGATTCAACCTGTGTTATGTCATAAACCGTGGGGGAAAACCGTCGGCATGGACAACATATGATGTACAGTATGTGTGATAGCTATCCCAGTTTTGTAGGAAACCCCACCCTATACAGAGACCATGTCGGGTGCGGTTCCTGGGAGACGGTGCTGTGGGGAACGGGAGAGCTGTATGTAGGGGGCAAGTATGTTAAAGAACGACCTCGGTATGCGAAGACCTACCAATTACAACGATCAGGGTCGATAGCACAAGCCGTTACCGGAGGAGAAGTAGAGATATTTTTCACATTAAAAAATGTCACCTCAAATCCCTATGCCAAAGAGACAGCGGAATGCGGAAGAGAGAACAATACGATGTACTTTGCGTTCGGGGTAAATCAGGCCGGACGCGACCGGACCAGCCTAATCAAGATAGTATTGTTAACTTCACGCACCCCCGAATCTCCCCCAATCAAAGATGAACACCCCCGCCACGGGGTGTCCACCTTTAATCTCGATACTCTAGGAACCGCAGATTCGATTCTAATGTTAACCCATGGCCCCTCCGATAATCAGTGGTTAAGATGGATAATAGCATCGGCCCAAGGAGTGGGAATGGAAGATTGCGTAGCTTGCGCAGCAGCCAGACCCCTCCTAGTCAGTACCCCCATTAGCATGGATTCAGCAACCGACATTGTAGGAAGCCGATGCGCCATAGCCCTCTTTATGAAAAAAGACCCAGCGAACTGTGCCACCCTGAGTAGTGTGTTCCCTCCTGGACTGAACAACTCCGCCGCCCCCGCGTTTAAAATAGGAGGTAGCAACTATACTTGCTCGGGAATTCTAAGTCTGTGGGGACATTGGCACGGTCTCTTTGTAACACGATCATTAACGTGACTGAGTGGAAAAATGACGGAAGGACCTTTATTGGCTGTGTGGTCCCAATATCCTGTTGCTAACCTTACCCCCAACCTGGAGCGGTAGATGTACTCTAGCCCGATTAGTTGTTCCCATAACCATGGTCGGGCCAAAAGAGGTCGCCGCTATGGCCGCCAAGGAGGGAAGACAGAAGCGGAATGCCGGTAGCGAATGGCGAATGTCTGTGCCATGTTTGGGGACCAGTGTTGTACATTCATTCCCAACAATACTGCTCCAGATGGTTCCGTCACTAAGGCCTTAGCTGGCTTGAGAGCCCTCTCCAACATGATGGCTGAGGACTCTGGGGTAGAAAACCCCCTTGAGGAATGGTTTACGGGAATGTTTGGGAAATGGAAAGCATTCATGATGTCATTGTTTATGTCTGTTGCGGTATTCTCTGCCATTTTGATTACATGCGGGTGTTGCGGCATACCTTGCATGCGTGCGCTAATTGTAAGACTAATCGACCGGGCCCTATCTGCTGAAAGCGACCAAAACCTACAGATGCTCTTGTTCACCTCCGAAGAGCAAGGGTTCTATGATTTGGAGAATGTTGATGAAATGTGATGAGCTAAATGCACCGCTGTTCCCTACTCATAGGCCCACTCCTTGCACAGCTGAATTATAAGAGACTGGTGCCGCCCCCTGCCCCTGCTAAGACATATAATCCATGCAGTTAGCAATGTGTAACAATGAGTATGACAACCAGAATGATTACATGATAATATGAATAAGGGTTGCATGATGTAATGATTATAATGACAATAATGACTACCTGATAATGACAATGGTGATTATATGGTGTGATTTTGCAATAATGATGATTGTACATTGATGATTCTATTCCTACCACGGGTGAATGCGCTCGAACTTTTCGGGTCGAGTTGGTTTTACTCGCCCATAAGGCGATGGTTCCCCTCTCGTCGTGGAGGAGAAATATTTTGAGGAAAATGCCTATGTGTCCTATTCCAGAAGTAATTTCCCAACATGTGAAAGTGCTCTTGAAGAGCACTTGAGAGGGATTGTTGTTGAAAAATTGACCCCCTGACAGGTTGTTGTGCTGATGACCCAGACTGTACTCTGCTGTTTTGATAACCCAGACTGTACTCCCAAAATAAACAGATGTTTATTGCTGATTGACCCCTGACCCCTGAAAGGCTGTTGGTTGCCAACCTAAACTGTGCACACAATGTGTACAAACTAACTGTCCCGAATGATCCAGACTATGGATCCGAAAGCTAGACAATGAACTGAGAACTGTCGCTGACCTATACCTCACCCTGGATAACCCAGGACCGAGGCCAGACTGGCAATGAACTCTGTATCACCCCGAAAAACCCAGAACTGAAACATGACGGCCCTTGAGATAACAGCACCCTCGCCATAAGGAACTACTCCCACGGCCACTCTCTGGACGGCCAATGGGGAACATACATTTCGTGACAGAAACCAGCCGGGGGAGGGGGGCTTGAATCTGGCTGGGTGGACCCCTGTCTATAAGAAGAAGGCCCTGTCCCCCCCCCCCCCCCCGCGTGCTTTCCCGGAGACAGGCTCTGTGCAGAGGTGTCTCAGTTCTCTTTTGAACTTTTGGTACCAAACGGCTAAGTGCCACTCACACTCTGTGCTCATTTTGATCAGATGGTGTACTTTGTAATTCTACTAAATTGTTAAATAAATCCAGACACATAGGTGAAACCTCCTTCGTTGTACCGGCCTTTTCTCTCTTTACCATCGTCCGTCTTTTTGTTTTTAACAACACAAAGATGGTTCCAACTCCTTGGAAAAAGGAGGGGATCTGGATCAGTACTGGCTCGCCATCTCCTTCGTCAAGGAGAATCCAAAATCCAATTCTAAGGGTATCTCCAGGGAACCTCAAAAACCTAGCCGAGACTCTGCCAAAAGCATTTAACTCCTGGCATATAATCACCTCTTCCACTTCTCCTACGTGTCGTCTCAAGGTTGCCTTTATTTAATTTATCCACGTAACTAGTTTCTAACTAACTTGTGCTTGTGTTGTCGCTTTGACTGCGCTGACGAACTTGAACCTGGAGGGGTGGGACTTAATTCCCCTCTCCAATCAGATGTCTGTATTGACTAATACAGCCAATAAGAATCAAAGCTAAGCAACCTTACTTTGACTGACACATTTTTTTAGCGAACAGAAAATAAGAATGAAAATAAAACAAACTTATATTATCTATTTCTCTACTGGGTTACAGAAAGGAGCCTCCCGGCCATGGAGGTCCCCTCCTTCGCTTAAGGTTCTTGTGCAAATGTAAATAAAGGAAAAGAATAAAACAAAGAGTTAATGTTTGAACACCTTGCTTCATATTACTGACAAGTTGACGCTTAAGAATAATCAGCTTTTACACAAAAACACTTTTTATCGCAGTAATGACATCTGTTAACATAGTTATTTATGAATTTAAAAGTCTAGATAATAACATTCATAATTACGTAATGACCACCAATAAACCAAATTATTGTACTGGGCTCCATTCTGCCTTATCCCCCCTTGCAGCTCCAGGAGTGCAAGTAACTTCATTCACGCTTATTTAGCACACTCACGCAACGTAATGGCGTCTATAACCGCGTCATACTACTTCGTTACAGTCCCTCACATGTCCGTCGCTAGGCATTTGCAAAGAACAGACAGACTAAAATTAACCTTAGGCCTAATGAACCACATTCATTTTCTTGCTCGTCCAAGTAAATAGAATGGCCAACGCCATTTTCCTTTGTCCCACAAGGGAATTCTTCAGGGGCAGTCGTCGGGGGAAGGGTAGGGGAAAGGTTGGGTTTTAGTCTGGGTGGGGGTAGGGGTGGTCGGGGTGGGGGGGGGGGTAGGGGTGGTCGGGGAGTCTTGGCCAGTGGGGGGTGTACTGCGTAATCTCCCAATATGGCTTACAGGGATTTGTAATCTTGTCTATACTCCCTGTGATATTAGCACACTTTATATCTTCCTAGTTCATACTGTGTATATGTCCATCTATGTGTGTATGTCTATGTGTTAGAGTGAAAGATAAGTTTACTCTCCACACGTGGGGCCATAAAACTGATTCCTGACCCAGGAATGTGAGCATCCCCCACTCCTTAGTGGAGAACAAAAGGGTCATAAACTGCTCCCACGTGGTGGGATTCCTTTAGTCACATGTACCATACTCTGCAGACAAAACGAAGATGCACCGTAGCAAAGCTAGCAAGCATTAGCACATACAGGGTTAGTCACACAAAAGGTATTATGTTTCATGCCAGTTAGCTTAGCTCTTTGAGGATGGAAATATTGCCAGCAATATGTTCTCAATCGACCTCCTATCGCCTTTGATACAACTTCACTGGTTTCCCAGGTTCTCCACATCCGATTTTAACACTGTATCATACTGGGCCACAAACCCTTAACCAATTTAACAAGATAAAACAATTTTAGGGCCTCGAACCCATCTATTAAACACTACTAGGGCCTCGAACCCATCTATTAAACACTTATAGGGCCTCAAACCCGTCTAGGGCCTCAAACCCATCTATTAAACACTTATAGGGCCTCGAACCCGAATAATAATACAATACTGGCCATTTGCTTCTTCTATATAGCCGTACAATGAAGACAAAATATCATTTAAAAGGAACCCCGGCTATGTCGACTTGTAGTTCTTAAAAGATAAATGTTAGTATCAATTATTATAAAGTGATATAAAAAACCGTCTTAATGTCTTCGTTTTTATAAAATTTGTAAAAAATAGTTTAACTCGTAGGTCGCCATTGTTGTTAACGTCTGGGTAGTGACGTCATATGGTTGCACTTGCCGGCTTCGGAAACCCTGTTGAGACTAGCGAACTTTATTATTTTCCCAATATACGGCTCTGGTTGAGACTATACAGCGACATAAACATGTCATCTATTCAGCCTTTTCAATTTGAACCCGAGCGAAACATTAATGAGGAGGACAGCACTGACAATAGCCTAGATGACAATGTTTCACAAAATGAAGAGCAAGAAAGACGGGATGAGGCGAGAGTGGGACAAAACCGGTGGTGTAAGTGCAGCAACTGCGTTTCCATGGTCAGCGAGAAGGAGAGTGTTTGTTGTCGGGAGCTCCAATTTTTGTCAGCAGATGTTCACGGTAAGCTATTGTGTGATCAAACTTATTTCAATATCAGATAATTAGGATATACAGTGAAACGAACGACTTTGATCATTTTTGCAGATATCCCGTGCATCACAGCACATGAACATTTTCATGCAGTTTGCCTCAACCGGGACGTCTTATGGGCTGCCCTCGTCAGCCTCCACGACCGGGAGAGTGCTGCCCTACCCAATCGGAACCGGGTCACCAATAGGTAGCCTCAAAGCTCGATAGCTTTGGGTAGCCTCTAAACATCACTGTAATGTAAAACTTTGGGGATTTTGCGGCGGCGCTGTCCGGGTTGCTGATCCTCCTGCCGGTCAGCTAGGAGCAGCTACGGAGCTGTCCAGATTGCTCAGTGGTCCCACCTTATTAGATAGCCTACCTTATTTTGCACATGTATACATTTGTTGACATATCTATAGGAAGACCATGTTATTTTTCTATATCAATAGTAGGCTGTTTGTTGTTTATCTATTAGCTTCAATCAGTAACTCAAGTCCTCAGATGAAAACCCACAAAAGTTAATGTTAAGTATTAAAAAGATGAATGCTCTGGTTGCAGGTCTTACAGATATGCCTCATATCGGCAGTTTACATGGTGGATGCATGGCAGACTAGGGAGAAGAATCCGCAGAGTCATTCCTGCATGTGCAGTTACCAAAATAAGAAATGTCTACCCAGAACCAAGTGGAATCTATACAGGGTTTGAGGATGTAGATATTGATGATACAGAAGTAGATGAATCATGGAGAGATTTCAATTAAACATTTAAAACATTTTAATGCATTTCATCATGAGCACTTTAATGTCTTGCAACAACTTTTCTGTTTCAGTTATGCAGGGTTCTAGAATTTAAATTTAAAATTAAAGCCAATGTGGATGTAAAAAATGCTGGTGTGCACATCATATGTGTATAATCATAGACATGTATACATAGACGTGACATCGAATGTGGCCGTCTTCCGCCTTTGAATGTCTCATGTTTGGTGCTCCCTTACAAAGTCCAAACGGGCAATTTTGTGGCTTTTAAAGGCTGTGGTCTTAAACTTTTGATCAGCTGATAAACAGCCTATTTCAGTTAAATGGTTGTTTTCAATAAATTACCTGCTCAAAACTTTTGGTCTCTTGCTCCCATTTCTCCTTTTTGCATTTTGAAGCTCTACTTAGAATTTTGTTAAGATCCAACAGTGCAAAATGCATATTCTTTAATTGTTTAACTGGTCTTAAGATTTTGATCAGCAGTGTATAAGGAATTTACTTCTTATGATCCCTTGTCTCTGCATTTAACCCAAATCCGTGACTAAGTGACACACACAGCACACAGTGAGTGAACATACACACTAGCCCGGCGCGCAGTGGGCTGCCACCTGCAGCGGCGCCCGGGGAGCAGTGAGGGGTTAGGTGCCTTGCTCAAGGGCACCTCAGCCGTGGATATGGGCAGTACACATACGTTCCTTTCCCTGCCCACATTTCTCCTACTGGTCGGGGATCAAACCGGCCACCCTTCGGTTACAAGCCCGAAGCCCTAACCAGTAGGCCACGGCTGCCCCAAATGTGTGAGGTGTGTAACAAATCAAACCGTTTGGAAATCCGTCTAAAATTCAGCGAATAATTCCACTTAAAGTTTGAGGAATACCTCTTTCTGCCGTCTGCCTTCATGTACTGCTGCTTCGCCGTGGTCCGAAAGAAGATGGCGGCGGTTTGCTTGCCGCCTCCAAATTCGACGTCACGTCTATGTATACATGTCTATGTGTATAATGATGCTTGAACTACTTGAAACGTGAGAACTGCTGTGTTTGAACAATGATCTGTGATCTGGGCAGTCTGTCTTGTGGAGCCATGATATGAGTTTGAGTCTCTCTCATGTCCACGCCCTGGTTTGAATCTGACACAGAGGAGAGAACATCTGCCACCATAGCCTTCATGTATCCATAGTCCTTCTGAACAGCCACTGGTCTTGCTCTGAATCTCTTGTGGACTTTGCTCCATGAGATTTTGAACTTGGGTTCACCGACACTCTCCCCATCTTGGTAAACAGCCTGTTCAAAAACAGAAACATGGAAATAGGTAAACATAACTTATATAGGAGCATTATGAGATTTCTTGTGGCATTTTGCCCTTGATTTCTGACACTGAGATTGGTTTTAGTTGTATGGTTTATTTGACAGGGACAGATACAGCTATCCCATACAAGTATCATTGTATTTATGCTAAATTGCAACACCTGTCCCTAGAGGGGCTTTTGTAGAATAATAATAAAAGATTAAAAAGAAAGAGATAAAAAAAGGATGAACTTTGCAAAAAGATACACTACAATAAAACACACATATTGTTACATAACCACAGAAAAATAAACGTGACTACAGGGGTGTGTCCCCATCAGATTAAAGCTTAACAAATATATTTAAAATGTAATGCAATCACAGTCTGATTCCACCACTTTATAATCTATTAGCCTAAGTAATGCAAGTCTGGTAAATGAATTAATGGACAACACCGAATAGAAATTGTTAACTTAGTGACGTGTTTCTCTGCTCTGACTCAGCCCCTGCACCGTCTTGCGCACATATGCATTACTCTACTGGATTAAAATGGTGGCTCTGCCAAGGATCCAATATTTTGCATAATATCCAGTGACACAAAGGAGAGAAATAATGATAGTTCACCCACCTGTCCCCTGTTTGCATTGTTGTTATGATCCAGAGCAGCAAGCATGGAGGCATGGATCATCACATCATATCCGAAATGTGTTCTCTTTGGAAGGTATTTGAGGTACATGGAGTGGTATACCTGAAACAAATTTATAAATAGATAAAAGTGAGTCACATCCTGCCTAAAAATTTCTTAGACATTTTATTAAGGTGAAACCTTTTGCAACATTTCTGTATTTGAACATACCTCTAGTGATGTTGTGTGGATGCACTTTGTCAGATGACCCAGATCTTTCAAAAGCCGCTTGTCTTTAACAGTCTTCACAAGTGCTTGGTGGCCTTCGGATCCTGGCTGTAACCATAGCTTGCTTCTCTGGCTTGTCTCATCAAGGGGCTCGTGAGCACAGCAGTGATAGTGTCTGTTCCCTGGCCAGTCGTGTCTGTTGGTAACATGGTGTATCACTGACACCCACTTCTCTTTCAAGACCTCGGCATCACCCCCACATGTTTGTGCACTCCACCAGAAATGGTTTATGATGGATGGGATCCACTCTCCTAGGCCTTCACATTCCCTTCTTTTAGCTGCAGCAGCCAACTTCTTTGACACTCCCTTTGCTACATGCCAGGGATCAAATTCGTGGCATTTTTCTGGATTGGAGACCCTCATTTCCTTTACTATTTGTGGATGTCTGTCAGTGGAGATTGTTGACACTTTCACTCCATTTCCTTCGATGGTTGTAAGAGCTTCCTTAAAGCCTCTAATCTCCATGGTATTAGAACTTGAAACCTGGGTGCAGCTTACTACCTTGAAGTCCACAACCTTTTGACTCTGCACATCTAAAAAAGTGTATGTGCAGTACTTGGCTGAGTGGCCAGGTGAGTCGCAGCGGCCATCTCCACAGAGTACAACTTCTTCCTCTTCTTGTGATTTCATGTCAGTTAAGACTGCACTCTGCTCTTTTGCCCATGTTTTTTCAACAACAGGAAACACAAATGTCTTCCTCAGTCTTGTGTATGTGTCTTCACATATTGTTTGGAGGTTCATGTTGTTACAAAAACGTTTAAATTTAGCAAAATGGATGCCACTGAAGAAAACTGACGCTGCCAAAAGCAGGTTTCCTTTCCCCTTGGTCCCGCTCAGAGTAGGCTGAGACTGCCATCTGTAAGCCATTTGCACATGCGAGCTCTAATGTCAACTGTGATCCTTCATTTTGCAGCTCTTTCACATCTTCCTGAGCAATCAGGGAACCACACTTTAAACAATGCTGAAGTAGTTGTTTTAACTGTTTCTCAAAAACTAAAAAAACTCTGTCTTCTTTATGAGTGTCAGTTGAAGCTTGTGATTCCTGGGTGCTTTGAGAGGGCTCAGGTGAACTTGAACTTACATGGTATTCAGGATCAGGATAGTTGTGCTGTGGTTGACTGTCCTCGCTAAATTCATCGTCTGAAGGGAACAGATAAAGGGACCGAGTGTCCTCCTCTTCTTGTCCATGCAACTCACCTGTATTTGTGTAAGCGTGGTCCATGGTAACAACTCGGTGCACATCAGCTGGCCACTGTACCGCTGCATCTGACGTGTCTGAATCTGTCTGAGTGGCAGCATCGATCATATTTGGAGAACACTGTAACGTTACACTTACTGATTGCTTAACTGACTGAAGAGGTGGATTATCAGCATCCTCTGTGACCAGTGGCGTGTCCGATGGTTCGCCTAAGCACGTTACAGAAGCGGCAACAGGAGGAGCGGGTTGTCTGCTCAGAAGAGCATCCAGCGTCTCTTGTCTATGGCGCTTTTTAACGCGCATTTCACTCGCTCCCCAAGGGCGTTTAGGCTCCTTATGTGAGAAAATTGTCGGGAAAGCATTTGATTGTAGTCTTCGTTTATACCCAGCCGCTTCGATGAGCTCTTTCAGCAGTTGTGGTCGACTAAAAGCCTCAAATGCGTCAGGAGAAAAATGTTGTGAACACAGCCGCGGATCTTGTGGAAATTGTGTCCGTCCACAGGCATCTTCCCACTTCTTTCTCATCTTCTTGTCAGTAGGAAAGCGGTGTAAACTCACATCACTCCCCTTGTTGCCTTTTGACTGGAAGTCGCACCCAAAAGCAGCACAATGTGGCATTTTACTTAACTCTTACTCTACGCGGGAAAACAAGCACTAACGTCAATAGCTATTCTACCAAGCGCAACCATTCTACGTCATCGATCCCATAGTGCATTGCACGCGGATTACATGGCGACGTACGTAGGTCAAAATATGTAGTACATATTATATATTTTTAAAGAAATGGCAATATATTATGTGCTTCTAACAACATATTTTAGTACAAGAGAACAATAGTGGCGTATTAGGGCCTACAAGTCTACATAGCCGGGGTTCCTTTTAACTAATTCCCAATCAGAGTTATCAGCGCCTGTTCATTTTCACGTTGGCTTAACTGTAACGACTATGGACCGGAATAACAGGGCTTTACAACAACACACGCTAGCCACCTCTGTCACCTAATATCTCTATAGTTAACTATTGCAGATTCAGCCATTTTAAGGCAATTGGTTCTGCTTACCTGGTTTAATGGCCAGCCTGTGACAGAAATGGTAAGTTGTACGCTGCCGCGAGGCCTCACTTCCCGAGTTCCGGACTATGCCTCTTCCCTCTGCATCACGTCAGGGTCACCAGATTGTGATGTGTTCTTTGAGGAAGAAGGCTACCGACACAGGATCGCTTTTAACTCACTTTATTTGTTTAGCTTTAGGTATTTATCTATGAAGCAAATGGAGAGGAATTGTAAAAGTCACACGCGTGGAGCGACCCTTAGCTGGGTATCTGTCCAGATACGCTGCCTGGGGGTTTCTGTTCTTCCCCCGGATGTGTGGTTTGGTAGTATCTGTGTAGGCGTGTCCTCTATGACGCATACTATGCTCTGATTGGCTAGTGTTTAGCGCCCGCCCCCAGTGTATTATGTGTGCTGCCATCTGGTGGCCAGGTGCGGTTAATACAACTTATATATTTATTTCTGTTCCCTTGTGGCTATGTGAGGATATTACAGCCTGTTGATACATATACTATTATTTATTCTTAACACTGCCTTATCTTCAGACATTGACTCTGCTGCTCCTCTCACCATTAAAAAGGAAACTAGAAAAAGACCGGCGCCATGGTTTAATGAAGACACTCGCACCCTTAAGGCCGCAGTATACTCGCCGTTCCCAAGCTGTCGCGCGACATTGTGACGTCAAAATGACGTAGATCTCGCCAGCGCGACAGGATTTTGGCCCGTTCGCGCCGCGTCGCGCACCTCTCTTTTTTTTTCAGCGGGAACAGAAACACGGACGAGTTCGAAGGCGCCTTATTGCTAAGGCTTCTTTCTTTATATGTTCTATGTTATTGTGTGGTGTAGGCCTATATTTTTTCGCTAATAAACCGTGGTTTTACGTAAGTTCTGTCTACTATTGTTGTGGTCAAAGACGAGTGGAATTACGTGGCTGAAAAACTATCTCAAAGCGGCATTAAGTTATAAAATAAAAGTATATAAGATAATCATTACGTTATTAAGATTGATGCTTACAAACACTATTCATATGAGAACTGCTGCCATACACTGGAATGTTGATGGCTGACCAGGTGTGGCAGTGATGTAGAATAATAGCAATGTAAAGTAATAGACAGCCATAATGCTGTATAATGAGAGACATCCCGGTGAACTAAACCTGAAGACACAGGGGTGCCAGTATTAGCATATCTCTTATTCTACTGCGTAGAAATAGCAGAGTCGGTAGCCTTTCCTCAGTGGCGCCACCTCTGTTCAGGAGAAGACTGCAACTACTGTCGCGGCCACCAGCGCGAGTATAAATAGTCACGGCGTTCCCGTGACGTCACATTGTCGCGCGACAGCTTGGGAACGGCGAGTATACTGCGGCCTTTAAACGAAGCTGCATCAACTTGCATGGCATGAAAGCCTGCTCAGCTATAAAACCGCAGGAACGCCTACTTCTCCAGTGTCATTAATTTGAACAAAAACAACCCTAAGTTTCTCTTTGACACTGTCAAAACTCGCAAAAACAACCACAGAAAGTGGTTCTTGGATTTCTTCGAACACAAAATCAATTAGAAAAGAGATTGATGCTTCCCCTACTCTTCATCTTGATCAGCCTACAAGAGCGGCACCACATGCCCCCACTGAAGCAACCTTCCTGCAGTTCAGCACAATCTCCTTGGATGAATTTGCTAAACTAACACAGGCATCTAAACCCACTACCTGTATGTATCTTAAGGAACTCTTCCGGTTGGACCTGCTGTACTCAACATCATGAACTTGTCCCTGTCGACTGGAACAGTTCCCTCTACTTTTAAGACCACTGTTATAAAACCTCTACTCAAGATGCCTGGCCTAGACTCTGAAGTACTCAGCAGCCATCTCTAACCTTCCTTATCTTTCTAAAGTACTGGAAAGAATTGTAAGCTAATCAAACCATCAATCATCTGATGATGAACAACTTATTTGAACCCTTTTAGTCTGGGTTTAGGACTTTCTATTCCACTGAAACTGCTGTAACCAACATTATGTTGGCATCAAAGGCTTGGCTCTTCTTTGGTTCAGATCCTATCTGACAATCGAAACACGGCAACCTAAGCTTTGGGCTCCCCCACGGGTTGGTCCTTGGTCCACTGCTCTTTGCAATCTACATGCTTCCTCTCGGCGATAGAATGGCGCTGCCCAAATCCTAACTAAAACAAGAAAATTTGATCACATTACCCCTATTCCCGCCTCCCTCCAATGGCTTCCAATCACTGCCAGGTCAGATTTTAAGGTGCAACTCCTTGCCTATAAAACCCTGCATGGACTAGCACAATCCTACCTGAAGGACCTTATTATTCCTTACTGTCCTTCCTTACTGAAGACCGGAGGGGCCGACGCCTCCGGTCTGCAGGAGCTGGCCTTCTACAAATCCCTAATTTTAAAAAGAAATCAGCAGGACACGTTCTCAGTGTTCTCTTATATTCAAAGTTTATTTGTTTGGATAAACCCCTTGAGATGTATCATCTCGTTTTCGAGGGGGTCCAACATAAATCACAATTTGTACAACAAAGAGACAAAATAGACAGACCGCAATAATATACTAAACTAACCAAAACAAGACAAAACATCAAAAGACAATCAACATACAACACAACAACAATAACAACAACGACACCAACTCTTTACAACCAGAAGTATAAACATTATATATAAATGATAAGTATAAACAGTATATGTATGTAGACAGTGGCAAATTATTGATAGCAATTGCACTTACTTTCAAAGTAAGAAGACAAGGCATGTTTAAACATATGTAATGATGAGATTGATCTTATATTGACAGGTAAATTATTCCAGTCAGAAGGGGCTTTGAAAAGAAAAGCTCTTTTGCCGATTGCTTTATTTATATGAGGAACTGAAAAATAATGTTGAACAGAATGTCTAACATAATAATGTGAAGTAAGGGGTATAATATATTGTTGTAAATAGGGAGGATAATTCAAATGAATACTTTTAAAAATAAGATGAAGCCAATGACAATGTCTTCTTACATTCAGGGATGTCCATTTGAGTGATTCATACATTGTGCAGTGATGGGTGAGAAATGGGCATCCAAGGACAAATCTGCAGAGTCTGTTAAAAGCTGTGTTAAGTGGAACAAGATCTGATTTTGAAGCATTTTGGTTAACAACATCACAGTAGTCAAGAATTGGAAGAATTAGTTGAGAGGCAAGTTTTTTACGGACATTAAATGTGAAGCAGTTACGTGATCGATGTAAATTATTAATTCCAAAATTAACTTTCCGTAAGACATAATCAATGTGTACTTTAAAAGAGAGTTCAGGATCGAGATATACACCAAGATATTTGATTTTGTCAACTATATGGAGATGAGTGCCATCATTACATGTTATTACACAAGAACCAGTTTTCGATTTAAGTTTTTGTTTAGTACCAAAAATCAGAATATGGGATTTTGTTTTGTTAAGCAGTAATTTGTTACATAAAAGCCAATCCTGTAGAACACAAAAATCTGATTGAAGAGCAGCTTGAAGATATGGTAAATCTGGTTTTGAAGTGTATATGACTGTATCATCGGCATAAAGTTGAACATTACAGTTATTAAATATAGACGGTAAATCATTAACATAAATGGAAAAGAGAAGTGGTCCCAGCGTTGAACCTTGGGGCACACCTCTTTGTTGAATCAACAAATCTGACTTATTGCCATGTAATACAACACATTGTTTGCGGTTGTGCAGATATGTATTGAACCACTGGATTGCATGTTCAGATAGTCCGATGGCATGTAGTTTGTCTAAAAGTAAATAGCGATCAACAAAATCAAAAGCTTTGGTTAAATCAATAAAAATTGCACCAGTGAGTTCCCCATTGTCTGCAGCTGAATATACATCATTAGTGAATTTAAGTAATGCAGTAGAAGTGGAATGGTTGGGCCTGAATCCTGATTGAAATGGTGATAAAATGTTGTTAATACTGAGATATGCCGAGAGTTGCTTATAAATTAATTTTTCAAAAACTTTTGCAATAGAACAAATAATGGATATGGGTCTATAATTGTTAAGGTCAAGTATATCACCTCCTTTATGTATTGGAGTGATACGTGCACATTTCCAGATTGATGGTAACTCACAGGTGTCCAAAGAAAGGTTAAACAGGTCAGCAAGTGGATAAATAAGAATATGGGAAGCTAATTTAATAAACCTGTTTTCAATTCCATCCAGACCAGCCCCACTGTTAACATTTAATTCACTTATGGCATTCTGAACTTCAGTCGGTGAAATTTTCCTAAAAGAAAAAGAACTGCTACAAGGTGACATGTTACTAGGAGGCCCAGTAGTCAAATAAGTGTCAGGTAGCAAGGTGGAACAAACAGAGGAGAAATGCTGATTGAAAGCTTTTGCAATAAATAAAGGGTCATGTATTATTACATTTTCAGCTCTTATTTGCTTAATAGAGTATTTCTCCGAAGTATTGTTCATTGTTTTAATTTTATTCCAGAATTGCTTAGGGTTCTTAAAATCAGCTGTCAGACATTCTTTATAGTAGATCGATTTAGCATTATGGGTTTTTGTTTTACACATATTTCTCAATTGCCTATAGTCTTCCCAATCAGCATTCTCCCTAGTCTGGCGAAATCTTGTCCATGCATTGTCTCTCTGTCTGAAGAGACTAATGAGTTCAGGACTAATCCATGGGAGATGTTTACCCTTGACCTTAGCCATTTTCCAGGGAGCATGTTTATCCACAACAGCATTAAACTCAGTATAAAAAAAATCCCAGGCATCTTGAACATTAGGTATTAATTGATATCTGTACCAGTTTATTTCTATTATATCATGTATAAATAATTCTAAATTAAGTTTTTTGATTTGTCTGATTCTGATTAGTTTAGGTGGTAATTTAGGTAATTTAATTTTCCATACACAGTAAACGACTGAGTGATCACTAAAACAATCCGACATAACACCAGACCTTAAGATCCTTGATGGATGTGAAACTAGTATCCAGTCAAGCAATGATTGGGTTCTGGGAGTGATTCGTGTTGGCTCATTAAGTAGTTGGGTCAAGTTTAGATTGCCAAATATATTTTTTTCTTTGCCAGATGACCTATCTAACCAATTTTTGTTGAAATCTCCTGGTAGAATGAGTTCATATTTGCAGGGAATGGACTGGATGGTAGAGGCAATGCAATTAAAGGACTCAACAGGGGAGGAGGGTGGTCTATAAATGCTCCCAACGGTAATACATTTGTTAGTGTGAAGGATTATTTTAACAAAGATACATTCA
The DNA here is from genome assembly GCA_030340625.1 of Merluccius polli. Lineage (NCBI taxonomy): Eukaryota > Metazoa > Chordata > Actinopteri > Gadiformes > Merlucciidae > Merluccius > Merluccius polli. The sequence continues at coordinate 426,618 of JAOPHQ010005981.1, forward strand.
AAATATACCGGAGCAACTGTAGGCATAATTAACTCAGATATGAGATCAGAGGAAACATATATAGCCACACCTCCACCCCTGGAGCACCTATCAGATCTATAAAGGACATAGTTAGCAAGATTGATTTCACTATCCAGAATGTTTTTATTGAGCCATGTTTCAGACAATGTAATAATGTTAGGCTTATGTAGAGTAACCCAAACACGAAGTAAGTCAATTTTAGGTACCAGACTGCGGATGTTTAAGTGGATGATTTTTAATCCTTTAGTTTCATCCATTTATGGTGCTATCAATGGTACTGTGACTAAATGGACACAGTCTTCAAAGTATATAAATCCAAACATCAAGAAGAAGGTTGTAAAGAGTACAATATACATAGACACACATATACACACAAGAAAAACAAAACAGAACACAAAACAAATGAAACAAATACACCCCTCAAGAACGGCCCAGCAACCCCCAGACACCATGTCTAAGAGTATTTCCGTGAGTAGACCAAACTATATCAATTACTATCTATAAAAAATCAAAAGCTCAGTCTGCAAAAAGAAAAGGAAAGCGTAGCTCAATAACATAAATGATTGACTGAATGGCAGCGTGTGATATAAACGCAAGGGGCAGTAGCGCTACGCTAGACGGCTTTAACATGCCGATGCAGAAGAAGAAGAAGTAGCCAATCAGAAGTCAGCTCTAAGACGAAATGTAAACAAGCCATCATTAATAGCTGATGGAGATAAATAAGTGTTTCATCAAACTGTGGCCAAGACATATAAAGAAAAAAGAGAGAAAAAACAAACAAACAAACAAACTCAAGCATCACTATGACGGCAGCGAAGCCGAGTATTAAAGGAGGAAAATAAAAACAAGACAAGCGTGGAAAAGCCAGTTTGATGAACTGATGTAGGCTAGCTTCATGCTATGCTTAGTCGCCTCACCTTAGCAGGTAATCATCCCGGAGTTGTGAAGGACAGAAAGACTGCTTCAGCGTCTTTATGACAGTTGAAACGTTGCTCTCTGTCATCGACAGTAACACACAGCGTGCAGGGATAGCGGAGAGAGTACTTTAGGTTGAGTTCACGAAGTTTTCGTTTGACAGGGTCAAAGCTCCGGCGCTTCTTCATCAGCTCAGCGTTGAAGTCCGGATAGATATGAATGCGAAACCCGTTGTACTCCAGCTTCCTTTTCTCCCTTGCAAGGCAAAGTATTTTCACTTTGTCGTGAAAGTTCCGGAGCTTGATAATGATCGCCCTGGGACTATCTCTGTCACTATGTCGGACAGTCGGAGAGCGGTGGGCGCTCTCAATCGCCGGTGGAGCAGTGAAGTTGCCATGTCCCAGGAGTTGAGGAATCAGTCGGGACATGAAGTCGGTAGTGTCGGTACCCTCAACGGACTCTTGAATCCCGATTAAGCGTAGATTATTGCGTCGGCTTTGGTTTTCCAGGTCAACAACCTTGTCCGTAAGGTAGGCATTAGCTTTCTCCAGGCGCTGTACACGAGCAGAAAGCTCGAGTATATTGTCCTCGTTAGCCCCCGTACGCTGCTCCAATAGTTGAACTTCTTCCCCCAGTGTAGATAAAGAGTTTTGAATGCTGTTCAAAGACATCTGAATAGGATCAACCTTTGCATCAAGGTGCATCAGCATGTCGATCTTCATTTGTTGAATGCCCTCCCACAAAGTTTGTAGTGAGATCTGGCTGTCCTCCATTGTGGGAAGGACGTCAAAAGCAGTGAAGTACACCGCGGTTGTAGTTGCTGAGGTTGACTAGTTTGCTTACTTTGTTAGTAAAGATGCAGGTCAGATCAGGAATTATAGATCAGGCTGAAGGGGAACATGTGGAGCTACTAAAACAGCAGTAATCAGACTAGAGCTTGAGACTCATCCACTCACGCTGCGGCCATCTTGAATGATGTTTTGTCCGGTTCTTACCGAGTGCCCTATCTGTCTGCCACCTGTAATCAGGGAAGCTGACTCTCCCCCGCTCATTTGGCTCCTAGGAGTGTTTCTCAGCTCTTATTACAGCTAAATCGACCTGTTAGCTAGCACTAGCCTACTCCTGCTGCCGACTGGTACTAGATTGAGGGTGTGTGTGTGTGTGTGTGTGTGTGTGTCCCTCATCTAACCACAATGTTGTCTCTGTCTTAGGGTGTTGCTGTGATCACGACTGGACATCCGGCCACTGCACTGGACAGCTACCAGCTGCTCACCAGCCAGCACCTCATCATCATGGACAAATGAATTTCCTATTGTTTGTATTTTAAATGGGATTGCTGTAATATTATGTGTGTCACTTATGGCACCCATTGCACTCCTAACCATCTCTGGAAGGAGGGATCCCCCACTCTGCATGCCTACTAGGGGTGTCCCCTACTAAGAATTTACATAATCAAATCTGATTCGTCAAGTCTTGCCTATAGTCGACTGATCGTCGAATCATGTTTTTTTCTTTTTTTTTGCTCATTGATCCATATTCTCATTTGCGAAATCTGTTGTATTATATGTTTAAAAGAAAGTATAATCATTATCTTGCCTATATGCTAGATCAGAGGTTATCAAACTTTTTACACCAAGTACCACCTCAGAAAATACTTGGCTCTCCAAGTACCACCATAATGACCAACACTATACAGTAGCGTAGTAGGCCTAAGTATTCATCAAAAACAAGGCAGAGGTTTTATTCCTAAAGAAGTGTATTTAATATTGTCAGCCATTATAACATTTAACACAGTTTAAACAGTAAGACTGCGCTTAAATATAGGAACATTTAAAAAACTGTACTTAAATAATGATTCAATTAAAATGTATTGCACATAAAAGTTGAAAGGGTTTCTCATCCAGCTGCTAGCTTCAGCTCCAGGCATCACTGGGAAATAATTGCGGAACTGTTGTCTGAGTGATGCGAGGTGTGCAGCGATGTTCTCCCTGACTCCATCATCAAGCATCAGGTCATTATCAGACAGAAAACTCTCCAAAGCAGGGAAAGCTGAAACATCACCTGTCTTGATTTTGATTTCAAATAACTCCAGTCCAGCACAGACTTCAGGTCATCAGGCATCTTCTTCACTGCCAGCGCCTCACGATGGATATGCAGTGAGTCCAGCGCATCTCAGGTGCCACCTCTCGGATGCAAGCCGCTACCCCGCTGTTACGACCTGTTATAGCCCTCGCGCCGTCTGTACACACACCAACACACTTTTTCCAGTCCAGTCCGTTCTCTTGGATAAACGCGTTCAGTACCTGGAATATGTGCTCTGCTGTATTTCTGGTCTCAAGTGACTGACAGAACACAAAATCCTCCTGAGCTGCACCATCATATTATATCTCACATAAACCAATAAATTGGCCAAATCTGCAACATCTGTAGTCTCATCAAGCTGTATGGCAAAATATCGACTGTTGTTAATGCGCTCAATCAGTGTGTTTTTAACATCGCCAGCCATGTATTTTATTCTCCTTGACATGGTGTCATTTGAAAGTGGCACCAAGTTTAACTCTCTGGCAGCTTTCTCTCTACACATGATCCGTGTCATCTCTTTGACTGAAGGTAAACACAACTGTTCCCCAATTGTGTGCAGCTTACCGGCTCTGGCGATCCGGAGGCTGGCACGATATGAAGCTTCTTGTGCTTTGGCTATGGGTGTACCATAGGACTGAATGGTGGATTTCTTATATTCATCACATTTTCGTAAAAAAAATTCCACTGGTTTGTCGTTAAGTGCCCTGTGTTTGGTTGTAAGATGCCGTTTGAGATGCAATGGTTTCATGCATTCATTGCTCAAAATGTCGCCACATACCACACACTGCGGCCTGGGCTCTTCCTCTCTTTCGCTCCAAATAAATCCAAATTTGATATAGTTTTCGTCATATCTCCTCACTGGTTTGTGCCGGTTGTTGTTGCTAGCAGCTGTTCTGGGGGCACCGCTCACTCGCGAGAGTGAGCGGTGATAACGCGACTAGAACATTTGACCCATCAGCTAACCTCCAACACCTTGATTGGTTCCTCGGGTGGCCAGATAAGGCAAAATAAACATCTGACAGGAAAGGCATTATTATTGCCTTATTGACCATGTAGTCCTTCAAAGCTGTTAATGAAACAGCAAGGTATACTCAAGACATTTTAAACACCTGATGAGTATACATACAAATGCAGTCGTCCTTATGAGAATGATTAACATAACTTCAACTGGGAAAAACTAGGAGAAGGAAATGTGATGAATTGGCATTGAGTGTTTCTTTTAACACTGTGGTGTCTTTATGCCAGTCTGTACCTTCCCTTTGTCTTTCTACATCTGGCAACTCTCCCCCGCCTGGTTAGTGGAGATCATAAACATTCTCTGAAAATCAAGGGTGTAGACCCACACTCTAGTCTCATTTTCTCTATTCTACTTACACTTACTTATGTTTAATTACTTAACGTTACATTAAAAGTTTAATCATTGCATACTTTGAGTGAATTCCACAATCATAAAATGTGGTATTGTAGTCAATTAGTTGAATTAATATTTATTGTTTGAGTAGAAGTGATTTGCATTGTGCTCATACATGTTGACACACATCTTTATGTTGACTCATATATTTGGTACAGGTACATTTGTTTTCTTTGATTTGTTACTTTACTCAAGTTTGGTATTTGTTATATGTGTAAACTACCTCAAGTCAATGATTTAGTTTGTAGTTCATTTTATCTCATAGTGTAATGGTATGTCCAGCTGGTGGGGAGTTGGGGAAAGGGCCACATCTTGGGCATAATATTTAGCTCCAAATAAGTAAACAATGCATAGGTTGTTGTGACTGGTTAGTGCATGTAGGAGGAAACCACAAAGGGAGCAAATATAACATGAATTCTGGGCCAAGAATATCAGTTCTTTGCAAACCAACTTGGCCTTTAGTATTACTTGTTTACAAGTAATAATAAAAGTCTTGAAACTTGGTCTGATCAGTCCCTAGGCCCTGAGCTTCTTCCCCACGTCTCCTGCAATGGCTGCTTCCAGCACCTGGTCCACATCAAACATCTCCCATTCCTTCTTTGCTGCTGTGGCAGGCCAGTTCACTCACTCTTTCTGGGCATCTCCTGCACAGGTGTAATCAGCAAGTTGTCTTGTGTCCCAAGTGTCTTCACTCTCCCTACGGTGCCTTGTCTCCTCTGGTACATCAGCGATGCTGTTTCTGCCCCCCTCTTCGCCACGTGCCTGGAGATTCTGGGGACTGTGGTTTGACTCCTGCCCCAGCCTCTCCCCCATCTCACCAGGTTGCCCTGTGCATTGCACATTACTGGTATGTTGTGAGCACTTCATCTTTGTCTGTGTATCTTCAGACCCCTCTTGTTTTTGCATATCTTCCCACACCTGCAGACCCGGGATAAATCGCTTAGCTCTTCCATAGTCGATTGTCCGTCATGGGTGGTCATAACAACGGTCTATCCTGTGGGTCGATCATCCTCCCCCCATCCGACCCCGGGGGTATCTTGTAATATACCTTTCCATTGCGATTGATGATGGGTACCTCCTCAAAAAGGATGTGCTTCGGCCTGCCGAGCCTCCACACCCCGGCTCTGGTCTTTCCCAAACATCAGCGGTCTCTCCTAGCTGTCACCGTTCATCCTCGGTCGCCAACTAGTCTTTCCTAGCTGTCACTGGGTCTGCCAGAGAAGAATATGCAAAATACGATAAATGTTACCGCAACCGTCTCACCTTTACAGGTACTCGCCCCTGCACCATCTGTGAGCCAGTGGCATCGCTCTCTCTCTCGTTCCTTCCCTCAAGTATGGAATGGAAGAAGTAAGATAACTAAAGCTGGACTCGGGACACATCTTTTAAAGTTATTTGTTGGAGTCAGGACTCATCTAAACGTTATTTGTTGGGACCAGTGCTTTATAAGTTCATTCCAAAAACAGAACTGCTAATTACAACAATTGGAAAATTAGGTAGGTAGTGACATTTTCCATAACTTTACTGTGCAATACAGGTTATACAGATGAGCTGATGGACCTCCTGTTTGAGGACATGTTACAGGACCCTGCACCATATGCCAACCAAGTGTTGAAGATCCCTGTCCCCGAGGACCTATGTGCCCAGTACGACAGACCAGCAAAGGAGAATATAGTTGCTCCCTTTCAGTCCCGCTTCAATCAAGAGGCAGTCTGAACCCCATGTACATTTCTTCTGCATCAGGTGATTTGCAGCATATACGCAGGCAGCGCCACATAAGTGCAAGCACTTTTCCATTAGTGGTGAGAAATAACATGTACTTCTAAGAAGGGAGATTGCACTTCCAAGCCAGTGAACACAGACACAACTTGCCGTATGTTAAACACGCACACCAATTTATTATTCAAAATACAAAGTACAACAATTGAAACACAGCAACAGATGAAAAATTGAGGTAGTGACATTGAACTACATCATAACTTATTTACAGGTTATACAGATGCCTTTGTGTCCTGCTTGTGTCAAAGGGCCGGTCTGAACCCTGTGTACATGCCCCTGGTGTCGGGGTATTCGAGGCGTATCCGCAGCACCACACAGGCCGGTATAACAACCCTGACCCTGCTGCCTGGGTTGCCCCAGCACCACCAGACGACACATCTGTGTGCTTTGAACCTGGAACCACTGAGCAGAGATAACATGTGTGAACTGATTGTTTCTAACTTATTTTCTTTTTTTACTTATTTTATTTTCACCTATTTTATTATGTACATATAGATTTTGTGTTATTCCATTATTTTTCCCTGTTTATAGCTTTATATTCATATTATATTGATATTCCGTTACTTTTTCTTTTTTATTTACTTTTTATACTACTATATAGCTTTACTTTTGCTATTTGCACAGTTGCCGGAGTTGTTGCAATTTCATTTCACTGTTGTTGTACATGTACGATTATGCATATGATGAATACATCTCTGGAATCTTGATATGTGACAATAAACTATTCTGATTTGAATACTTTGTTTTTGTTTGAAGTATTTCTTCACCAGCGTGACTGTCCGGTCATAGTTTGGTTGGTTAAAGGAATCCAATTATTATTAGAATATATCGGTGCTCTCCCCCTTCCTTTTCACCCTCTACACCTCGGACTTCACCCATAACACCACCCACTGCCACATCCAGAAGTTCTCTGACGACACAGCCATTGTTGGTTGTATTTCTGAGGGGAACGACATGGAATACAGGACGGTCATCAGGGACTTTGTCAGCTGGAGTGAGCTCAACCAGCTTCAGCTCAACATCAGCAAGACAAAGGAGATGATCGTTAATTTCAGGAGGAAAGCATCCCACTTCACACCGGTGAACATCCAGGGATTAGACATAGAGGTGGTGGAGAACTACAAATTCCTGGGTGTTCACCTAAACCAGGGGTCGGCAACCCGCGGCTCCGGAGCCGCATGCGGCTCTTTAGCGCAGCCCTAGTGGCTCCCTGAAGCTTTTTCAAAAATGTTTGAAAATGGAAAAAGATGGGGGAGAGAAATATATTTTTTGTTTTAATATGGTTTCTGTAGGAAAACAAACATGACACAAACATTATTAACGTTTTTCAATGCTGTAAAAATGTGTAGAATAAATATTAAATTTCAACATTTCTGTCAACGAAGATTTACGTCATAGCCTGCGACACACGTGTCTATCAGTAAGGCGGGATGCCAGGCAGGTGGCTGTTGTAAACAAACCGGCGGCTGTGTGATGGGCCATGGATCCCAAAGGGAAAAAGAGAAAAATAACTGAGGAGAACAGAGGATTCAACGTTTCTTGGACCGGGCAATAGTGACACACCGCGGACCTACGGCCAACGGGGGGGGGGGGGGGGGGGTGTGTGCGCGCGCAATAGTAACACACCGCGGACCTACGGCCGACGGGTGGGTTCGCGCAATAGTAACACACCGCGGACCTACGACCGGGGGGGCGCGGTGTGTTACTATTGCACTCTCAAAAAGGAGGACAAATACGCGCCCGGCTCGCAAATACGCGCCTCCTTTTTGAACCCGCGCCCCGCCCCACCGGTTGAGGACAACTGCTACAGGATGCACTGCAGGAAAAATAAACATTTAATCATGAAGGCTCATTAGGTATTTGTAGTTAACTTAGTCATTTCTATAGTAGGCTAAAATAGCTACTATAGATACATACAGCATGGGTTGCCTTCAATATAAGCAGGGGTGCACATAACTGGTACGCAAGTACGCATGCGCGCCCATAATCAGCGATGCGTAACGTCACTTGTGCCACTACAGCGCTTTTGCGTAACTCACCATCAGGTCATCAAAATAAAACTACACGTGTATCTTGTACTACTTCTGCGTTTCCCCACCTGCAAAAAAAGGCAAACGGAGCCGCAGCGCTGTGTGCTCTGTGCACCGCGCGCACACTGGAGAACTGCGCAAAATCAGCTGATCGCAACGTCCGTTACTGTGAGACATCCGTGCTCATCCGTACTGTGAGACATCCGTTACTCGCTCCGTGGCAGTGACGGACTGGACCCCCGCCGCCACCCCCAAGCCCCCCCGCCGCCGCCCCGCCACCCCCCCCCCGTCAACAACTCCACCCGCGGTGGAATCGCCTTTATCATTATCGAAACGACGCTACGTGTGGAGTGCGTACCGAACACCATCTCCTGGTACTCAAATGAGTAACTCACTAAAAAAGTTATGTGCACCCCTGAATATAAGGCTTCTATAAGGCTTTTATTTTTTTGCGGCTCCAGACATATTTGTTTTTTGTTTTTTTGGTCCAATATGGCTCTTTCAACATTTTGGGTTGCCGACCCCTGACCTAAACTCTTTTGGCTCTTGACGGAGGCGGTCGCATTTTCCTCTCTCCCTCCTTCCCCTTATCTCCCAGCTTTGCTCTCTAGTTTTGTCTTGTCCTGTCCTGTCTACTTTATACTCAAGAGACTCTCTCTGCACTGCTCTCCAAACTAAAAGTCATGGAATTGATCAACTGGTCTCTCAAAGCAATTGACACCATCTTCTGAACGAGAAGCCCTCTGTCCTCCTCTGTCCTCTTCCTTTTCCTCTGTCTTCCTGTCCTGTCAAATTGTATGTATGTTGTGTACGGACAGGTTGATGGCTAAAAAGAATTTCCCAGGATTGGGATCAATAAAGTTTATATCTATCTATCTATCTATCTAAACAATAATAATACAATAATAACAATAATAGATAATAGCCATCATGGCGCCCAGCGTGGCAGACGTGTTTGCGAAGTGCTCCTGACACCAATTGCTTTACATCGTTTTGCACTATATTCAATACTGTGAACTATATTTCTTTCAACTGTGAACTACATTTGCACTATGTACATATCTAATAATAATATTCAATATCCAATGTATATATTCTTATATTTCAATGTCTTTCAGTGCCTTCTGCTGTATGCAAACATTGCACATGCTAAACAGCACCTTATATTTAATTATATTTAACTGTTTTTTGTTTTACTAAATACTGCTCTTTGTACAGATTTTTCTTTTTTATAGCTTAGTTTATTTATCTACTTTATTTTAAGTATATTTTGTGTGAAGGGAACGTGCAAACTAAGAATTTCATTGCCCGGTGCAAACTATGTTTCCACTGTGTATATGATAATAAACATCTTGAATCTTGAATAAACTGGACTGGACTAACAACACACTGCTCTGTACAAGAAGGGCCAGAGTCGCCTCCACCTTCTGAGGAGACTGAGGTCTTTCGGAGTGTGCAGGGCTCTCTTAAGGACTTTCTATGCCTCTGTGGTGGCCTCGGCCATCTTTTATGCTGTGGTTTGCTGGAGAGGGGGCAGCACGGACAGGGACAGGAGCAAGCTCAACAGACTGATTAGAAGACTATGGACTGTGCTCTGGACTCCATAGAAGAAGTGGGGGAGAGGAGGATAAGATAAGATACACTTTATTGTCCTTGGAAGGAAATTTGTCTTGGACTCCAATGTTGTCATATAAAGATGCTTTACAGTAATAACAGTACAGGTACAGACAATACATACATATAGGCCACAGGCCACATATAACATATACTGTCACAGTCTGCTCTGCTCCTCTCTTGCTAACAAGATGGGGGTGTTGTCCAACACCCCCATCTAGTGGCCGCTTGTCGCCACTGGTCATCATTCTCCCAACACACCTGTCGGCAATCTGCAATCTCCAATCAAGCCAGTATTTAAGCAGCTTCACTCCACTCACTCTTTGCCAGATTGTTCTCGATGCTTGCACCAGACTCTCCAGTGTTTCTCTGCCTGATCTCCCGGTTCCGACCCTGCTTGCCTCTGACTACTCGTCCCTCGCCCTGCCTGCACGATCGTCCTCCCGGTTCCAGACCCCCGCCTGTCCGACTCCCCGCCTGCTGCCGAGTCCCCCGCCTGCCTGACTACCCGCCTGCTGCCAAGCCCCCCGCCTGCCTGACTACCCACCTGCTGCCGAGCCCCCCGCCTGTCCGACTACCCTCCTGCTGCCGAGTCCCCCGCCTGTCCGACTACCCGCCTGCTGCCGAGCCCCCCGCCTGCCTGACTACTCGTCCCTCGCCCCGCCTGCACGATCGACCTCCCGGTTCCAGACCCCCCGCCTGCCTGACTACCCGTCCACTGTCTGCTCCATTGGCTTTTGGTGATTACCTGCTTCATCTCTACAGCGTGCTAAATAAAGCTTGTTACCAACGATACCTGCCTGTCCTTGTGCTGCTATTGGGTCCTAACCACACCCGTTACAATATACACTGTATACAAGAAACAGTATGATGCACACATACACACGCACACCCGCCCAAACCCTCCCTCGCCCACTGTATTATACCATGGGTCATGATCAATAGTACAATTGCACAGTTTGTTTGGTCCTGGGGGCATTTAGGATCTTAATTGAGCTGGGCACAAATTAATTCCTAAAACGGTTCAGCCTGCAAGTGGGGACTCTGAAGCGTCTACCTGATGGTAGAAGCTGGTATTCTGTGTGCAGAATATGTGTCTGGTCAGACAAGATTTTCTCAGCTCGTCTGAGCACAGACTGCTCGTAGATGGACTGCATGGGGAGCTTTTCAGACCTCGCCATCGCCTTCATAGCGGCTTGAATCAGGCGCCCAATTTTTGATTTCAGCTGGACAGAAAGGTTACCGTACCAAGCAGACATCCCATACCTCAGAATACTCTCTAACACCGCCTGATAAAATAAGAACATAACTCTATGTTCGTTAAGGTGACATCCATCCTGGACAACACCTCTCACCCCCTTACATGACACCGTGGGGTCCCTGAGTATCTCCTTCAGCAGCAGACAGTTACACCCACGGTGTAAGGAGAGGTTCCGCAGGTCCTTCATCCCAACTGCTCAGACTGTACAACACCTGCACCACCTGATATTGTTGTAGTCTCTGTTTCTGTTTTTCAATTACCACCACTACTCACCATAACTGTATATTATATTTATTTTATTTTTATATCTGTATCTCTCTGTATATCTCCATCCAAATACTTACCATGTGCAATATTATTATATCATGACACTACCGTTGCAATATTATGTATATCTTGCCACTTATCTCTGCAATGTAACTTACTTACTGTATCATACCACTTACCTCTGCACTATTATTTATATCATGTCACTTACTTTTGCAATATTATTTTCATCTTGCCATTGTCACTGTTAGTACTCATTCTTGCACATCTGTACACTTGTCGGTTGTTTGCCTGTTTGCTTTATTGATCATAGGCTGAAGTTACTTTGGTCTGTTGTTGTCTTTTGCCTTTTCTATTTTTATTTCTTTTCTCTATTTTATTCTCCTTCTTTAGTGTATACTACACCTTTTGCTGATTTAACAAGAGAATTTCCCCACTGCAGGATAAATAAAGTATAATCTAATCTATCAAAGAGTAATAAACAATGGAACCAATTATTATGGACATAGACGTCTTTAGAACTTCAGTAATGATACTGTAAATGATTAGGGGAGGTTTTGCGTGTTATGTGGTGAGTGGTAGTGCTCTTCATTACTACAAGGTTGAGACTTGTGTAGAGATGGAACTGCTTCAGGAGTCATAATGTTTAGGAAATCATTTTCTATAACTGATAAGACATAATGAACATGTGGGAGCACCAAATACAGTTATACTTCATAGATTCAATTTTGATGATGGCCTACATGCAGTACAGCTAAAAAGTAGAGAAGTACTTGTCTACAAGTAAGTCACAACACGTTTTGTTTGCTATTCATTTGTTTTGCAATGTCAGTTATGCTGGCATGTGAAATACATAAGACCCGAATGCAAACAGTTCTTGTTCTCATCTTTATTGTTATGCACAGTATTCTCGAAATTGATACATAGGTCAAACCACTGGTTATGATTATTAGAGAAATCATGTCATGTATTGAAAAACGTATAAAATACTTACTTGGCCATTTGCCTATGCCGTAAACAGCCATAGGGCCCTATTTTGCCGGTCTGAAACGCGAGTATCAAACGCAAAGCGCAAGTGGCTTTGTGGGCGGATCTTGGGCGCTGTTGCTATTATGCCGGCGGGATAAATGACTCTTGCGCCCAGCTCAAATCTCAAATGGGTTGGTCTGAAGTAGCGACATTAGTCATAGGTGTGGTTTGGGCGTAACGTGCAATAAACCAATCAGAGCGTCGGCTCACATTCCCTTTAAATGCAGGCACGCTTGTTCCATGGCGAGCACATCGCGCATCGCCACTACTGGACCCAGACGTGTCCAATCCCGCCGTAGCGCGCGCATGCCCATCAGAGGGAAAAATAATTAGTTCTTCTGTTTAAATCTTTTCAGCTTTTCATTTTCCGTTGACAAAATGTAAATAAAGAAATGTCACAAAGACATACTTTCCGATGTTTTGGCCTCACTCTCACTGAATCACGAGGTTATGAATGCATGGTGATATATTTACAATGTGGTCTAACATTAGACCGAGATTACTTCGCTTATAGACAGTGCTTGAAGTGGACAAAAATAAGTGCCGGTACTGACGGGGGGGGGGGGGGCGATTGTCGACGGGGGGGGGGGGGGGGGGGGGGGGGGCGATCATAACCCACCCCGGACCTACGACCGACGAGGGGGTGGGGGGGCAGCCTGTGACTCAAGAAAAAGTGCCGGTACGCTAAAGGGTAAAATGTAGAAGTGCCGGTAGGCCTACTGCGTACCGGTGCGTACCGGCCCACTTCAAGCACTGCTTATAGATGATGCAGCTCTTCTGTCAAATAAGCTGAAGCGCATTTTCAGTATGCCGAATGTTCTTTCAGTTACACCGCGTCGTGTTTCTGTGTGTTTTCGATTATAAAACATTTCACGCGCTGTTGCTGGCATAATAAAAGGTGTCATCCTGGTGTCCTTATCTATGTGTCTTGCGACTATTGGTCAAACAGGTTAATTTGATCCGTCATTACTATTAGCCTGAATATTTTGGGTAACTGTGTACGCTAGATTTATGCCTATTTTTCACATATGTGGTAATATTTTTGCTTGTATGTATGGTTTGCAAAAACGAGAACTGCTTCGTTTTAGATGAGAGAAGCAAAGTGTATGCACGTTGTAGGCCTACACATACTACACTATGGGACGGGCTGGCCGTCGGGAGGTTCGGGATATTTCCCCAACGGCCGGACGATTTCAGGCCGAGCCGGCCGGCCGTAATTATTATATTTTTTTATTTTTTATTTTGTGTATTATTATTTTTGCGCCGGTCCAGATTTTTGGACCGCGCACCCCCCCCCCCCCCCCACCCCGTCAACAATCGCGCATCCCCTCCCTGATTATGGCCAAGCATGCGCCCTTAAAATAGCGTCTGAATAAGCGCCACTGACTTTAGACTCGGTTTTTCCTGGTCTGTGGCGCAATTGTTTTGTGAAAGTGCAGAATAGCACCAGGGAACGTTTGCGCCAGGACACGCCTCCTGTTTTCGCTGAACCGCCCCCGGAGCGCAAGTTCATTCCCTAAGTTAAGGACTTGCGCCTTGCGAGGGAAAATTCCAGTGTGCGTCGGGTGCAAAATAGGAATTGTACAAGCGCCAGTGCACAAAGTCAATTGCGTTGAGTGCAAAATAGGGCCCATAGTCTGCTCTATATTGGTTATTGGTGACATCTGTAGGACGAAGACATCCAAACAGACGTTGTTGAAACCGGATTTTATTCATAGGTTGAACAACCTATTGAGTGAGAAAAGGCAAGTCTATAGGGATTTGACCAACTTCATTAGAACTACATTGATTACACGGAAACAATGTTTTATCAATAGTCACCGTTTGGATGTCCATGCAGTGCACGTTTTCTGTCAGTTGGCATTGTGGCACAATTCCCTCAACCTGTTGAGAATTATATAGTGCAGCCAATTTAGACACAATATGAGTACAGTATACCTACCACTGTAATTTAGACTCAATATGAGTACAGTATACCTACCACTGTATGGCATAAACCGTAACGGTGTACCTAAGTTCTGGCAAGATGTGGACTGAGAAGTACAGGGCTATTATATGCAACGTTTGATTATTTTCGCTGCGCTGTTTGCGCAAATGCGTTGCATCCAATAATATATTGGCTAGGGCAAAGAGCATCACTTACACACACACACATACACACACATGAAGAAATACACTCCTCGATGTCAGTTCACTTGTTTAATGACAAAGATGAAGAAGTCCTGCAGCAATACACAAAATAACAACATGAGCTACAACCAGTAATTCCTACATGCGCATGTCCAACATAAATATCAGCAGGAACTTAATTGACCTTGACAACAACAACAATAGTTATAAAGAATGATAATGGACTTACAGAATAAAGTTCACAGCTTAATATTCAACCTCTGTAACAGGAACGTCTGTCATGCGGGCAACAACAAAATGGCCGACTCCTAACTGAGCTGGAAACTGAGCCAGTCAGCAGTCTTTAATGTACTACCCCCTAGTGGCCAGCGGTAAACTCTGTATCCCCCCCAGTCCGGGAAGCTATGAATGGGGATAGGTTAACGGACTCAGTCCTGTATCCAATGGCCTGTCTCGGGCTCATAGCGCTTGGGTGGCGTCCTCGTACGGCATGGCTGTCTAAGTCGGGGCAGCAATGGTGGCGACTGTGGTGCTGGAAGCGATGCATCAGAGGACGCCTCACCAGGGGGCGCCAGCGGGAAGGTGTCCAAAGCCGTGTCACAGGGCCCATCCGCCGCTTGTGGAATGAGTCCCTGGGGCATCATTGGCCCCGGGCAGACAGGCAGGGGCTGGTGGTCCAGGGTCATGGGTGGAGGCAACAGGGCAGCTGGCTGCTGTCGGGTGTAGGGGGTGGCTGGAGTGTAGCTGCGAAGGAAACGCCGGTTGTGCAGAGTCAGGCGCCCCGATCCGTCAACCTTAATCCGATACTGATCGTGACCCAGCGACTCCACTACGACTCCTGACCTGTCCCACTTGTGTGGACTCCGGCCCTGCTGATTCTGGAGGAATACCGGCTCACCAATGGGCGGAGTGGTCTAGAGTGAGCCCTCAAAGACTCAGTGGTGCGGGACATCCGGGTCCAAAGGGCATCCTCCTTCGCCGCCCATGCCTGGCACCAGAACGGCCAGATAAGTGGGTTCGAGAATTTTTCTAGTCTGTTGACAACTAGAAAAACAAATCTCGAAGGGGGCGACCAAATATAATCTGCGCTGGTGAGAGGTTGCAGTCGGGGTCAGGTGTGTTGCGCAACTGTAGCATGGCACGCAAAAAGCGATCATGATCAAGGCTGCCAGTTGGGCCAGTGTTGGACACCAGAAGGCGCTTAGCAGTCTACACTGCAACCTCCGCTCTCCCATTCGACTGGGAAACCAACTGAGGACACGTGATGTCTGACGTGCCATATGCGAAGGAAATCCTCTGTATGGCTAGCTTTGAATTCTGGACCACCGTCGCTTGAAAGTTCCTCCGGCACGCCAAAGGTGGCAAAGAATGTGCGGAGGTGGCGAACCAAGCCAGCCCAGCCACCTAGATCAGTGCCTGCTGTGGAGCTCAGGACCTCCACCCAGCCCGAAAGCCGATCTCCGACAACTAGGTAGTGGCGGCCATAATCGAAGAAGTCAGCAGTCGTGGATTCTGGGGTGGGGAAGTCTTGGATGGCGTCCAAGTACTTCGGGAGTGGTTCTATGGTAGTGTATGACACCCTGAATCCAGCTAAATCTACGCTCCTTTCCGCAAATTGAAACTTGTCTGGTTCAACACAATGCCCGACTGGCCGACACGTGCCAGGAAGTCGATGGTCCTCCATCACTGATGCCCTAGGTCAGTGTCATAGTGGATAGTGTCATCCACACAATGTTCTTTGCGCTCGAAGTCTGAGAGGACAGCGTCAAAACGGCGGTTGTAGCCATCCCCAGATGATAGGAAACATTGTGGCGCCCTGGTGTAGCGCCAGCAGCCGAAAGGCGTGATAAAAGTGGTCAGATGACGATCTGATACACGCAGGGGCACACTATGGTAGCCGTTCCAGGCGTCCGTGACGGTTTTCCAGGTGTCCCTCGGTATGCGACATGCAAGGTGGAATGGAGATTCAGTGGCGAAGGTTTCATGTTGGCAGAACTTGTTGAGGTGAGAGATCCACAGTCCTGCGGGGGGAACCATCGTGCTTCCAAGTGACCACCATACGATGGCACCATGTCACTGGTTCGCCATATGGCACACGTTCAATGACTCCCAGGGCCTCGTCCCGAAGGAGGTCGTCGTACACTCTTTGCTGCCAGTGCAGAGGCACAGTGGCCGCAGTGTGGCACGCTTTTTGTTTGGCTGCTGGGTCCACGTGCATGTCGATGGGTGGCCCCTCCATGCAAGGCAAAGCTTGATGAGGGCAGGTGTTGAATGTAGATGAGGGGTATCTCTCGAGTAGCCAAACTTTCATCCGACCATTGTTCTCCGGTGTGCAGGGGAACGGTAATGCCTGAGGCCGTGATGGAGGGGCTGTACGCTGGGGGCATGAGCACTGAGTGTCCTGGGGATTATTTTGGTCTTTGCAGCCACCTTTGGTGGACCTCGTAGCATTCACAGACAAAGGGTTTGTCCGGTGTGTCATGTGTGCCAGGGCCTTACTTGTCCCCTTGCTTGTCCCCCTCCACTGTTACTCGATGGGAAGTCCATAGGCAAGAGGCCGAGGTTAAGTAACGACTCGTAGGAGAGGTACATTGTCCGAACTGAGCTGCTCACGTACACCATTGAGCGGCAGGATGTGGCGTCACTGTCACTGGGGCCTGTTGAGAGCCTCGTGAAGAATGCTCCCTCAATGGCTATGGAGTGGTTGGCGGCCGACAGGCTAAGATTGACGGGACGCAGGTCATCCCGCAAGAACCCGCAGGCGAGGAACTCCTCCAGGGACCAAAGATCAGATAGTGCACCAGTGTCTGCAATGACAGATATGTTCACCACATTATCCAAGCCTCGGTTGTTGACGCTGCCTCTCGGTCCGACTGACCTGTCAGCCGAGATGGTGATTAAGACTCGAGGGTGGTCCTTTAGCTTGGCCTGCCTCCATTCACCCCTGGAGAATATGTGGTGCTTGAGCCTGATGAGTGTGGGATTGTTGACAGTGCTGTGTGTCGTCTGAGCGCAGCGACGGCCCCTGCAGCGTCGGCCCCTGCAGCATCGGAGATCAGAGCGTGCTCGGAATTGAACCGACGAAATCTGGAAGATCGGCACCGACTCCATGGCAGATCCACTACAACCACGTGGGGGCCGAGGCTTGAGAAATCAAAGACCATGTGCAGCAGTGCTCAGTGTGTAATGAGTATGCACACAAGCAACAGAAGGACACTATGATGTCACACCCGCTCCCCACACGTCCCTGGCAGCTGGTGAGCATGGACCTGTTCAGCTACGCAAGGCAGGATTTCCTGCTCATGGTGGATCACTATTCTGACTTCTGGGAGATCGATCTACTTCCAGACCTGTCAGCAGAAGCGGCCATCAGAAGGTGCAAGGCGCAGGTTTGCACGGTACGGCATCCCTGACCGGGTCATTTCAGACTGTGGAGGTCAGTTTGACTGTGGAGAGTTTTGGGCGTTTGCGAGGGAATGGGGCTTTGAACATGTCATGTCCTCCCCGAGACACCCAAAAGCTAACGGCAAGGCAGAGTCTGCAGTGAAGATTGTGAAGGGCCTATGCAGAAAAGCAGACTGTGCCGACGAGGACCCCTGGAAGGCTTTTCTACACTGGAGGAACATGCCCACTGAGGGCATGCACTGCAGCCCAGCACAGTGGCTGATGTCACGGAGGCTGAGAACTCTTCTCCCTGTGGCCGACCAGCTGCTAGAGCCTCAAGTCATCACTGGGGTAAGGGTTACAGACAAGCTGAGAGTGAAGTGTCAGGCAGTGAAGCTGACTTATGACAGATCTGCGAGGGATCTGCCGGAGCTGAACATCGGCCAGCCCATCAGGATGAAACCACTCCCGGGTGACAGGACGGGCCGATGGAGGAGAGGTGTATGCTTGCAGCAGGTGGGACCCATGGGCGTCACCATAATATAATTGGGAGGGGACACGTCCCCCCCACCCTTGCAAAAAAGTCGTTTGGACCCCCCCACATTTGCCATCAAAAATATTAGTGCATGACTGGTCTACTAGTCCAGCGCTCTCTCCATTGCTTCACAATCAAATCCGTTCCACTTTATCAGTAGGGGGAATACCCATAGAAATAGAAATCCACTCCGCGTTTTCCTGTTTTCGTTAACACACAAAGCAGCATCACGCACGCATTCAAAACACGCACCGAAGCAAGCCTATGTTGAGTCGGATCAACGACAGCGATAGACTTAGGGTTGAACACAGTCACTTCAGTCCTCTGTGTATTTGTGTTGTCACAATACCGATACCAAGTTGAGAATTGCGATTTCGATACTTTTCCTGGACAAGGAGAAACACTCGAATAACATTGTTGTGCTTTTCCGCGGCGCTGCGGCGGCAGTGTGAAGTGCAAAACACACTGGCACCGCAGCCAGGGCACATCTTTGGGCCGGCCCAGGACTGTCATAATACTTTTTTTTTTTTTTAAGTCATTTGTTCTAACCGGAGGCGGTGTGTTACAATCGCCACCCGCCCCGTCGGTCGTCGGTCCGGGGTGTGTTATGATCGCGCGTGTATTGGTGCACCGTGCAACACTATTACACCAGAACATAATAGTAGTCAGTAATTGCAGACAGGGGTTGAAATACTCGCCAAATGCGAGTAATTTTTGTATTTGTCGAGTAATTTATGAAGACCACTCGCCA
This sequence comes from Merluccius polli, assembly GCA_030340625.1. Taxonomy (NCBI): domain Eukaryota; kingdom Metazoa; phylum Chordata; class Actinopteri; order Gadiformes; family Merlucciidae; genus Merluccius; species Merluccius polli. The sequence goes on from JAOPHQ010005981.1 coordinate 445,827, forward strand.
CTCTGGCGAGTAATCTAAAAATTCGGCGCGATTGCCGCGGACCCGCTAGCCGTGGACCCGACCGCGCAGCACCCACCGCCGTCTACAATCGCGCAGCTCCCCCCGCTTCAACAATCGCGTAGCACCCCCCCCCCCCCCCCCCCCGGTCAACAATCGCTCAGCGATTGCCGCGGACCCGCCAGCAACGGACGCCAGCAACGGACCCGCTAGCCGCGGACCCGACCGCGCAGCACCCACCGCCGTCTACAATCGCGCAGCTCCCCCCGCTTCAACAATCGCGTAGGGGACACACTCATTCACACACTCATTCACTCCCCCCCCCCCCCCCCTCCCGTCAACAATCGCGCAGCGCCCCTATTTTTGTCTGGTACAAAATCTGTTTGTCTAGTAAAAATGGTCATCTACTCGCCAGTTGTCTGGTAAGCCAAAATTTTAGTTTCAACCCCTGATTGCAGACCATGCCAGCTCCAAGGAAAATCAATGAAAGAGGGAGATCATTTTAAATCTGAAAACATGGTAAAATTCACCAGAATGCGGGAAATTGCATCTATTTCTTTCAAATTTTTCTGGGGGAGGACCCCCAAACCCCCCGTCAAAATATGTCCCCCCCACTTTCAAAAAGCTGGTGACGCCCTTGGTGGGACCGCAGTCCTATCTCGTCAACATGGAGGGAACCGCGTATCGTTGCAACAGGGTCGATCTCTGACCAGCAGAGGTTGCCCGTCCACAGCCGTCAGCCCACACAGAACGGCCACCTGAGCAGCCTGTGGACGCGGGTGCAGCTGACGGGGGCCATGCGGGCGGGGGCAACGCGGAGGAAGTCGTCAGCAGCTCTGCGACGTCTCCAAGGTTGTCAGCCCCGAGGTCACCGCCATCTCCCCCACGGGCTGTGACCACACCATGCCATGCGTTACAGGGCCAGGCCTTCTCCCAGAGTGGGAGGCATATTAAGCCTCCAGACAGACTTGACCTCTAGGTCATACACTGAGACTGACACACACACACACACATGCAGGACAGTGGACTTATATTAAAATATTTTAAAAGATGTTCACTCGAATGTTCTTATTCGGTTGTTTTGTGGATGCTCTGATACTACTATTTTGTGGTTATAGTTCTACAAAGGTTCTGGTTGATATTGACTTGCTGTCTTGTTTTGATACACTATTTCCATTGCACTATTTTGATAGGTGGATATGAGCACTAATGTTCTAATGGCTAATACTATCCATTTTATTGTTTGGTATTGAATTCTGCTAAAGGAAGGGAGAAGTTCTGTTATGTGCAGAGCCGGTGAATACACGTTACTGAGAGTCTGTGAGAGTCTGTCTGTTATCTATGCACCTTCACATGTAACAACGACCGCTTGGTGCGTGACATCCCTCGTGCATCAGCTATTGATAAAGATTTGTTAAGATCCTACACCAACCCCACTCACTACCTGTTTTTCCTGTGTCTGCCCCAGTTTGTCAGTTCCTTGTTTGTGTTAGGTTTACCTCATGTCTACCCAGCCTCACTCCCCATCTACCCAGCCTCGCTCCCCTGCTACCCAGCCTCTGCTGAAAGTTTTTGGATTTCCGTCAACAAACAAATAACAAATAAAGAAATAGTGATCTGCAGAATATGCAAGGTCCAAATTAAATATTACTTGACAACGAGTAACCTGAGGGTAGACCTGATAACGCTAAAAAAAAAAAAAAAGAAGTAAAGTAGACAAGTTAACGTTAACGTAATTTTGTGCCTAAGCTTAGGCACAAATTGACTTAGCTATTAACTGTTGGTAATTCCAAATGGTTAGTGGTAATGTCGGAATGCCCTCTAGTGGACAGAACGTATAACAACCACATGATAGTGGCATTGGTAATGCATAAGCCTGTGTACAGTGTAAGGTAGGCCTACATAGTTAATATTAATAAAAGGCTAAATTTAATAAATCGAATATTAGAAATAATAAGGAATGAAATTCAAATGGGATTATGGAGAAAGATTGACAGTCTACTAGTTACACCCTGTGTGATATAGTGACCCACTAATGACTAGTTACACCCTTTGTGTTCCTAGTGACCCATTAGTGACTAGTTACACTGTGGTATATTCTTCTCGGCTGCCAGAATGCTGGTCTGTGGATGATGAAATGATGGAGGTCCGCTCCCAAAAGTGTCTGAGTAAATAACTTTTTATTTAACAGAGAACACAAGCGGGATGACATTCAATGCATCTGAATGGTGGCCGAATCTTCTCCGAACCTGAGTCCGAATCCCCCAATGGGGTCCGAATCTCAATCCTCTCTAATGCACACACTTCTTATAGGCCTGAGCCAGACCATACGTGGCAGTCCGGCAAGCTGAAACAATGCATCTGGAAGAAGGTATAGATTTACTACTCAAAAAAGGGTGCTACTCAAAACCTTCTGAGGTCATTAGGGCATCTTCTTGCTGTTTCAGCAGGCACTCAGGATTGCACCTATAGTTTACAGAGAGATACAGGATGTGCTCTCATGACACAGCAGTATTCTACAGATAAAGAATGAGTGAAATACAATGAATGAAAGAAAGGAGAATAACCTGCAAATGTATATCAAGAAATACACCTCACACCCTTTGTATTACTATAGTGACCCACTAGTGACTAGTTACACCCTTTGTGTTACTATTGACCCACTAGTTACACACTTTGTGTTCCTAGTGACCCACTAGTGACTATAACACCCTTTGTGTTACTAGTGACCCTATAGTGGATAGTTACACCCTTTGTGTTACTACTGACCCACTAGTGACTAGTTACACACTTTGTGCTTCTAGTGAGCCACTAGTGACCATAACACCCTCTGTGTTACTCGTGACCCTAAAGCGACTAGTTACATCATTTGTGTTACTATTGATGCAAAAGGACCCAAACTCAATGTTCCAATGCAGTTTTCACACATAAATTGGAAGGAATAAATTACCAGTTTGTGATAATATTCTGTTTATTTGTTACTGACTTAGGCCTACTTACTTATGTGTCTATGGAAGTAAGGATTATAGTAGACCTATGTCCTATTATACTAAATGATATATTCTCGCCTCCCTCCACTGGCTTCCAATCACCACCAGGTCAGATTTTAAGCTGCCACTCCTTGCCTATAAAACCCTGCATGGACTAGCACCATCCCAAGGACCTTATTATCCCTTACTGTCCTTCTCGGCCCCTCCGGTCTTCAGGAACTGGCCTTCTACAAATCCCTAAAGTTAAAATGAAATCAGCAGGACACAGAGCGTCTCTTACCAGGTGCCCTATCTGTGGAACAGTCTGCCACCTGTAATCAGGGAAGCTGACACTGTTGATACATTCAAATCTAAACTTAAAACCTCTTTACTCGGTCATTTGGCTCCTAGGAGTGTCTCTCAGCTCTCATTACAGCTAAATCGACCTGTTAGCCAGCACTAGCCTACCCCTGCTGCCGACGAGTACTAGATTGAGGGTGTGTGTGTGTGTGTGTGTGTGTGTCCCATCTAACCACAATGTTGTCTCTGTCGTAGGGTGTTTCTGTGATCACGACTGGACGTCCGGCCACTGCACTGGATGGCTACCAGCTGCTCACCAGCCAGCATCTCATCATCATGGACAATTTAATTTCCTATTCTTTGTATTTTTTTAAATACAAAGAATAGGAAATTGTTACACTACGCCCTGCTACACGGTCCAACAGCCCCATCTAGGGGACGCTTGTCGCCACTACCACTAATTTTCCTAAACACACCTGTTCCCAATTACTAATCACCTGTTTCCCTATTTAAGCCGGGGATCTCCTGCCAGCCGGTGCCAGCTCGTGCTTTTTGGTTACCTAACTCTGTCCTTTGATTTATTACCCGATTATTGCCGACCCCTGCCTGCCTGACTACCCGCCTGTTCCTGTACCCTGTTGCCGACCCCTGCCTGCCTGACTACCCGCCTGTTCCTGTACCCTGTTGCCGACCCCTGCCTGCCTGACTACCCATCTGTTCCTGTACCCTGTTGCCGACCCCTGCCTGCCTGACTACCCGCCTGCTACCGGACCCTGTGGATGACCCCTGCCTGCCTGACTACCCACCTGCTGCCGGACCCTGTTGCCGACCCATCGCCTGTCCGACTACCTGCCCGTTGCCGACCCATCGCCTGTCCGACTACCTGCCCGTTGCCGACCCATCACCTGCCCGAGTACCCGCCTGTTGCCGACCCATCGCCTGTCCGACTACCCGCCTGTTGCCAACCCATCGCCTGTCCGACTACCCGCCTGTTGCCGACCCATCGCCTGTCCGACTACCCGCCTGTTGCCGACCCACCGCCTGTCCGACTACCCGCCTGTTGCCGACCCATCGCCTGTTGGACTACCCGCCTGTTACCGACCCACCGCCTGTCCACCTGCCCCCCCCTGTTGCTATTTCCCGCACTAATAAATCCCCTATCTTTCATCCCGTCTCTGCCTCCCTGTGTTCTGCATTTGGGTTCACTCGTCCTGCATTATAACAGAACGAGCTGGCCAACATGTACCCAGCAGACACAGAGGCTTTCCACCGGGCGATCTCCCACCAACAGGCTCAACTGGGTCAACACGACCAGGCTCTACAGGAGATAACCAGCTCTCTACGTGAGTTATCTCTAAGTATCGCCTCCTGACTCCCTGTTACCCCGGCACCAGCCGTCCCCGTTCCTAGTCCTCCGGTCTCTTTCCGAGAACCGTTTATCCCTGCCCCCGAACCCTACGGGGGAGACCTGGGACAATGCCGGTCTTTTCTTTTACAATGCTCCCTGGTGTTCGAGCTGCAGCCCCAGACATACGCCACTGACAAGGCTCGGATCGCGTATCTGATCGGTTCGTTGCGGGGAGAGGCTCTTACCTGGGCAACGGCCGTTTGGGAGCGCGGCTCCGCGGCCTGTTCGGACTACTCGATGTTCACCGAAGAGATGCGGAGGGTGTTCGACCATCCGGTCCGAGGTAGAGAGGCGTCACAACGTCTTCTGCTGCTCAAGCAAGGTTCACGCAGAGTTTCGAACCCTTGCCGTTGAGAGCGGGTGGAACGAGGAGGTGCTGCAGGGGGTGTTCTTGAACGCATTGGGTAATGATATAAAGGACGAGTTAACCACAAGGGAAGAGTCCTCTGATCTTGAGCACCTGATCGCTCTCGCCATCAGGATGGATAATCACCTGAGAGAACGCCGCAGAGAGAGGGCTAGTCACTCTGCTCCAACCCCTTTTTCCATGCCACCAGCGGCATCTCGGCCTCCTTTTCCGGCTTCTTTTCCTCCGCGTCAAGAGCGGAGACCTGCCTTTGAGTCCAAGGCAATGCAGATAGTACGCACGCACCTCTCCCCCAAGGAGAGGGAGCGCCGGATTCTTGCCCGAGCCTGTCTTTATTGTGGCCAAACAGGCCACTTCCTGTCGGGATGTCCATCGCGTTCGGGAAAAGGGCAGGCTCACCAGTAACCCGGGGGATACTGGTGAGTTGTGCTCTGGACCCCTCGGTTTCCCGTCCCCTACTGTGTGCCACCCTCCTGTGGCAGGACCAGACGTCTCCGCTGACCATACTCCTGGACTCTGGAGCGGACGAGAGTTTCATCGACCGGGAGCTGGTCCGTCAAATGGGTATCGACACCGTCCCTCTGAGTTCTCCGATTGAGACCCAGGCACTCGATGGAAGGCCCATCGCTCGGGTGGAGCGTCGTACCGTGCCGGTCAACCTGCTCATTTCGGGGAACCACCACGAGTCCATATCACTTCTCGTCATTTCTTCCCCTCTTTCACCTGTCGTGCTGGGCTTTCCGTGGTTGAGGATTCACAATCCGCAAATTGATTGGGTAACGGGACGAGTCATTTCATGGAGCACCCACTGCCTTTCTCACTGCTTGCGCTCCGCCCAGTCCCCTCGGGCGTCGGAGCTCGGTTCTGTTTCTGCACAAAATGATTTGTCATCCGTCCCGAAGGAGTATCACGACTTAGGAATGGTGTTCAGTAAGGCCCATGCCCTGTCCTTGCCCCCCCACCGCCCATATGTGCAATTGAACTTCTCCCCGGGTCACCTCTCCCTAGTAGCCGGCTGTTCAATCTCTCCCATCCGGAACGGGAATCCATGGAGAACTACATCGGAGAGTCCCTCGCCGCCGGAATCATCCGCCCGTCTTCGTCGCCAGTAGGGGCAGGGTTTTTCTTCGTGTCTAAGAAGGACCAATCACTTCGGCCCTGTATCGACTATCGTGGACTTAATAGTATGACGGTAAATAATAAGTATCCTCTACCCCTCATTAGTTCCGCCTTTGTTCCCCTCCACGGAGCCGTGGTCTTTTCCAAGCTAGACTTGCACAACACGTACCATTTGGTCCGCATCCGGGAGGGCGACGAATGGAAGACCGCTTTCAACACACCACTGGGTCACTTTGAATATTTAGTTATGCCCTTCGGGCTCACCAACGCCCCCGCGGTTTTCCAGTCCCTGGTGAATGACGTGCTCCGGGACATGTTGAACCGTTCTGTCTTTGTATATCTTGATGACATCTTGATTTTTTCTAAAACGGTAGAGGAGCATCGAATTCACGTCCGGCAGGTGTTGCAACGTTTATTAGAGAACAGACTGTACGTCAAAGCGGAGAAGTGCGAATTCCACGTCCCGTCCATCTCGTTCCTAGGCTACATCATCGGCCAGGGCCAGATCGAGATGGACCCCGCCAAGGTCTCTGCGGTGGCTGAGTGGCCCTCTCCCCCAACCCGCAAGAGATTACAACAGTTCCTAGGTTTCGCTAATTTCTACCGGCGATTTATTAGAGGGTATAGTCAAGTCGCGGCACCCCTTACGTCCTTGACCTCCACCAAGAGCGTTTACACATCGCATTTCAGGATCTCAAGAAGCGATTCATATCCGCTCCTATCCTTGTCCAACCGGATCCTTCTCTTCAGTTTGTGGTGGAGGCCGACGCTTCCGACACCGGAGTGGGTGCGGTACTCTCTCAACGCTCCCCCTCCGACCATAAGCTACACCCCTGTGCCTTTTTCTCTCGCCGGTTATCTCCTCCGGAGCGTAACTATGACGTCGGCAACCGCGAACTACTAGCTGTCAAGTTTGCTCTAGAGGAGTGGCGGCATTGGCTAGAGGGGGCAGAGCATCCGTTTATCGTATGGACGGATCACCGTAACCTGGCCTATATACAGTCTGCCAAGAGACTGAGCTTGCGACAGGCCAGGTGGGCTCTATTCTTTGGACGATTTAACTTCTCCCTCACCAATCGTCCCGGCTCCCAGAATGTCAAGCCGGATGCCCTGTCCCGCCTGTATTCCCCCGAGAACCCCAGTACTGGTCCCGAGAACATCCTGCCACCAACCTGTATTCTCGCCACTCTCACCTGGGAGGTGGAGTCCGCGATACGCCTGGCGCAGAGGCAGCAGCCGGATCCCGGTACGGGTCCACCCAACCGGTTGTTCGTTCCAGACGCGGTACGGTCCAAGGTACTGGTCTGGGCCCATTCTTCCAGGCTCACCTGTCACCCAGGGATCAGCCGCACACTCGACTTCATCCGCCGGCGTTTCTGGTGGTCCACTATGGACGCGGACGTTCGTCCTTTATTGCGGCGTGCACAACATGCGCCCGGAACAAAACCTCGACTCATCCCCGTTCCAGTCTACTGCGACCCCTACCCATCCCTAGCCGGCCGTGGTCACACATCGCCTTGGACTTCGTTACCGGCCTGCCTCCGTCCGAGGGCAACACCACCATTCTCACGGTGATCGACCGTTTCTCGAAAGCCGCGCATTTCATTGCTCTCTCCAAGCTCCCATCCTCAAGAGAGACCACGGACCTTCTGGTGAAACACGTTTTCTGTTTACATGGCATCCCTACAGATATTGTCTCTGACAGAGGACCTCAGTTCACATCCCAGGTGTGGCGTGCGTTCTGCGGGGCTCTTGGGGCCACATCCAGCCTTTCCCCAGTCCGATGGCCAATCGGAAAGGGCGAATCAACAGATGGAAGCAGCACTCCGCTGCGTCACCTACGCCAGTCCCACTTCATGGAGTTCTCAGCTTCCCTGGGTGGAGTATGCAAGTAACACCTTGGTCAATGCTTCCACGGGGCTGTCTCCTTTTATGGCCTCACTAGGATACCAACCACCCTTGTTCCCAGAATTGGAGGAGGAAATAGCGGTCCCGTCTGTCCAGACCCATCTGCGCAGGTGCCGGCGCATTTGGACACGCACACACGCGGCATTAATCAACGCATCCTCACGCTCTCAAGTACAGGCTAATAAACATCGCCTGCCTGCCCCTCAGTATGCTCCCGGACAAAGGGTTTGGCTCCGGGCAAAGGATCTTCCCTTGAAGGGGGCTCCCCCCAAACTCTCCCCCCGTTTCATCGGGCCTTTCGAGATTGAGAGGATAATCAACCCCTGTGCCGTGCGCCTACGACTTCCTCCATCCCTCCGTGTGCATCCGACCTTCCATGTCTCCAAGATCAAACCCGTCTCCACCAGCCCGTTGTCTCCCACCATTCCGCCTCCACCTCCTCCCAGGGTCATTGACAATCACCCAGCGTGGACAGTACATCGTCTCCTGGACGTGCGGCGTCGCGGTCGGGGACACCAATACCTCGTCGATTGGGAGGGGTACGGGCCTGAGGATCGTTCTTGGGTCCCCCGCAATCGGATTTTGGATTCCTCCCTCATTCGGGACTTTCACCGGGATCACCCGCCCCTCCCACCCGAAGTATCCTGCGACAGAGTTCCCACCTCCAGGCCCCCTCCACCCATCCCGGTCAGGGACAACCAACCATCCGTTGTTGAGCGTCCGCCGAGAGGCGTCCGTAGAGGGGGGGGTCGTAGAGGGGGCGGTCCCTCCCCCTGTTGCTATTTCCCGCACTAATAAATCCCCTATCTTTCATCCCGTCTCTGCCTCCCTGTGTTCTGCGTTTGGGTTCACTCGTCCTGCATTATAACAGAAATTAAATTGCATGCATTTAAAAATGCATGCTGTATATTATGTGTGTGTCACTTATGGCACCCATTGCACTCCATCCCTGGAAGGAGGGATCTCACTCTGCGTGTCTTCTCGAGATGTCCTGATAATCAAGGGAGTTTTTTTCTTGCCTTTTGTGGGGCTGAGGTTTGGGAATGCCATAAAATGTGTGGCCTGTAAAGCCCTTTGAGACTGTAACTGTGATTAAGGGCTATACAAATAAAATTGACTTGACTTGATTATATATAATAGGATTAATATAATAGGATTTTTTTGTGGTGAAATATTACATAGGCTAATATGAAATTTGCTGTTGCTCCATGACACACAAGGATTATACAGTTGAGAGACTCTCATCAGCTCAAATGAGGTGAATATTATTCCTCCAACTCTTAATACGATAAATCCTTTGACGGGGCCACACTTTCAACAACACATTAACAGTTACATGAACATAATTTTAGGTAAACAAAACAATGAATTCAATAGATTTTAAAATAAAATAAGGTCACAAGTGTTCCTTTAGCCTAGCCACGTCATCATAATCATAATATGCATCACGTCACAATCGTTCCTCGAGTCTCAACATGACGTCATACTCAACAATTCAGAATAAATAGCAGCGTTCACACTGCTAAGCTCATTCACTACTGGGCGATCAGTCGAAAGGTGAGGCACCTCCTCCCTCACACATGTGGGTCTGCTGTTGGTGCTGCTCGGCGTGGGGAGTGCGGACATGGGAGGCCGAGACCGGAGGACCTGGCCGGGGAGGCTCTCTCGGTTCGGGGTCGCCGCCTGGTCGTGCGCTGCGCATGGTGGCGTCCGCTCCACGTCGTCGTCGTAGGCCTACCTGGCCGCTCCCTCTCCCTCTCCCTCCCACTCTCCCTCTCCGTCCGCCCTCCTGCTCCCACTCCCACTCTTTTAGGCTACTTGTGTTTAACCTCCATTATTTCTTCTTTTCTTTCTTTGTTTCTTCTGCCTTTTTATGTCAACTTGGTCATCATGAGTACTGCGTGTTGTTTGTTCTGCCTATTTTATCGTGTTTGTTGTATCCACTTGTTTTACTTCTGTACAAGCACTTTGTTAATGTTAAAGTTATGTATGTGCTATGTATATAAAGTTATGTTAACACTTTAGATTAGGGACCACATATTCACCATTAACTAGTTGCTAAGATCGTAATTTATGTACAACGTCCTTACTTACAATAAGCATCATCAATAAGCAACATCAATAAGCAGTAATTATTGAGGGAAAACTCTAATATTAAAGTTAATAGCCTAGTAGTTGTAGAATATGGTCATGCAGAATAATACATTAATAAGTGCTTTATAATGACTAATAAAGAGCCAATATGCATGCTTATAAGCAACTAGTTAATGGTGAATATGTTGTCCCTAATCTAAAGTGTTACAAAAGTTATTATTGTTATAATTATTATTCCTGCTATATATTTTATTTTTATCTTTGTGTAAATTATTATAATTAGGCAAAATAGGAATATAACAATTAGGCAAAATAGGAAAATAACAATGTTGCCATAATACGTTGCTTAAACATAGGTTACCTATTTTTTCTCCAACTATAGTTATTTTTTCGAGAACGAGAGTACGAAAGATGAATTGCAATCCATCTTTGCAAAGATGGACAATTTCGCAGTACTAGGGCTCCTTGGGGAAGGATCCTTTGGCACTGTTATGAAATGTCGAAACAACACCAATGGACAACTTTTTGCTGTCAAAAAGTTTTTCCCACTCAACAGACAGCAGATGAACAAGGCCATCGACACCGAATTTAGGCTGCTTTCGGTAAAATAAAAACATACATACGTACATATTGTCTCTTAAATACACATTATGTAACCACAATAAATTTAATAAATTGTGTCAACAGTGAGAAAAGTGTAGGCCTACATGTGCACCATTCAGTACTTTCTAGACTTTTTTTTGTGTTTAACAGGGACTGCAACATGACAACTTGATCAAAGTTCTGTCAACTTTCATAGAGAAGGGGCTCCTGCACTGTGTTGGAGCTCATGGACCACAGCAGCCTTGATGAGATGCAGCAGCAGCCAAATGGTCTGGAGAGCCAGCTCCTGAGGAAATACACCTTCCAGATCCTGCGTGGCATAGAGTACCTCCACAGCGTCAATGTAAGACTCCTATTTACCTTCAGTTGCATGTTGTCAACTATACCACCAAACGAGGTCTACTAACAGCGGAGGCGAAGTAAAAGTCCCCCACCTCAAGGATGTCACCTGGATTGACTGAGATTAGCGCAAAGCCAATGAATACACAGAATGAAATCATTTTGGTGGCAGGACTTTAACTTTCTAAACCTGGAGTTTGTCCACTTGGGTTATGGCTTGTGTATAAATAAAGATGTATCTTTAGAGCCACAGCAGACAATACACAGTATTAAGCCTTGTGTGAAACCATTGTTTATTTTACCAGGTCCTCCACCGGGATATAAAACCAGACAACCTGCTGGTGTCCAGCTCCGGTGTGGTCAAGGTGGCAGACCTGGGTGGCGGCCGAGTGGTGGCCGCCAACAGAGGGCAAAACCTGACTCTGGTGGTTGGCACACTGTGGTACCTGCCTCCTGAGGTTCTGACGGGAGACTGCTGCTACTACAAGTGAGTGTCCTCAGCCGAAGGCACCACTACATACAGAAATCAAAGCGTGTGTGTGTTGTTGTATTTCTTATGCCTAGCACCATCTTTTTCTTTTTCTTTCAGGTCTCGTGATGTGTGGGCCATTGGGTGCACATTCTTAGGCATGGCCAAGTCCACAGCATTCCTTCCGGGCAACTTAATATGGTTGTATCGAAAGTGGGTAAGTAGCACCCTTTAAATAAATGTATATTTATTTGTTATGATTGTGATGATGATGATTATCATTATAATATTGTTGTTATAGCGATTGCTTGCCATAGTGATTGAAAGACGGTTGTTGTTTTTGTACTACTTTAGTATTGTTAGAGGATATATTTAATGTTAAAAACATTTTCCTGGATTAATTCCCCTGCTAGGATGCCTGACCCCCGAGCAGCAGCAGGGGTTCCTCTGAAAGTATCCTGAATTCAAAGTGCCTGCACCCGAGCTTCCTCCTGCCAACCTGCTGCGGAAGTACCAAGTCTCTGACCGCCTGCTGGCTCAGCTGATAGAGGTGAGTATCCAGGAACACTAACTTTAAACCTGGCGTCACCAGATGAATCAGTGAATTACAGCAGTGCTAGTCATACAGCTGTTGTCTCAGATCCAATGAAGTCAGATAAACAGTGTTGTGTAAAGGATCAGTTGTTCTCCTTTTGTTTCAGGAATCTCTCCAGATGTACCCTGACTGCAGGGCCACCTGCTCAGAGTTGCTGGGCCATCGATACTTCACCCGTGACTCCTTCCACCAGAGGTGACTCACCTGTCCCCCCATGTCTGGGAGGCTGACTAGATTAGATAAAGACATGCACTGCACAAACAGTTGGGGTTACCGGGCCAAATGTCTCAATGAGAAGTAAAATTGACATTATATCGACATTTCCATGTTCCATGTTGATTATATTATATGATTATATTTAGAAAGAATGTTAACACAAATAAACGGAAGAAATCAAATGTTAAGTACTATCAGCGAGTACTAAACTATTTAAAATACCAGTTTGTCAAACACACTTTAATACGTTTTTGGTAAAAACATTACCTTTACTCAAACATGACTGTTAGCAAAACTTAGAAAACTAGCAGATAGAAATGTGGATTGTCTAGTTCTGCATGTGTGTGTGTGTGTGTGTGTGTACGTTTGCGTGTGCATGTGTGTGTGCCAGTCCTGAATTTCCCCAAGGGGATGAATAAAGTATCTACCTATCTAGTATCTATCTTTTTTTAAACTCTGCCTCCTTTTCTTAAACTCTGTGTTGTTGTTTTTGTTGTTATCTGTTCAGATTCTCTCAGGAGTTGGCAGAGATGGTCCAGGCTGACCAACATGCGGCCCTGCTGCAGCCCCTCGACCAACCACAGACTACTGACCTCTCCATATGTCCCTCAGTAAGATGAGCCGTCATTCACATTACGTCATTCACATTACGTCATTCACATTACGCTTATTGATCTACTGCGACTATTTATTCCATTAAAAAATATGAGAACTAGTACATTTCTCAAGAATTAAAAGCGCCCATCCATGAGTCAATCCATCCAAGGAAGTTTTTCTCTATAATCATATTTATAGTAGGAAAATTCTTTTGCAAAGAACGACGATTTCAACATTGACAACGTTGACGTTAGCACACACAAATGCAGAACTAGACATTTCAATACATTTCTAGTTCTGCTAACATCATTTTTTTTATGATAGTCATTATTGTTTGTTGGAATTACAAGTGTAGTTAAGTTGACTTGGTAATTATTTTTGTTCACATTACTTATAAATCTTACAAAGTTTTGCTAGCAGTCATGTTTGAGTAAAGGTAATGTTTTTACCAAAAAAGTATTAAACTGCATTTGACTAATTGGTGTTTTGAAATCAGCATGGAACATTGAAATGTCGATTTAATGTCAATTTTGAACTTGACAGTAGGGCTGTTGCGATAAGCGCAATATTGCAATATTGACAAGCCAACCACAGGAGATGGGAAGCAACCACCACAACCGCTATGCTCATGTTTCTTTTTTTTTCATGACGCTATATGTCATTTTACTCACCAACTGTCACGGACAACCACCTTTGCATACATACCTATTATCCGAGCATTTACCAAACTCATGCACTACCTACAGGAGGAGCTCATAGACTCCAACGTTGTGTTTCCCACACAGACTTTACTTGGGCGGGCCGCCCATGGTATATTAACAGCCGCCAAAGTATATTTGACGACTCATTTAAAAAAAATTGTATCCGACCGAGAGAATGACGCCATCTGTGATCGATTAACTAGTGGACAAACTCCCCTCGCTCTGCCTTCCGATACCTCCTCGTTCTGCTGTCGCCAGAAAGGTCTACTGACAATCAGAGAAATGCAGAGCGAGAGAGACCTTCTCTAGTGGATATTTTCCATTCTGAACACTGTAACCACCTGGCGTTACAGTGGCCTTTAAAGCTGATATGAGCTATATTGAGTCTACCAATAGCGAGTTGTAGCTGTCCACTAACTACCCCCCCCCCATTGGCAGTAATACCGCATATCGCGCTGTTGAGCTATCTAAATCACCGCAGGGGAAAATTCCTTCACCGTGACAGCCCTTGAGACTTGACAGTCTTGAATTGTCTAATCAGTATTTTAATCTAATTGATGTAATTTATTCTAATTTTCAGAAGTCAATGGAGGCAGATAAACCGGACCCCTCCATGCCAAACCTGCTGCAGGATGTCCCCCCAGTGATGGAGGCGCAGGTGGAATCTGCCCTAGATATTATAGTGTTGAATTACACAGGGCAGGACTGTCTCCACCCTGGCACTGCTGGGCCACACAAGGCTTCCTGCTGCCCAGAGATCCCCCCAGCGCTCTCCTCAAAGCTCTCCACAGAGATCCCCCCAGAGATCTCCCCAGAGCTCTCCTCAGAGATCCCCCCAGAGCTCTCCTCAGAGATCTCCTCAGAGCAGAGGTTGCGCTAGACTTTTTCGTTGTCCGTCATTTTGAATGACAGGGTCATAAAAATCCCGTCATAATCTATTTTTACCGGTCACTTTAATTTTTTAAATGATAATAATGACATGTTCAATAGCATTTAATTTTAATTCATTTTTAATTAATATTCAGTCCAAACAAGCTGAACAAATAATCCACACCGTGGATACACACATCAAGGGCTTGACGGTGATTCATCACCACAATGCGGGCGGGAGCTAGTTGATCCACTAGTCAACATGCGGGAGCTAGTTGATCCACTAGTCAAAACGCCCCCAAGCGAACGAGTTTTCAAGGCGGCGTGATGTCACGCGGATAATTCGCGTATAGTGGGGCTTCTAGTCGCACCTTCCTCCTGGTCGGCATGGACTTGAATCGCGTGCCCGCTTGCGCGTAATCAAATGTTTCAAGTGGGTTTGTTGTTTCAAATGTTTCAACCATAGACATATATACATAGACGCCTCATGACGTGATGGAACGTAACCCAGCGTCGCCGCCATATTGGTAGGGAGTCCTCACTCTAGTCTAGCATAGGAGTCAACGGGAGAGCAAGCTATGCCAGTATGTTGTGCAGCTTACGGCGCAGTATTGACACCAGATCGTGTGGGATTACCTTTAACAAGTAAGATTGAACAATAATTCTTATTATTTAAAAAAATAAAAAAATAAAAAAAAATAAATCTCTGCCATTTGTAACAAACCAAACCGTGTGAAAATCCGGTAAAAATTCGGGGAGTTATGCTTATTATTGTAGTTGGGGATACGCCTTCCTCCATAGAAATGAATGCACTGGGGGCGCACTGGGTCCCCTGCCAAGATGGCGGCCGCGCTGCTACGTCAGCTCTAACGGGCAGCGTCAGTCTATGAGGCGTCTATGTATATATGTCTATGGTTTCAACACTCAACTGCCGTGACATTTTTCTTCTTTTCTACTTTTCTTCTTCTACAAGAGCCAATTAATATGCTCATCACCACCAAGTGGTCAGGGGTGTGAATTGCAATCTGTCAAAATGACAGATGGCCCTCAGATTTTTCCGTCACCGTTTTAAAAAAACAGTCAATGATGGAAAATATTCGGTTAACGCAACCCCTGCCTCAGAGATCCCCCAGAGCTCTCCCCAGATATCCCCCCAGAGCTCTCCTCAGAGATCCCCCCAAGCTCTCCTCAGAGATCCCCCCAGAGCTCTCCCTAGAGATCCCCCCAGAGCTCTCCTCAGAGCTCTCCTCAGAAATCTCCCCACAGATCCACCCAGAGCTCTCCTCAGAGATCTCCTCAGAGATTCCCCCCAGAGCTTTCCCCAGAGCTCTCCTCAGAGACCTCTCCAGAGCTCTCCCCAGAGCTCTCCTCAGAGATCCCCCCAGAGCTCTCCTCAGAGATCTCCCCAGAGATCCCCCCAGAGCTCTCATCAGAGATCTCATCAGAGATCCCCCCAGAGCTCTCCTCAGAGATCTCCCCAGAGCTCTCCTCAGAGATCTCTCAAGAGCTCTCCTCAGAGATCTCCCCAGAGATCCCCCCAGAGCTCTCTTCAGAGCTCTCCCCAGAGCTCTCCCAAGAGATCCCCCCAGAGCTCTCTTCAGAGCTCTCCCCAGAGATTAGGGCTGGGTATCACCAGGTACCTCGCGATACGATACTATCACAATATTTTGCCCACGATAACTATATCACGATACAGCGATTCTGCGATAATCGATATATTGTAATACATTTCATCCACGATACATCACGATATCTGTGAGATTCAAAATGTATTACAAAACTGTAATTTCATTTTTTATGTCTAAATAAAACGAAGTTGATACTGTCTGTGCAAATTAACATAAAATTAAAAAACAAAATGAATGCAGAAAATACACATTAACACATTAAGTGCTGCTTAACAAGCAGAATCAAATTGTTTTATGAAAACTGCATTATAATCTCAACAACAACTTTGCTTTCAATGCTTTGTCGATTGTAGGCTGGCTTGCATTAGCATTAGCGTCCTCGTTAGCCGTCCTCACGGCAAGCCAGTGTTGTAGTCGAGTCACTATGCCTCGAGTCCGAGTCCAGGCTCGAGTCTCCAGTGTCCGAGTCAAGTCCAAGTCATAAAAAAGAAAATCGGAGTCGAGTCCGAGTCGAGTCCACTACTCATACGAGTCAAGTCCGAGTTGAGTGCCTATTGATCCACATCGAGTCCGAGTCGAGTTCGAGTCGAGTCCGAGTCAGCACTAAAGTAAGCATACATGTTGTTACACTTAAAAATAACATAACTGTTGTGCCGCAGCTCATAGGTGCGTCCTAATGGCGGCAGCTATGAACTTTCATATGTATTTTACTGTTTTTAACTCACTCTAGTGCTCATAACTACTGTCCTGTCCTCTTAATAATAACTCAGAAATGCAACCCTAATGTGCTTTATTTGCACATACATAACCATGTCTTATGAATAGCTTATGCTATTCATGATAGAAGACATGGTTATGAGCTACGGCGTGTCCGCGATCCACCTCCGTAGCGGATCCAACACGGCGTGCAAGTGGACCCGATACGGTCCGAAAGCCGCGATACTCTGCGGCGGATTTGCTGTGTGGGTTATTTACGTAGTTAGTTACGTTATAAACTTAGTTACGTGTGATGTATGACATGAAGCAGTAACATTCCCTTGCACTAATCATATACCAAATTCTAGAATAATGGCATATTACTATTATAGCCTAATGACATTAAAAAAAGTCGAGTCCTCGTCTTAATTCTCGAGTCCCTAATGCACGAGTCCGAGTCAAGTTCGAGTCATTCAGTGCTCGAGTCCAAGTCAAGTCACGAGTCTCTAAATTTAGCTCACGAGTCGGACTCGAGTACTACAACACTGCGGCAAGCTCAGGGTGAAGGCTTGAAGTAGCAACGCTGTAAATCAAAATTGTAGCAGGCTTTTGTGAGAGAATCTGTTTAGAGCGGCTGTATGTTTTATTGTTTAAATATCGATATTTGGCGCCAGTGTATCGATAACATCCCGCAAGACGAAATATCGCGATATATCTTAGTATCGATATTTTGGCACACCCCTACCTGTTAAGAATAAATAATGACATATGTATCAACAGGCTGTAATATCTACACATAACCACAAAGGAATAGAAATAAATATACAAGTTGTATTAACTGCACCTGAACACCAGATGGCGGCACACATAATACACTGGGGGCGGGCGCTCAGCACTAGCCAATCAGAGCATATTATGCGTCATAGAGGACACGCCTGCCCAGATACTACCAAACAACACATGTGGGGGAAAGATAGAAACCCTACAGGCAGCGTATCTGTTAAGATATCCAGCTAAGGGGAGCTCCACGCGCGTGAATTTTACAATTCTTCTCCATTTGCTTGATAGATAATAGACCTAAAGTTAAACAAATAAAGTGAGTTAAAGCGATCCTGAGTCGGCAGGAACACATCACATACCAGAGATCCCCCCAGAGCTCTCCTCAGAGATCCCCCCAGAGCTCTCCTCAGAGATCTCCCAAGAGCTCTCCTCAGAGATCCCCCCAGAGCTCTCCTCGGAGACCTCTCCAGAGCTCTCCCCAGAGCTCTCCTCAGAGATCCCCCCAGAGCTCGCCTCAGAGATCCCCCCAGAGCTCTCCTCAGAGCTCTCCTCAGAGATCTCCCCAGAGATCCACTCAGAGCTCTCCTCAGAGATCTCCCCAGAGATCCCCCCAGAGCTCTCCCCAGAGCTCTCCGCAGAGATCCCAGCCACATCATCACAGGGTAAGTATTCAGTGAGGTGGATTCATGGATGGATTTATATTCTGGTTAGGTGTACAATTGCTACCCAAAGGTGCAATGTGTAAGATTCTGTATAATAATGACTAATGACTAATCAGTACAGATTAGTTCCAGGGTTCCCACTGTCATGAAAATCCTGGAATACTGGATATTAAAAATATGTTTTCCAGGACTGGAAATGTTTTTTTGGAAATAATTGCACAACCATAACCTTTTGGAAAAGTCATGGAAATTCAACACCATGGTTAGAAATGTATTGTTTTATGTAAATCAAAAATGTAAATGACAGGAGTTGTAAGGTGAGAGACACTGTGTGGCAGTTACTTAGTTAGTTAGTTAAAGTTAAACTTTCAGAACAAGTTTACAATGTCGTAGCAGACACAGTAAAGTAAATCTTGTGTATTCATTACACCACTGAAATACAGACATCGAAATTTGGCATGAATTCATGGAAAAGTCAAAGAAAAGTTTTTTTAATTTAATGTGAAAATAAGCATGGGAACCTTGAGGTTCTCCATTTACCTTCCTTACTAGCTAAACCTTCACAAGTTGGTTGGTTGTTGGCCACGACTACAATGCTTTTTTTGGGTGAGAATTTTTTCTTGCAGTTGAGGACATTCTCGTTTTCTTTTTTCTCTATTCTCTTGTCTTTTAAGGAGAAGAGGAGGAGGCTGTGTCTGTGAAGAAGAGGAAGAAAGGCGAATGTTGCGCTGGTTCCGGACCGCCATGCGCAAGATCCGGTGCTTCTTTACCACCTGTTGTTCCCTGGAAAGCAACACGGAGAAAAGGGTGTGGGGAGAGATGGGGGCTTTCAGAGAGGTAAGTGTCCTTAAAAAAGTAAGTCTTTGTGGCGGCAGCGGAAAGGCCAGCTGATCGAGCTGGTAACGGCTGTTGCAGACCCTGATCCAGTCACGGCCCACACTTTGCTGTGTGTTTTTCATGTGGTGTCCTGGTGCATCTCAGCCAGGAGCCGGGCATCCTATGCCTCCCCAGGTCGAGATCGACAATGGAGTCCAGGTTCCCCCCGACAGTAGAAGACCTACCAAAGCCTGTCGCCACTATTCTCAACCTCGTCCTTAAGAGTAGCCTCTGACAACATCCTGCCTGCAGACGCAGCCAGCTGCCAGACCACTCCAGGAAGCTCCACCCACCAGGAGAATATTGGTGCCATTAAAACACCAGCAGCACCAAATGCAGAACATTAAAAAAAAAAAAAAAAAATTCAAATAGAATTTGTGGATAAGAGGTGATAGTGGATTTTACAGTCAGGGTCAGGGTTATCGCTACAGCAGTTAAGCAAACAAATCTTTCAAATCTGTAAAGAAGCACCAACATATGAGTGAGTGTACCTCTTGGGTCATTCTTTTGACAAATCTAATTAGCCAGGTACATTTATAGCATGGACATTTATTTATCATTATTCTGGCTGATTTGGATGATTCTGATGTCGAATGACATATGAATCAATTTTTAAATATGGAAAATTCAAATGTATACTTGTATTATTTCTCCTTCTGCCATTTACTCAGAATATTATTAAAAGTAATGTAAAACATATTTGCATAAACACAAGATTATTTCAGCAAAACTTTTATAAGAAATTATGTACAAAAATGTTTTTTACACATGAGGTGCTGAATATGATCCTTTGGTTACTACTGTACATAGCATTTGTAGTGCTTAGCATAAAACATACAAAATGTAAAATGCAGTCATGTGTAACCACAAAACTTATATATATGTATATTTTTCACATTGAAGACACCTGTAACTTATTTGATTGTGCAGTCTCATTTTTGGAGCTCTATGACAGTTCCGATAGTTCTTGTAGTGCATCATACATGAGCCCTAAATTGTTTACAAAAGCATATGACAGGCATTTGGTCAGGCCATTGTAGCTTTGACGCATAGTGCTGTTCAGCGCTTAAGTCAATAAATATGTTCTCAGGTGATTCCATCTCTGGCAACTGAAGCCTTAAATACAAAATGCACTATTGCACAATCAATTATCCTCTCAAGCAATTTTCTTTTCATTTTGGATGAAATGTGCTGTTGTATATGGGAACATGCCACGTTAGAGTGGAGAATCCTCCCCATGTCCACACCATTCAGTTCTTGGCAGTCTATTTCATGCTCAAAGCCGTAAGCTGGCCTACGGCGCTTGGCCTCCTTGTAAGCTGTACGGAAAACCCTTACAGTTGTTTGCACTTGGTCGGATTGGTTATTGATTGATTTGTGAATGTGTCCTTGCCTTGTCCAAAATATTTGATGCTGATGCTCAAAAACCTTTTCCTTAAAGCCCTTTGTTGTTTTTTTGTCTGTTGCAGAGGATGTAACTGAGCATGAGACCCATTTTCTAGCCAGTTTCTGTTACACCACGTCCTGCTACACTGTCCAACACCCCCATCTAGTGGCCAATTGTCACCACTAATGATCAGTTCCCCAACACCTGTTTCTAATCAGCAATCACCATTCCCTATTTAAGCCAGGGTTCTCCAGCCAGCCGATGCCAGTTCGTGCTTTGGTTTACCCCACCTTGCTCCAGTGATCTGATTACCCGTCTGTTGCTGAACCCTGCCTGCCTGACTACCCGCCTGTTGCTGAACACTGTTGCCGAACCCTGCCTGCCTGACTACCCGCCTGTTGCTGAACCCTGTTGCCGAACACCGCCTGCCTGACTACCCGCCTGTTGCTGAACCCTGTTGCCGAACCTCGCCTGCCTGACTACCCACCTGTTGCTGAACCCTGTTGCCGAACCTCGCCTGCCTGACTACCCGCCTGTTGCTGAACCCTGTTGCCGAACCCCGCCTGCCTGACTACCCGCCTGTTGCTGAACCCTGTTGCCGAACCCCGCCTGCCTGACTACCCGCCTGTTGCGACCCCTGCCTGTCGGACTACCTGCCTGTTGCCAAAACCCCGCCTGCCTGATTACTGCCGGCCTAGCCTGGCCGTTTGCCATTGCCCGTTATTTAATAAATTCCCTGTCTTTTATCCCGTCTCCGCCTCCCTGTGTTCAGCGTTTGGGTCCACTCGTCCTGCTCCTTAACAGTACGAACTGGCCAAACATGGACCCAGCTGACACAGAGGCTGTCCGCCGGGCGATCTCCTCCCTACAGGTTCAACTGGGTTTTTAAAACTCTATGTAAAGTATGAAAGAGCCAAAACATGGACCCAGCCGACACATTTTTCGCCAGGCTCCCGTTTACCTCCACGGGGTCAGGGGGGGCGGAGTCTGCCTCTCACCACCTCAGTTCTTCGCCTTACCGGCCCTCTTCCCCCTGGTGGGTGCAGCAGCCGGATGCCTTTTTAGGGACCCAGCTAGCAATGAGAGGGGGGTATTCCGGGACTAACCATCTGCGGCCCAGGTGGCACCCAGAGGACCATAATTATTGGTCCGACTCTTTGGAAGATACACCCGTGTCTTCGCCCAAGCCCACCCCCGAGTCTTCGCCCAAGCCTGTGCCACGCTTAAGATTAGGGGTAATACGTTGCAGTAGAGAGGTACACACTCCAACCTCCACTGGGTCAGTGGTGGCAGAGTCTGCCTCTCACCACCTCAGTTCTTCGCCTTACCGGTCCTCTTCCCCCTGGTGGGCGACAGCAGACCCCCTCAGTTCTTCGCCTTACCGGCCCTCTTCCCCCTGGTGGGCGACAGCAGACCCCCTCAGTTCTTCCCCCTGGGGGGGTGCAGCAGCCAGAAGACCATGATTATTGGTCCGACTCCTCGGAAGATGGATGGTCCTATGCCTGGTCTGCTGCCACCGACGACTGCTTTGCCGAGGACGAGGAGTGGTCTGCTGAGGACGAGTGTACGGAAGATGTGTGCCCAGTTCCCCTTCAAGCCTCGTCTCTCCCAGCCCCGGTCCCCAGAGTAGCGTCCCGGGTCCCAGCCCCGGTCCTCAGAGTAGTGTCCCGGGTCCCAGCCCCGGTCCCCAGAGTAGCGTCCCGGGTCCCAGCCCCGGTCCCCAGAGTAGCGTCCCGGGTCCCAGCCCCGGTCCCCAGAGTAGCGTCCCGGGTCCCAGCCCCGGTCCCCAGAGTAGCGTCCCGGGTCTCAGCCCCGGTCCCCAGAGTAGCGTCCCGGGTCCCAGCCCCGGTCTCCGGAGCAGCGTCCCGGGTCCCAGCCCCGGTCTCCAGAGCAGCGTTCCGGGTCCCAGCACTGGAAGTCCCCAGTGCGCTCGAGCCAGGAGCCACCGCTCCTGGGCTCGGTTCCTCAGCAGGAGTTTCCAGCGCACCCAAGCCCCGCCGGTCCAGCCATTATCCGGGTCGTCCTCCCGAGCAGGTCATCCGGTCCAGCCATTATCCTGGCCGTCCGTCCGTGCTGTCCAGCCATCATTCAGGTTGTCCTCCCGAGGCCACGCCAGCAACCTGCACTCCCCAGCCCACGCCAGTGACCTGCGTGCCCGAGCTGCCACGCCAGTCCAGCCATCATCCAGGTCGTCCTCCCGAGCAGGTCATCCGGTCCAGCCATCCAGGTCATCCTCCCGAGCTGCCTAGCCGGCATCCTGGCCGTCCGCCCGAGCTGCCCCGCCAGTCCAGCTATCATTCAGGTCGTCCTCCTGAGCTGCCCAGCCGATGGGGGGCGTCACCCGCCCGCCCGAGTTGCCCTACTAGAGGGTTCCCGCCTCCAGGCCCCCTCCACCCATCCCGGTCACGGACAACCACCCGTCCGTTGTTGAGCGTCCCTACTAGAGGGTTCCCGCCTCCAGGCCCCCTCCACCCATCCCGGTCACAGACAACCACCCGTCCGTTGTTGAGCGTCCGCCGAGAGGCGTCCGTAGAGGGGGGGGGGTACTGTTACACCACGTCCTGCTACACTGTCCAACACCCCCATCTAGTGGCCGATTGTCACCACTAATGATCAGTTCCCCAACACCTGTTTCTAATCAGCAATCACCATTCCCTATTTAAGCCAGGGTTCTCCAGCCAGCCTATCACCGTCCTGGGGGCCTCACCTCACCAGGACAAGGAACTGTGTAACCTTGCCGAGGTGTGATAGCTTAACCCTACCTGGTGTCTGCCCGGGCTCGGTGCATGGGGAGCCTGTTACCCTTCGGGGGGCTCACGGCACCAGGATGGCACAAATGAGCAGTTCCGCCCGGAACCGCCGGTCTTCGCCGAGGTTCCGCAGCCCGTCAGCGTGCTGTGAGGTGGCAGCCCCACCAGCTGACTAGCCATCGCAGGGCCAACTACCCAGCATGGCGAAAATAAACAGTACGAACCCAACCAAGACAACTAATTTAAACCGGACGGATCTTCACGGCAACAGACCCCCGCCTGCCCCCGGACTACGACATTTGGATCTCCGTTTTAAAACCCGCATCGCCTGCTGGAACGTTCAAACGCTCCTGCGCCCCGGCTACGCAACACTTCTCTCCAGTGAACTCTCCAAGTATAACATCGCCCTTGCCGGCCTTTGCGAGTCACGCTGGCGTGGAACCGGAGAGTCCACTGCCGGCGAACATCTCTTTCTCTGGAGTGGCCCAAACGATGGGAGAGGCCTCTACGGTGTAGCCCTAGCCATCCCGCTACACCGAAGGAAGTCAATCATAAGCTGGAAGCCAGTCAGTGATAGACTGCTCTCTGCCCGTCTCATACATCAGCATGGGAAGATGACAGTTATTGTCGCCTACAGCCCTACTAATGTCACCCCAGACCAGACAAAGGACACCTTTTACGATCAGTTGCAAGATGCCATCCAGGCAGCCCCCCCCCCCATGACATTGTCATTGTCCTCACCGATGCCAACGCCACAATCTCCACACAAGATCCCACCCTCCCGGCTGTAACAGGTCCCGTCTCCGTCGATAACACCACCAACGACAACGGCCAACGATTACTTAATCTATGCAGAACCACCAACCTCTGCATCGCCGACACATGGTTCCCCCGGAAGCGGATCCATCACTGGACCTGGTACAGCAATGACGGCAAGACAAAGAAAGCAATTGACCATATTCTCATCTCCCGCCGCTGGAAGACATCAATAACCAACTGCCGTGTCTTCAGAGGAGCACAGCTTGGCAACACCGACCATCGCCTGCTGATAGCCGACCTCCGGCTGAAGCTCAAGGCAGGGGCATCAGCCAATGCCCCCCCCCAAGCTGGACTCCTCACGCCTGCTAGACCCGGCCATCATGGAGTCGTACAGGTGCTCCATTGCTAACCGCTTTTGCTCCCTCAGCAGTGGGATATCCCAGGACTGGCCCCACTTCAAAAATGAGGCTATCACAGCTGCCAGGGAATCCATCGGACGAACAAGACCTGCCCCTAAGAAACCCTGGATTTCCCAAGACACCCTCGACATCGTCAACAACCGACGAGCTGCTCGGCTGCGAGGGGACATGGACCTGTACCGACGCCTAAACAGCCAACGCAACATCTCCATCCGACGTGACAGGGAAAACTTCTGGAGCAATCAGGCAACAGCCATGGAGACAGCCTCCCAAAATAACAACCTGCGGCAGCTCTTCAATCTACTCCGCCAAGGGAAAGCCGGCCCCCGCCAGCGCTCCTTCCTTGTCAAGGACAGGGCTGGCAACGGGCTCTCCACTGAAGCTGATTGCCTCAGCCGCTGGAAGGAGCATTTTAGCGAGCTCCTGAACCACCCCCCTGTCCCAGAAGACCCCACCCTTATCAGTCACCCCACCACTAACCCGGACTGCTCCATCACCCCCGTCACCACAGCTGAAGTCAAAGCAGCCTTATCCAAGCTCAAGAACGGCAAAGCCCCTGGCATATGTACCATCACAGCTGAGATGCTGAAGGCCGGAGGTGACATCCTCCGTTGGCTCGCACAAATTATTAACCTTGTGTGGGTCTCTGAGTCGCTGCCCGATGACTGGAGGCGGGGCATTATACTTCCATTCTGGAAGCACAAGGGGGATCAGCTGACCTGCGGTAACCATCGAGGTATCACCCTCCTCTCCATCCCCGGCAAACTTTTCACCCGTATTCTCCTCACCCGAGCCCTACCCGCAACCAGAAGCAGACGCCGCCAACAACAAGCCGGTTTTATGCCCAACCGCTCTACCACTGATCACATCTCAGCTCTCCGGCTCATAATGGAAAAAGCCCGGGAGTTCAGAAAAGACAGGCACCTATACATCGCCTTCATTGACCTTAAAGCTGCCTTCGACACCGTGGACCATGGGTCCTTGTGGAACATCTTGAAGACCCTCGGAGCCCCAACCAAACTCATCACACTCTTTAAGCAGCTGTATCAGGGTGCGGAAAGCTGTGTACGAGTAAACGGGCGGGACTCCGAGTGGTTCCCCATAAACAGCGGGGTAAGGCAGGGCTGTGTAGCTGCTCCAGAGCTCTTCAACTGCATCATCGACCATCTGATGCTAAGAACCTGTGAGCGGATCCCCGGGGTGCCACTCGGAAACTACATCCTCAAGGACCTCGAATACGCTGACGATACCATCCTCTTCAGTGAGACTGCCGATAAGCTCCGTGAAGCGCTCAGCGTATTTGATGAGGAGTCCAAAAAGCTTGGCCTGAAGATAAGCTGGGCCAAGACCGAGCTTATGCATATAGGCGACGGACCCGACCCACCACGCTTCCTGTTCGATGGCACCCCCGTGCACTTCGCCCCCACCTTCAGATACCTGGGCTCAACGGTGTCCAATATCGGAGACCTCAAAACAGAGGTTGACCGACGTCGTGCCCTGGCTGCCTCCGTCATGCAGTCCCTATGGAGACCATTGTGGCGACACCGGCACATATCCCGGGAAACAAAGCTGAGGGTCTACAATGCCTCTGTCATCTCAGTCCTCCTATACGGCTCAGAAACCTGGCCGCTAAACAACACCCTGGCAGCCAGGCTCGATGGTTTCGACACCCGAGCCCTCAGGAGGATCGAAGGCATCACATGGAGTCAGCATGTCACGAACCGGGCTCTAAGAGACCAAACAAAACAACCCCCAGCATCCCGTCTTGCAGCAATGAGGCGCGTGCGCTGGTATGGCCACATCACCCGCCTGCCTGCGGAACACCCAACCCGCATCATCCTGGACTTTAACCCCCATCAAGCCGGATGGAGGCGACCCAGAGGTGCCCCCCGCACTCGCTGGCTTGATGTAATAGCCCAAGACCTTGCAGCCTGTAACGAGACACTGGCACAAGCACAACATCTTGCTCACAACAGACCCAGATGGAGAAACCTGGTTGCCTCGGTTGGCTCTACGCGCCATGACGTGCAAGAGGACTAGTAGTAGTAGTCTCCAGCCAGCCGATGCCAGTTCGTGCTTTGGTTTACCCCACCTTGTTCCAGTGATCTGATTACCCGTCTGTTGCTGAACCCTGCCTGCCTGACTACCCGCCTGTTGCTGAACACTGTTGCCGAACGCTGCCTGCCTGACTACCCGCCTGTTGCTGAACTCTGTTGCCGAACCCCGCCTGCCTGACTACCCGCCTGTTGCTGAACCCTGTTGCCGAACCCCGCCTGCCTGACTACCCGCCTGTTGCTGAACCCTGTTGCCGAACCTCGCCTGCCTGACTACCCGCCTGTTGCTGAACCCTGTTGCCGAACCCTGCCTGCCTGACTACCCGCCTGTTGCTGAACCCTGTTGCCGAACCCCGCCTGCCTGACTACCCGCCTGTTGCTGAACCCTGTTGCCGAACCTCGCCTGCCTGACTACCCGCCTGTTGCTGAACCCTGTTGCCGAACCCCGCCTGCCTGACTACCCGCCTGTTGCTGAACCCTGTTGCCGAACCCCGCCTGCCTGACTACCCGCCTGTTGCTGAACCCTGTTGCCGAACCCCGCCTGCCTGACTACCCGCCTGTTGCGACCCCTGCCTGTCGGACTACCTGCCTGTTGCCGAAACCCTGCCTGCCTGATTACTGCCGGCCTAGCCTGGCCGTTTGCCATTGCCCGTTATTTAATAAATTCCCTGTCTTTTATCCCGTCTCCGCCTCCCTGTGTTCAGCGTTTGGGTCCACTCGTCCTGCTCCTTAACAGTTTCATGCCTGCAGTTTTTTCTGGACCCAATGACCTGACTTTTTTGCAGATGGCACAGCCTAGACTTGTCTTGTCCATTGTAAGCCATGGATAATAGCCTTTCTTGGCATTGAATTGAGCTTCTGTCCAAATTTCCCCAGTCTGAGTCTCCTCACCAAGTGTTCTCACGTCCTCTTCATCTTCACAATCCTCTCTCCCCGATTCCATGTTCTCCTTGTCATATTTGCTGCTACTAGCAATGATTTTGTTACGTGTGCTGCTGCTATTATCAAAGCCACCCTGTTGATCTGCCGCAGCCTTAACAACTTTGGCCTGCTTAGGGTCCGACTGACCTACTGGTTTGAAGAAATTCATGAAATTTTTTACCAGTTTTCTTCTCGTTGCCATATCCTAAATCAAATTGTAGTAATGGAACCGTAGTAATTAGCTCACGTAACATGCACAAAACTCACACGCTTCAGGCGTCACTGCATGACCTGATCACTCTCTTTAATTTAATGCATCAAAAATAGGCAAACAAGGTAACAAGTAACTTCAATGGGAAATAAAAGAATGACAGAACAGATAACATTAAATATTTCACACAATTTCTTTACAGATTTTGATAGTGACAACGGAGGTGCCGGATCCAATCAAATAGGTGCCGGTCCCAATCTGGGAGGAACAGGATCCGGCACAAATCTAGCCCTGGCTATAGCAGACAATTAGAATATGCTATAGGTATAGAAGTCTTCTGCAGCTGTATTGCAGTGCAGCCCTCAAGCTTCTACCACTCTTTAAATGGCTGGAATATTGTAGAAGGAAGCTTCAAAGCCTCTCCAGAGTTATAAAGCTGGCTTCTCTGTGGTCAAAGATGTATGATTTGATAGCAAGATCAATCATATTGGACAATTCTACACAAAGTTCCCCCCAAAATAATATTTTCAGAAATGGTGGACATCTTGAATTGAACGGTGAATATTTAAGTGGTGAATATAGCCAAAGTGATGGCCATTTATAATTGACCTTACAAAAACCTGATGATAGTTGGCAAGTGGACTCCAGGCGTGAATGGATGGAACAGCAATCGTTCTCACTTTCATCAAGCAGAGAA